>CM061751.1:90493792-91043791 GCA_030979885.1 Lolium multiflorum | reverse complement strand
TATTTCTGTACTCGCAGTCCAGTCGCCCCCCAGTCCCCGAGGGTCGACTTGGCCTGTAGGGGCGAGTCGAGTCTTCTCCGTCCTGCCTGGACTGCTTTTACTGACCTTCGCGCCGTTTTTGTGCAGGCGGAGGTTAAGCGACTGACCGCGCTCATGGAGGAGGCGGCGCAAAAGAACCGGAAGCTCATTGCTCTGGGCAGTAAGTCATACCCACTCGCTTTCCCCTCCCAGTCGCGCTCGCCTTGTTTGTACTTTTGTTCTCACCGCCCCTTTTTTTGTAGCAGAGGCGAAGGCGCTTGCCGAGGCTCGGGAAGGGTTCGTCAAGGAATCCTTCTACCGCGAAGCCGAGTTCCGGGCACAGCAGGCCGAAGAGGCCCGGAAAAAGGCGAAAGCGGAGGTGGCGGACCTGACGAGGGTCCTGGAGCAAAAGGGCCGGAGTTGGAAGATGTCATCGCCGAGTACAAGGGGAAGCTGGAGGCCGCGACGAATGCGCGGGATTCCGCGCGGGGGGCCGCCGCAGCCCTGCGAGAAGAGGTCGCGGCCTTGAAGCTGCAGCACGCCAAGGAGTTGGCTGCGGAGAAGGAGGCATTCGAGGGCATCGTCCTGGCGGTGCAAGCCGAGAAGACCAACTTCGAGGCTTTCGTCCGCGAGATGTCGCGGCAGCTTCTTGGTAAGTTTCCATCTCTCTCCTGTTGTTTTATTGTCGATTGCCGCAGCGGCGAGTCCCCAAGTGTGGCGAGTCGGCGTCGGGGGCCAGTCCCCGAGCATGGCGAGCCGGCCGGGGGCCGGTCCGAGCATGGCGAGTCGGCGTCGGGGGCCGTTCCGAGCATGGCGAGCCGGCTTCGGGCCGGTCCCCGAGCATGGCGAGTCGGCCGGGGGCGGTCCCCGAGCATGGCGAGTCGGCAGGGGGCGTCCCCGAGCATGGCGAGTCGGCTTCGTGGGCCGGTCCGAGCATGGCGAGTCGGTGTTGAGGGCGAGTTCTCACTTCACTTTCTTCTTGTTGTTGGTGGTAGGCACAAGCGACTTCACAGAGACGGCGACTCCACGGGAGTGCCTGTCGACCACGACCGCGCGCATCATTGCCTGCGCGGGGGAGATACTGGCGGCGCTCCAGTACCTGAGTCCGCGGGAGGTGATTCCGCGGGACACGCCGTCCGTCTTCAGGGCCGTGTCCAACATCCCGGCCGTCGTTGACTGGCTCCCTCCTGCCGCGTTGGCGTTACCATGGCTTTGAGCATGGTGCTGGCACACTACTCGGAGGGGTTTGACGTGGAGGAGGTCACTGCTGGCTTCCCCTCGGAGACTGGCGAATTTGACGTCACCGAGGTGCTGCGCTTGATGGAGGCAGTGCGCCCCTATGCCGACCGGGTGCTGGCGACCGCTGACTTGGAGACTCACATCCCCAGCCAGGCGGCGCCTGGGGACGCGGAGAAGGAGGTCGGCCCGGTGGACTACCCCGCGGAGCGCCTCTTCCACGCCGCGGCCACCGGCTCCTTGTCCACGTACCCGATCGTCTTGTACACGCCGAAGTTTCGTCATGGCAATGGTGGCGCCGAGCCCGTTGTGGAGGAAGCTCCGGGGCCGTCCCAGTAGATTCTTGGACCCCTGCACATGATGTAACTCGAATTCCCGCGAGCGGGTGTCAGTTGTAAATAGAGTGTCAGCTTTTGCTTAATTGTAACTCGATGGTCGCTTTTGAATTAAGTGAGTGTGACGGCGATGTTTTGGAGTTGGGTCCGACTCTCCATGGCCTACAGGCCAGTCGCCATGCGACCCCGATGAAGGCTATCGACTTGACTGTTTTCCTTGTCGAGCTGGGCGTCCCCAGTCGCAGTACGTAGTCATTATAGTGCGAATAGCAGCCTCATGGGTGGAGTAGCGGTGAGCTTGTAGTTGCGCTGTTTGCATGTAGCGCGCCACTCGTCGTGGCTCGGTGAGCCAGTCGCTAGGCGACTCCAAAGGGGGTTCTTGCGGGCGTTTTTCCTTGGCGAGCCGCGGGTC
The DNA here is from genome assembly GCA_030979885.1 of Lolium multiflorum. NCBI lineage: Eukaryota > Viridiplantae > Streptophyta > Magnoliopsida > Poales > Poaceae > Lolium > Lolium multiflorum. The sequence goes on along the minus strand of CM061751.1, from coordinate 91,041,790 downwards.
CGTTTTGCGGGGTCCCTGGTCGAAGTACTTGGCCATTCAAGTCACCAGCCTAAGGTAGAGGAGGGCATTGGTGTGCTGTATAGCGTAGCACGAGACGGTCGCCGTGGCCCGGGGGGCTGGTCGAGCATGCGACCCTGCTGTGGGTTCCAGTCGCCGTTTTCACCCGACGGCGTAAGGGGTGGTAGGTGACCGGACCTGGTGTTGCGCCCAGTCGCCCCGCCGTGCCCTTGTTAGCCCGGCTACTTGGCCAATCGTGGACTTCACTCTTCCAGCAGCGGCGACCGAAGGTCTCTCAGTACCAAGTCGCTTGTCATGGCGACTAGGCCGGTATGTACCGAGATGAGAGATGGGGATAGCTAGCGGGTGATGGAGAGGCGATCGGAGTTGGAGATCAATGCAATCGGCGACTTTTATTAACCTCTGAATTTGTGGGTTACACTTTTTCCTTAGGTGTAAAACCGTCGGAGGAGGTTGACGTTCCAGGGGCGCTCCACCTCTCTGGTGAGCGGTTCGCCTTTGTCGTCCTTGTGGACGTCTGTGAGGTAGTAGGAGTCGTTGCCGAGTACGCGGCTGATGGCGAACGGTCCTTCCCAGGGCGGGGATAGCTTGTGCATGCCTTTCTTGTCTTGAATTAGCCGGAGCACGAGATCTCCAACTTGGAAGGAGCGACTCCGAACGCGACGACTGTGGTAGCGGCGGAGATCTTGCTGGTAGATGGCGGTCCTGGAGAGTGCGAGGTCCCTGGCCTCGTCAAGGAGGTCGATATCATCTTGGCGAGCTCGCTCGTTGTCTTCTTCGGCGTAGTTAACGACCCGAGGCGAGTCGTAGGCGATATCCGTGGGCATAACTGCCTCGGCGCCATATACCAGGAAGAAAGGCGTGAAGCCGGTCGATCTGTTTGGTGTTGTGCGGATGCCCCACAGCACTGAGGGGAGCTCTTCTGCCCAGCAACCGGCTGCGCGCTCCAGGGGCACGACCAGGCGTGGCTTGAGTCCGTGGAGGATGCTCTGGTTTGCTCTTTCTGGCCGTTCGACTCGGGGTGTGCGACTGACGCGAGGTCGAGTCGGATGCCTTTTTCCTCGCAGAAGTCGGCCATCTCCCCTTTGGTGAAATTGGTGCCGTTGTCGGTTATGGTGCTGTGAGGGTAGCCGTATCGGTAGATGAGCTCGCGTAGGAACTTTGTGGCTGTCTTTCCGTCGCACTTCTTGATGGGTTTTGCTTCTACCCATTTGGTGAATTTGTCCACCGCGACCAGGAGGTGAGTGTACCCGCCGGGGGCCGTTTTGAATTTTCCTACCATGTCCAGGCCCCAGACGGCGAATGGCCAGGTGAGGGGAATGGTCTTCAGCGCTGACCCCGGCATGTGCGACTGGCTTGCATACTTCTGGCACCCGGCGCACGAGCGGACGAGCGCGATTGCATCTTCATGTGCAGTTGGCCAATAGAAGCCGTGACGGAAGGCTTTGGCGACTATGGAACGCGCGCCTGCGTGGTGGCCACAGTCCCCTGCGTGGATGTCGCGCAGGATCTTGCGCCTTCGTCGGTGGTGACGCATCGCTGGAACACTCCCGAGACGCTGCGCTTGTATAGCTCTTTATTGATAATTGTGAAAGACTTGCACCTGCGTACGATAGCTCGTGCTTTGGCTTCGTCCATCGGCAGGATCTTGCGTTCGAGGTAGCTCAAGTATGGCTCCGTCCAGTCGACGTTGTCGGAGGCGAGTGCGACCAGGGTGGAGTCGGGAGCAGGAGGTTCAGCGATGTCCAACTCGCGAGGTGCGCGCCCCGAGGGGTGGCTGAGGATATCCAGGACGACGCCTGGAGGAGGTTGGAGTCGCTTGGACCCGATTCTGGCTAGCGCATCAGCTTCCTCATTCTTGCGCCTGTCGACCCATTCGACGACGTGGCCGGCGAAGCTAGCGCCGGCTTGATCGACGGCGCGCTTGTATGCAATCATGTTGGCGTCGATGGCGTCGCAGGTGCCGGAAGTCTGGCTGGCGACCAGGTCGGAATCGCCAAGACAGCGCAGCCGTGTTGCGCCCATCTCTTTTGCTACTCGCATGCCGTGTAGTAGCGCTTCGTATTCAGCCATGTTGTTGGTGCAGGGCTCGAACCTGAGTTGCAGGACGTATTTCACGGTGTCGCCCTTTGGTGATGTGAGGACGACTCCCGCGCCTGCCCCCTCAAGGTTCTTGGAACCGTCGAAGTGCAGTGTCCAGTGCTTGAGGTCCGCGGGGGAGCTTGGTTGCTGAGCTTCTTCCCAGTCGGCGAGGAAGTCGGCGAGTGCCTGAGATTTGATGGCGTGGCGCGACTCGTAGGTGATGTTGTGGACGCCGAGCTCGACTGCCCACTTGGCGATCCGGCCGGTTGCGTCGCGGTTACGGATGATGTCGGCGAGTGGTGTTGAGGCGACTACCTTGATGGGGTGCTCGTGGAAGTATGGGGCCAGTCGCCTCTGGGCCCTGAGGACTGCATACACCAGCTTTTGGTAGTGCGGGTACCGTTGCTTGGATTCGATTAAGGCTTCGCTGATGTAGTAGACCGGTCGCTGTACCAGCTGCTCCTTTCCCTCTTCCTTGCGTTCGACGACCATGACCGCGCTTATCGCGCGGTTCAACGCGGCGACGTATAATAGCATAGTCTCTTTTGGTAGTGGGGCCGCGAGGATAGGGGCGTTCCGAAGGGCGTGTTGGAGCTCTTCCAGAGCCCGTTGCGCTTCGTCTGTCCACCTGAATGACTCTGACTTCTTGAGCAAGCGGTAGAGTGGCATGGCCTTGTCGCCGAGCCGGGGTATGAAGCGACTGAGGGCAGCGACCCGGCCGACGAGTTTTTGTGCGTCGACCAGGCAGGTTGGTTGCTTGGTGCGCATGACTGCCAGCGTTTTCTCCGGGTTGGGCTCGATGCCTCGCTTAGAGACGACGTAGCCGAGCAACTGTCCAGAAGGGACCCCGAAGGTGCACTTCAGAGGATTGAGCTTGATCTTGTATCGCCAAATGTCTCAGCGAGGTCGGTGATGAGGTTGGCCTGGTGAGTCGACTTGACTACCACGTCGTCGATGTAGACGTGTACGTTGCGGCCGATTTGGCTTTCCACGCAGCTGTTCATGCACCGTTGATAAGTCGCTCCGGCGTTTTTGAGGCCGAAGGTCATGGATGTGTAGCAGTAGGCACCCAAGGGCATGATGAACGCTGTCTTCTCTTGGTCTTCCTTGGCCATCTTTATTTGGTTGTACCCAGAGTAAGCATCGAGGAAGCATAGCGACTCGGACCCGGCGACCGCGTCGATAATCTGATCGATTCGCGGCAGGACGAATGGGTCCTTGGGGCACGCGCTATTGAGGCTAGTGTAATCGATACACATTCGCCATGTCTTGTTCTTCTTTAGCACCAGGACTGGGTTTGCCAGCCACTTGGGGTGTTTGATTTCGATGATGAAGCCGGCGGCGAGTAGTCGGTTCACTTCTTCGGCGATTGCGCGTCGCCGCTCTTCTCCTACATGGCGCATTGCTTGCCTAACGGGGCGTGCGGAAGGATCGACGTGTAATTTGTGCTCAGCAAGTTCTCTCGGGACACCCGGCATGTCAGACGGTTTCCATGCAAAGATATCTCGATTCTCACGGAGGAACTTGATGAGCGCGCTTTCCTATTGGGCGGACAGGCCCGTCCCAATGGTAATTTGCCTACTTGGATCATTCTCTACAAGATCTACTTGACGAGTGTCGGTTGCAGGCTTGAAAGTTGCTGCGGACGAGTCGAGCTCGGTCGGCTTCTCCAGGATGGCGGGATTGTTGCGATCGACTGGGTACTTGGCGAGCTCGGCGGAGTTGTCTTGCTCGTCGGCGATGACGGCATCGGCGAGCTTGGCGCTGACGTCCTCGCACTCCAGTGCCATCTCCGGGTCGCCGTGGACGGTGATGATGCCGCGAGGCCCTGGCATCTTCATCATGTTGTATGCGTAGTGGGGTGCCGCCATGAACCGGGCGAACGCCTGCCGGCCGAGCACACAGTGGTAGGAGCTGCGGAAGTTCACCACCTCGAATGTTATCCGCTCGGTGCGGTAGTTCACGGGCGTGCCGAAGGTGGCTGGCAATGTAACCTTGCCGATCGGGAAGGCCTTCCGCCCGGGGACGATGCCATGGAACGTGACCTTGGTGTTCTCGAGGCGTGAGTCTGGTAAACCGAGTCGCTGGAAGGTTTCGTAATACAGAATGTTGATGGAGCTTCCCCCATCCATCAGGGTTTTCGGCAGCCAGTAGTCGGCGACCTTGGGCCTGACGACCAGTGCCACTCGACCGGGGTACTCAATGCGGGGGTGATCTTCGCGGCTCCAGGTAATGCTCTGCTCGGACCAGTTGAGCCACCGGGGCACGTCAGAAAGGATGACCGCGTGTACTGCCACTGCCCTTGTGAGGACCATCCTGTCCCGCCGATCGCCGACCCCGGTGAAGGTGTGGAGCGAGCCGGCGCTGCGACCGAAGCCTTCTCCCTTGTGCTGGTCCGGGTCCTTGGCGCGGTCCTTGTGCTGATTACCGCCGTCGTTTTCCTTGGCGCGGCGGGCCTTCTCTATCTGCTTCAGGGAGTAGCAGTTTCCCGTCGTGTGATTGGAGGGCTTGCCCTCCTTGCTGTGATAGATGCATGGGGCATCTAGGAGGCTGTGGGCGTCGAAGCGCTTGGGCTGAGGCCGATCCTCCCGTGGTGCACGGTTGTCACGCCGGAAGGATTTTGGCTCGCGCTGCTCGTAGTCGGCGTTGGCGACGAGCTCGTTGTGTCCTCCTTCTCCGCGACGCTTGCCGTTGTTAGACCGTCCGCTGAATCGGTAGTCGCCGCGTCGGGGTTCTGTGTGAGTGGGACGGCGATTGCGTCGCTGGCCGTACTCGTCATCCGAGTCGACTGTAGGATCTTCGTCAGCGTAGCGAGTGGCGATGTCGAAGAGCTCGGAGATTGAGATGTTATCTCTGCTGACGCGATGGAGCTTGGCGCTTAGCGGTTCGTACCGGCAGCACCGTCGGAAGCAGTAGATTGCCGTGTCCGTGCTGATGCCGCTGGAGGTCGTCCACATGTCTTGCCAGCGCTGGACCCACCGACGAGTCGACTCGCGCGGGCCCTGGACATAGCGATCCAGGTCTTCTATAGTTGTCGCGCGGGTGTACGCGCTGGCGAAGTGCTGGATAAATGCGGCGCGGGCTTCTTCCCAAGAATCGATGCTGTTGGCGGTGAGGGTGTTGAACCAGTGGCGATTCGCCGTCCATCATGAGAGGCAGGTAGCGTGCCGCGAGTAACTCGGAGTGGCCTTGGATCCCCATTGCCATGGCGTACGAATCGATCCAGACTGTGGGGTCGATATGTGTGTCGTACTTCTCGATGTCACGGGGCCCCTTGAACCCAGCGGGGTACGGCTCGCCTCTGATCATTGGCCCGAAGCAGGCGGGGCCGACTCGAGTGAACGCGCTCTGGCGCGGGGCTTCATCGGTGTAGCGGTCGTTCAGCCGGTTTCGCGCCCGCCATTCTTGATCATTGACGATGTGGGTTCGCGCGTCGACGGGCTGTCCGTTGGCGGCGACCATCACCCGCGCGGGGCGCGGCTCGATTCGGTTGTTGGTCGAGTGGGCCGCGCGCGGTGCTGGCGGCGGACCATTGTTGGCGTTGACGACTGCACGATTTGCCGCGCCCGACGACGCCGCGCGACTGGCGGACGTGCGCGAATAGAGTCGCCCTTGCGAGTCGGCTGCGGCGTGCTGTTGCTCCAATGCCTTGGCAACCAGGGCCTTGGCGTGCTGGACGGGGATCGCGCCGTCTCCCGTTTCGAGGAGCCTTGCAAGGACGGCTTGGGCGGCCGCGACGTTGTCGGCTGGAGACGAGTGCAATGGTAGGCCGTTGGCGTCAACTTCCGCCCGAGGAACTTTGGGTGGTGGTGGTGGCGGTGGTGGTGGCGGTGCTCCGTGTGCCGCTCTGTCGGCGGCAGCCCGACTTCCTTCCGGGATGTCGGGGTTCTGGACTCGGGCGACCCGAGTTTCTCCATCTGGATCGTCGAAGTTAAGGCGCGCGCTGGGGAAGTCGTTCGCGCGGGCACGCTCCATGCACAGGCGATTGCGCTGTTGGCGATAGTGGGATACGGCTCTCACTTCGTCTTGCTCGAGATGAAATTTCTGCCGTTCGGCGAGCTCCTTCTTCCTATGCTCTTCGAGGGCCGCCCGGTGCGCCTCGATCTCGGTTGCGGTGGCGGTTGCAGGGAGGGGGTGGTGAAAGCGTCGATCGGAGGCTCCTCCTCGCCTCCTGCCATGAAGACTGCGGTGGGGTAGCGATATCGTGGGGCCTCGGCGGAGTCCGAGTCGGAGTCGCTGCCGAAGAGGGAGAGGACGGAATCATCCTCGAAGTCGCTTGGGTGAGAGACCAAGGAGATGGAGTCTTTGAACGACGCCGTGGCGATAGAGCCGGCAGTCGGGGACACAGCGGTGGACCCGGCGACCGATGCCGTGGCGATGGAGTCGGCGTCGATCGCTGCGAAACCGGGGTCGGCGACTGGGGTGGTGACGACGGAGTCGGCGGCTGACGCGGTGATAAAGGGGTTGGCGATCGGCGCCACGGCCGCCGAGTCGGCATCGTCCTCCAGGGCCGACTCAGCCTCTACGTATACCTCGCCAGTGACTGGGCGAGTGGCGGTGAGGAGTTGTCCCGGCACGAAGGGGTCGTGCGATCGATCGGGGCGAGGCTCGGTGGGGTCGCTGACACCGGTGAGCCCAACGAAGAGGTTGATGGAGCCGATCGGCACCATCCAGGCGTGCTTGAGAGGTGACGAGGCTGGCCGGTAGGTGCTTGGCTGGATGTGGAAGAAATTGCCGGTGGCGATCATCCTGCCGGAAGGGACGGCCGCCGCAGGCGAGTAGGGCCTCGCCGTAGCTCGGAGGCTTGATGTCCCATGCCCCACGGTGGGCGCCACTGTCGTGGATGTAACCACGGCAGATGCTAGGGTAGCACTTCGTTGATGCGAGGGCAAGGGAACATCGCCATCTACGGGTCGAGGTGCAAGGAACGCAAGTTTTACCCAGGTTCAGCCCTCCGGAGAGTAAAAGGCCTACGTCTGCTAGATCTTATTGCTCGGTGGAGAATTACAATGGGGGCTCAGTCGGCACGGAGCCAAGAGCTTACAATGGGGAGATTAGATCTCAGATGAGGTGTCGTCTAGGGTTTAGCCCGGGGGTTTATATATCCACCCCCGGTCTAGGGTTACAAGGGGATAACCCCGAATCACATCAGTTACTATTAATCCGGGATACCACACCCTTCTTCAAGTAATCTCCACCTCCAGCCGAGCAGATCATCTCCTTGGGACTTCGGCCCAGTCGCCTTCGGGCCCAGTCGGTTAGGCGACTGGCGGTCCTTCCTGGGCCTTCGTCCTTGTGGCGAGTGGGACTAGCGACCCACCCCCTATGGGCATATCCCCATCAGCAGTGGTTACTCAGGGATGTGTTATGAGATACATATTCCAATTCGAGCCTTTCCCACATACAACGAGAGCAAAGATACGAGTTATCTACTTTGTTTATTTAGTTAATACTAGCGGTGGAACAAAAAAAACCTGAGAACATTTTAGTCTTATCGCAGTTCAAACACGATCTTTAGTTGCATTTACATTATTCAATTTCAGTTATTTACTCTACAAAACCTTTTCTACTTTAATCCTTCGCTTGAAATTTGAGACAACTTTCAGTAACTTTAGATAAATAGTAACAAGGGGTATTAAGGTCATTACTAGCAGCTCCTCGTGGTTCGATACTCTTATTTCGAAACTAGCTACAATTGATCTGTGTTCTTGCAGTCATCACTCTTCTCCACCCCAAGCTCAAGGTCATGATGAGGAGGAAGACGAAGAGGAAGAGGATGGCGAAGGTGGTGAGGAGTACGAGGAGAATGATGATGAGGACGAGGAGAACGAGGAAAAGGATGAGGATGATGAAGATGACGGCGATGATGAGGATGACGAGTGATCCCCTTGGGCCGTTAGCATGCTTCTTCTCCCTTTTTTGTGTACCAATGCCAAAGGGTAGAAGTTGTTCTATTAGTGACATAGGCATCCCGAATGGGCTTGCCGAATAAGGTACCCGACGATAACTGAAGGCCCACAACCCGAAGCTTATGAAGTCCGGAAGCCCAATAAATATCGATATGGAAGCTATAGATAGATTAGGAATAGAGTCTTGTAATAATACGGGGCAGACTCAAATAGTCTCCCGGACTTTGTAACTTGTACGAGACGAAAGCCTCGGTTCCACCTCCTATATAAGGGGGAGCCGGGGGAGAAAGAGATCATCGAATCATTATCAACACAAACCCTATTTTTCATAATCGAGCACCTTTCCGGGCGAACCTTCGAGATCTACTTGCCCTCTACTTTCCGTGAAACCCTAGTCTACATTCTGTAGGCATTGACAAGTTAAACCCTTGTCAATTGGCGCCGTCTGTGGGGACTGGAGGCGACAAGGAGCTGATCTCGATGGCATCGACAACATCATCAACATCATCAGTAGCAAGCAACGTGATGGACGGAGGTAAACAGGTCAAAAATGGTCTCGTTGATTTTGTTCCTCACCCTCCCGCCTATTTGCATGCATATGCCAATCTGGAGGAGTCAATGGAGATGACGTTCGGGAGCTTCCACTTCCGCTTCGGGAAAGAAGGATCACATCATCTCGCGGCACCGATTTTTTCGGGACCGTTAGCGGCCGATTCCGATTTCTCGGTGAAAGATCGAGATGTCGCCTAGAGGGGGTTGAATAGGCAATTAAAAACTCGTACGGATTTGTCTTGTAAGAATGCGGAATTAAACTAGCATTTAGATTACAAGCACAAACCCTAAATATGCTAAGCTCAACTAAGTGTAACAATAACAACTAGAGCTAAGCAAGATAGGCACAAGATATATGTAGCACAAGTGATAGCAATATATATGTACTTCAAGCACAATGGCTATCACAAGGAAAGAGAGCTCGGGTATAGAAATAACCGAGGCACACAGAGACGAGGATGTATTCCCGTGTTCCCTTCTTTTGCAAGAAGGTACGTCACGTTTGGAGGAGTGGAGGTCCCACGAAGGATTCCCCAACGCCACGAAGGCTCACCCTATTCTCCGAGCCACACCCACGAAGGATAATGGCCCTTTCCTTATGGTTAGCTTTTCTTCCACTCCGGAAATGGCAAGCTCCACAACCACTTCACAAGCTCCACGAAGGAGAAGCACAGGCCCCTTCACAATCTTCCACGAAGAGATCACCGGGACACCAACCAAGCCAACTAGGAGGTCTCCCTCCAAGAGTAACATGCTCACGGTCTCTCACTCGAACTAATCGTGGTGGAGAGCTCAACACTATGCAATGATGCAAGAACACCAAAGGTGTTCAAATCCTTCATACTCAAATCCCACCCAAGCAACAAATGCTAGGATGAGATTAGAGAGGAAGAACAAAGGAGGAAATCAACAAATGACTCCAAGATCTAGATCCCAAGAGTTCCCCTCACTTAGAGGAGAAATGGATTGATGGGGATTGTAGATCTAGATCTCCTCTCTTAGATCCCTCAAGAATGAGCAAGAATCATCGGGGGAATCAAGAGAGAGAGCAAGTTCTTCAAAGTCAACAATGGAGGAGAGAGAATGGGAAGAACTGCTCAGCCCAAGGTGGAAGAAGGGCTATTTATAGCCCAAGAGCAAATATAACCGTTGGGGAAAAGTTGAGCTGAGTCAGTCATCGAGGAGGCCGGTCAACCGGGTCTGGGACCGGGCCGTCCGGTTCAGGACCCGGTCAGACCGGGCCACCGATCGGGCCATCCGGTCCACAGACCGGTCGACCGGGCTAGTGACTGGACCAAGCTGGAAAGCTTACTGGATAGTGCCCAGTTGGCACCGGTCCAGGGGCCAGTTTGAACCGGGCCATCCGGTCGGACGGCCGGTCACGCCGCGCTAGAAACCTGGCCAACAGGAAAGGATGTTATACAAAAACTCTGATAACTTTTGTGTCCGAACCCTGATTGACATGAAACCAATTTTGTTGGAAAGATAACGATGAATAGAACCCCAAATTTTGTTGGAAAATGGAGACTCCTCACAGAAAATTTTAGATGATTTTAGATAGGGAGTCTCCCACCGTCAAGAAACGGTGAAGACGTCCAAACTCGAATACGCAATAGAAGATGCATGCGGATTCCGTTTCCGATGAACTTGGGCTTGTTGTGAAGCTAGCAACAAGCTCAAGAACCTCTCACAGAGAAACACTAAGAAGCAATAGGGATATGCAAAGTATGCAAAGGATTGAGCTCCCTAAGATGATGCGATCAAGTTATCGAACCGAAAGCCCCTCTTGATAGTGCGGCTATCTATCCTAAACAACCACCTTGAGACCGGTAAAAGGAAAACCTAGCAAGGCCATACCTTTGCCTTGCACATCCCGCTTGATCTTGATGATAGCTTTTCAAGCTCCACTCAAGCCGGAATGCCTTACTTGATAATCGTTACTTCATGAAGACTCACAAATGCTCCCCCATACACTATGATGGGAAAGCTCCATTGATGTACATCTTCAGATGTCCATTATCATCAAATGGACGGCAAGCTTCAAGCATATGATCCTCTCGAGATACTCAACTTGAACTTGCCCAACTCAACCTTGATGACGATCACAACTTGATGTCATCCTCTCATGGGCTATATGAGATCTCCCTTTTGATGCATGCCCATGGAAAGATACCTAACCCACATAGACGAGACAAGGGCACATATATGATGGGTTAGTTCATGAAGCATAATTGACAAGGCTTACCATACCACGTGACTTCATGTGGCACATTCTTCATGCTTCATGTTTTTCCAAACTTGAATCTATTCTTCACTCTTTGTATTGGTCAACCTTGTATCTTCTCATGCTCTATCATACTATCTTGATCGATGATCTTGATGCCAATACACAAGGTATATCTTTATCTTCATGGCATCCATATTTGAATCCAACACATGGACTACAAGTAGAACCTATGGAATATTCCTTCATATAAACTCAATGAAAACATTAGTTCATAGGGGTTGTCACTAATTACCAAAACCACACATAGGGGCAATATACCCTTACACTAGGGATCATCATCATCGTTCGAGTCAGGCGACAAGGAGATCTCGCCGTCAAGCTTCATCCAGCCCACCATCAGCGGAAAACTCACTGATATGTTCGGTGACATGTCCTTCGGGTCGTTTACAGTCTCTGATCTGAGCAGCGACTCGGAAAGAATCGACAGCTTCGACTTCATCAACAGATCTACTTCTATTCGGGAGGTCTTCGCTGATCTATACGATGGTGTCACCAACCCTAAAGAGGAAACAAGTTACAATATATCATTAAGTCTGCGCAATTGGTGAATCAAGTATCCAAGAAGATGAAGCGTCGGAGGCTTTCGATGATTTGGGTAATCCATACATCGATCCCACTGATCTTACGCGAGGAACAGGAAATAAATACGTCGGGACTACACCCCGCGAAAAAGTACAACTTCCGCAAGCGGTCTGGGATAGAGATCAGACGGCCATGAATGGCACAGAGTCGATGACCACCACAACCACAACAGAAGAGCTGCAAGCGTATCAATATAGACTCGCTCGTGCCAGACGAGAGCTTGAAAAACAAAGAATAATACTTGACCAAAGAAAAGTTGCAGCCTCTGCATCGAGTGCGCACAAAGCCTCATAAAGAAAGAGATAACCAAAGATCCGGTCGAAGCAAGGCGAGTCATCCGATGATCCAAAGCCTTCACCGTGCTCGAGGGTGAACTATACAAACGAAGCATCTCAGGAGTGTTGCAGAGGTGCGTCGCACCCGAAGAAGGGCGACTTATATTGAAAGACACACACGAGGGAATATGTGGCCACCACGCAAGCAGTTGAGCAATAGCAGCTAAAGCTTTCAGGGCAGGATTTTATTGGCTGACAGCAATAGAAGATGCAAAAGATATAGTACGCACCTGCAATGCGTGCCAGAGATTTGCGGCTAAACCCCACTCTCCGGCAGCAGAGTTGATGCCGATACCGTTGGCGTGGCCTTTCGCACAATGGGGGCTCGATATGGTGAGAAAACTACACAAATCCTGGCCAGGAGGACACATATATTTTCTTGTTGTTGTCGAAAAATTTACCAAGTGGATCGAAGCAATACCAGTAACTTCAGCAGATGCAACATCAGCGGTGAACTTCATCAAGGGGATAGTTTTTCGATTTGGCGTTCCGAACAACATAGTTACGGACAATGGCAACAATTTTACCTCTCGAGAATTCAAAGAGAACTGCGAAGAAGTAGGTATCAAACTACAGTTTGCATCAGTGGCGCACCCACAAACCAATGGCCAAGTCGAAAAAGCAAACGACATCATTTGTAACGTCATCAAGAAGCGCCTGCTAACACCACTAGAGAAGGCACGACACACTTGGGTTGCTGAGCTACCCATTGTGCTATGGAGCATACGAACAACACCAAACAAAGCGACTTAGGAAACCTCATTCTTTTGGTTCACGGAGCTGAAGTGGTACTCCCGATAGAAATAGAGCATAATTCTCCCAGGGTGGCAGAATACGATGAAGAAATCTCAAGAAAGGCGCTAGAGGATGATGTCGACGCACTCGACGAAGCTAGATACGAGGTACTATCGAGAGTAACCATGTACCAGCAGAACCTCAAAAACTATCACAGCCGACGTTTGCGACCCAGGTCTTTTCAAGTTGGCGACCTAGTCCTTCGGCTCACACAAGATAGCATGAAAAATTCGAGTCTCCATGGGTGGGGCCATACATAGTTACTGAAGTAATTCTAGGAGGAGCATACAGGCTGAAGGACAAGAAGATAGGCAAAGACGAGTCAAACCCGTGGAGCGTGGCATAGCTGCGACGTTGCTGCGACGTTTCTACGCCTAGAGGGAATATCATAGGGTACAATCCATGTAAACACATATTGTATCTGAAGAGTTCACAAGTTTTCAGACACACTCTTTACCTTTCAGGGTACCGAGTGGGGCTAAAAGGTTTTTAATGAGGCGGGCTTGCGATGCTGCAATATAGCATGGTTAAAATAAAATATAGTGATGAAAAGTACTTCTTCTTTCTTGAGCAACTCCCGGGGGCTTGACCCCGACAAAATAAAAATATATTCAACTCCAGCTCACTCGCCAATATACACGCCTTGGTCATACATAACCCTCGCGAACAATAAAGAAAATCATGCCAACCGAGACACTCGGGGGCTCAAGGGAAAAGACAACATAAAAATTTGCCTTGACTGTACACAAGACTCGCAATAATGATTACAATATATATGATTTACAAATATATTTGGCTCAAACCAAATATATCGGGAAAAGAGAAACAATTTCTACATAAATCTATCTATGGTTATGTTCTCCCTGGTAGCACGAACAATCTGCGTCGAGTCATCATACCGAAGATCTGTGAAGAAAGCAGCGTCGTACCGAAGAAGCTCGTCAATCATTTTCTCGGCTACAGGCGATACAACTTCATTGTGTTTGTCAACGTTCACCCTCCTTTTCGACGCCTTGCAGCCAAAAATGTCGAAGAGGTTGTTGAAGTCCAATTTCGAGTGACAGATCCTCAAGCAAAATTCGCGCCGGCCACCATTTGCGCCTTTACAAAGTCATCAATACTCTCTACGTCTTTGAATTTATCCATCGGCTCAGTGAGATTTGCAGGCTGAGGGTTTCGAGGAAATAGAGCGTTATATATCACGGACAGAGTACTGCCGAAGAAATCACGGAATTCCCGGACTTGAGCGGCTCGATCCTGGAACTGAACTATTCGGCGAGTGCAGTCTTCGTCCGCCCAGAAGTCAATGCCGTTCTGTTTGGCAAGTCGAAGAAGAGTTTCGACTCGCGCATTAACGCGTTGTTCTTCTGTGATAGTGTCCAGAAACGAACCTATATGCAACAAAGGAAACAACAAGGTGTCAGAAGAAATATGAGGAATGTCAAGGAAAAGAAAGGATAAAAGGGTAACATACCCTCTATATCCTGACTTGCATTAGTCATGAGGTCAAGCATATAATCCTCGCGTTTGGTAGCCCGCAAGGCATCGGCAGCAGCTGATTCTTTCAATTTCAGAGCTTCATGTGCTTGTTGAAGTGTAGCTTGTTCGTGATCTGAAGATTTGCGAGATTGGTCCATAACAGTCACGGCCTGTTTATTCATAGCTTGGAGTTGTTGTCGAAGATCAGCTAGTTCTTGATGGATTGAATCAGCGCACGAATAATCGTCTAAGAAAACGCCGACAGAAGTTCTCGCAGAACAAGACACGATGAGTGAAGCGTCGGAAGGTCCAGCAGCCTCGGTATAGTTATAAAAAAACAACTGGAAGAAAGAAATATCGACATCAATCATTCGGCAGGGAACAATTTTTCATTAATATTCAAGACATTTACATAAAAGAGGATCCTTACAAAAGGCGACTCCTAGTGAGCCGATATGAATCGTCGCGAGTCACAAAAGAAAGCGACAACTACAAAAGGAAAGAAAAACATAGATACACGTTGGTCTACTTGACCTCCGTCCTAGCAGTGCTAGTGGACGCAGCAAACTTCGGGTCAAGATAGGCGATGATTTTCTTTGAGTGGGGCTTAGCGTCCCTCACCAGAGCTTTTCACTTCTCCTTGTTCAGTCCTTGGGGAGTTCCAGCCTTCACCCAGTCAACTTCCTGGCCGCTGGCAGTGACCAAGGCGATGGTCTCTTCGACTCCAATCTTCAGGCTGCCCTGACGATGGCCCAAAGCAAGATCTTCCTTCACCAGGAAGCGTTGGACGAGCTCAGAGAAAATCTCCGGTTGCGTCTCCTTGGGGAAGAAATGGGGGAAGATGCACTTAAACGCGACCCACGCATTGGAAATATTGGTGCACGCCAAGTCACCATTTAACTCAAGGACCGAGAGAGTGTCGAGAAGACGATCCTCGGCCTCTTCGTGCAAGGTAAATTCTTCACCCATCCATCCTGCAGGAGCAAAAATACGAGTCCATCAACATCAGAGATAAACAAATAAAGACAAAAACAAAAAGACAGGCGAAGGAAAAGCTTACAAGTGAATCTTCGGTTCTGAGTGTTGAAACGATCCACTATGGCGTTTTTGTGCTTGATTTGCCGGGCCTCTTTCTCGCTTAAAGCATCCTCAGCAATCTTGAGTCTTTGGCGGAGACCCTCGACAGCTGCGGCTTCTTTTCGGCTCTCTTGCGAGCCATCTCGCTGGACTTAAGTTTGACCTCCAGCGCATCAACACGTTCTTCGGCTTGGCGGAGTGCTTCTGAAAAAGTGCAAATCAAAAGGCAAAAGGCAACCATCAGAAGGCGAACAATCACCTGGCAAAAATACGAGTCATATCAGGGACAATGCAGTTTTACCTCTCAAAGTCTCTGTTTCATCGCGGAACCCAATAAATTGGGAACCCAGGTTGATGAGATCCTTCATCAAGGGCTATCACAAATAAGATAGAAACAATATAGTAAGGGAAAGAAAACTCGACATGGATGGACCAACATAGGCAAAAAAAGGAAAACTCGACAAGCAAAACAGAGGAAAAAGGTAACTTACATCATCCATCAGAGCAGTCGAAGAACTCTCAGTGACAATTTCTTGAGTACTACCAACCCCGATTTTGGCTTTCTTCGGCAAAGGTGCTCGGGGGCTGGGTACATGAGTGGATGTTTCCGTGTTTTGTTGTGGGGGATGGAAGTTTCCACAGCAGTGCGGTGTTCTTCAGAAATAACTAGGGTGTTGGAGGTGCTGGTAGGAGCCGTATCATGAGCTGCGGATTCCTCCTCCTCAGATTTTCCCTCGGGCCTGTCAATATAGAGGAAAGGGAAAATGTGAGATTACCAAATAGAAAACAGGGCAACGACAAAAGTAAAAGTAACTCACGAGCTAACAGCGCCATCATCATCAAAGGGGTCAAAGGCACCCTCTTCTTTTGCAGAAGATTCTTCGGCAGTTGGTTCAGTAGGCTTGGAGGCGCGGAAATCTTCAACTTCGTTTCTCTTCCTCTTGCGTCCAGGAGAAGTGGCAAGAGGAGGAGAGACAGAGTGGCTGGACTCAGATTGTTGTTCTGACCCAGTTTCTTTTTTGGAGGAAGCCGCGGATTTCTGAGACTCCGCGACTTCACTCTCAGGAAGAGAGGATTCTTGCGAATCGTTGGTGACAACGATTCGCCCATCTACATCTCCACCTTCAGGGAGTGGGGGAAGAGAAGAAAGAATTTGGTGGTTCTGCACAACATAAAGTGAAGACAAGAAATTGGGAACACGAGAAAAAGCAGTAGCAACCGATAAAAAATGGAGAGTTTAACCCAAATGAAACACTTACTTCGGGAAGAGCGTGGGAGGCACTGTATGGCTCCACGCGGCAAGATGATGGAACCTCGTGTTTTTTTCTCAAGGAGGTAAAACATTGGATGAGCTTCTCCAAATCCTTCACAGAAAGATCCTTGGACAAACGGTCGACATCTTTAGTTCCTGAGTACATCCAAAGAGGGTTTTTGCGAGCCTGCAGTGGCTGCACCCGGATTCAAAGGAAGTAGGCGGTTATTTTTACACCCCGAGAGTTCCTCTCTATCGGTGTTTTGCAGTTGATGGATGCGGTTCATCAGAGCTTCAGTGGTCGCCTTTTCTTCGGGAGTGGCCTCTGTGTCCCAAGATCTGCACCTTTGAATTTCATTGGCGGCTTCAATCGGCACGATACCATACTCCCGGGAGAGGGTACACTCGTCCTAGATATACAACCATCTCTTGCGCCAACCTTGGATAGATTCGGGGAATTTAACGTCAAAATAATCAATGTCGGGGCGGACACAGATACAAACGCTGCCTACATTGTAGACGACGTTCCTAGAGTTGTTGCGCCAGAGGTAGAAAATGCGTTTTCACAGGCCCCAATGAGGATGGATGCCGAGGAAACACTCGCAGAGAGTAATGAAAATGGAAATGTGGAGGATAGAATTCGGGGTCAGCTGGTGCAGCTGGATCCCGTAGATGAAAAGGAAACCACGAAGAAATTCGTGGATAGGAGCGGAAAGACCGCGGATGAGGAAATCGATGAATGTTACCCGGAATCCAATAGGGGATGAGGGAAGCTTTCGTCCCCGGGAAACTTCAGTGATTCCTGCTTCTTCAACAGGCCTAGCTTCTTCAGCATCTTCTGGTCCTGGGCGGAGATCTTGGACCGTTCCCAGCCAGAGACCTGAGCCTTCTCCATCGGGCGTCAGTGCCCCGAGCCTTGTTCTTTAGCACCATCGTGTGCGAAGGCATGGGGGAGCGCTATGGTGGAAGAATGGGATGAAAGCAAGCAAGAGCGTGAGGAGCTTGAAGATGGCAATGGCGGAGAGCAAGAGAGAGAAAGCAGATGTGTGGCGCGGTGAAGGGGATGAATGAGGAAGACGCGGTGACTGTATAGCGAGAAGTCGATCCGCCATGTTGTTGGATGAAAATGGGAAGTGTTTTTAGCCTTACACGTGTCCCAAGGGGTAAACTGGTTATCAGTCTGAACTTACCAAACGGGAGTTACTGCGCGCGTGCCAGAGATTATGGAGGACGTGTGTCCCCCACTTGCGTGATGTGTCAATGGCGCAGAACTTTGGACCCACGACACAGTGAGGTGACAGAAGTCGTGGCTTTCCAAGGTGGGTATCGTGGCCAGCGTCAGCAGCGACTTCATTCAAGAAAGCTTCGACTGCCTCAGCAAAATATAGCAACAGGAAAAAGACGGCTCATCAAAAAGAGAAACTTCGGGAGCCTATGATCAAATAGAAGCATCTATTCATATGCTCGGGGGCTACTCTTATCAGAAGTATCGTCTATACTTCTGATAAGAGAGTAATGCAGAAGGAAAAAATATAGAGTTGGTCAAAAATAACAAAAGCTGAGCCTACAACCAAGTGCAAACACTTGACCGTAGCCTCGGGGGCTACTCCCATCGGGAGCGCTAGTCGCATACCCGATGAAATAAAGAAAGAAAGGGAGCAGCAAGTTTGACTTAAAAATATAGAGTGGATGGATAATAGAAGTTGAGCCTACACCCAAGTGCAAGCACTCGGCCATAGCATCGGGGGCTACTCCCATCGGGAGCACTGGTCGCGCACCCGATGAAATATGAGAAGGAGAAAAAGAGAGAGGATGACAAGATAAAATACAAGGTGACAAATATAGTCGTACATATTTGAGTTACATGCAACTCGCATGTACTCTCATCGGGAGATCAAGATATTGTCATTTAATGACTCAGAGAAATTGGCAATTCCAACAGCCGATAAAGGCACTCAACAATATATTCTCAAAGTGCGTCTACCGCGGTAAAAACTATGGATGTCGTAATACTTTACGAGGGTAAGTCCCCAGGATCCGTCCTGTGTGGCGTGGTATCGCACCCGAATGCGCTCTGCTACTTTATCCGTATCAACAGATACAAAGAAAAATCCTAGCGGATGCGTTAGGTACTCGATAAAACATGTCTGAGATTCGATTTGCGATAAGTCCTTAAGCAGCACGTGTCGAATTACACCAGTATCCCGAGTTCAAGTCCGGGGACTTGAGTTCGAAATAGGTTTATGCGGGTTTGCCACAAGAGCAGTTAACTGGTACCTGATCCGTCAGATGAACCAGCCCCATTTAACAACATCCCTATACAAGATAGATATTAAAACAGAAATATTCGGCTCATTGGTACAGAAAGATATGGTTTGGTTTTACGTCGGAGATTTTGCTCGATTCTACGATTCAAACAAAATCTCGGGGGCTACTGACATAGGCATCCCGAATGTGCCTGCCGAATAAGGTACCCAAGGATAACTGAAGGCCCACAACCCGAAGCTTATGAAGTCCGGAAGCCCAATAATATCGATATGGAAGATAGATATAAATTAGGAATAGAGAGTCTTGTAATAATACAGGGCATACTCAAATATTCTCCCGGACTTTGTAACTTGTACGAGACGAAAGCCTCGGTTCCACCTCCTATATAAGGGGCAGCCGAGGGAGAAAGAGATCATCGAATCATTGTCAACACAAACCCTAGTTTTCATAATCGAGCACCTTTTCGGCTGAACCTTCGAAATTTACTTGCCCTCTACTTTCTGTGAAACCCTAGTCTACAATTTGTAGGCATTGACAAGTTAAACCCTTGTCAATTAGGAACGGGAATTTGCATGGGGATGCCAAGGGCTTGGTGCTTCGTTTTGGTCTTTTAGGACTTGACATCACTTTTATCCCTAATTATCGAAAAATCTATTCGTATTTGAGACTCTCTTTTATTCGTGGACCCCCCTCGGTTTGTAATAAGACTTAATTATGGTATGCCTAAATGTTGGATTTCGGTATTCATATCTATTGGCTATATCATCTCAATGGAGGCACAAGTATTGGAGTTTTGGTTTTCACAAGGCAAAGGTATGGTTCATGCACCCAAACCCCTTGTATCTAATTGTGTTGCCTCAAGTTGTGCATATGCTATATATCATGTCATATATCCGTTGTTGCATATGTTCTTGGTTTGTAAAATCTAGGGGGGCGTTCCTAGGTGTAAGGGTATTTTACCCTTATCCATTATTTTGGTAACAATGACACCGTGCTAGAGTATTTGACATAATACGTTTATAAGGATAATCTCAGGTATTAGGCAAAGAGGCATAAATGGTGTATCAAAGGAACAAGAAGGCTAAAGGAGACCCCCACTTCAACAACAATCAAAAGGGGTCTCAGGAGAAATCCGATCTGACTTGGTCGGCCTCCCACCGACCTGCCCGTGCCGACCGGTCAACCGTGCGCCAACCGGGCGCCAACCGTGGACTAGCTCAGTCTGCCCCAGGCGAGGCCGGCCAGCCCGGTGTGCCAACCGGTCGACCGGGCGCCAACCAGGTGACCTCCTGGACGTCGCCAAGTGACCCCGGTCAGGGTTCGGCCTGCCACCCGGTTTGGACCGGCGGGTCCGGTCCCTGGTCCGGTCCGACCGGCCTCTGCACCGGACAATCCGGTCTGTGGTCCGGTTGACCGGGTTTGACGGGAGAAAAGCTGATGTGGCAAGTGACCAACGGCCATATTTCGAAGAACACTATAAATAGCCCTTCTCCTACCTCTGAACAGTTAGGCACTACACTACAAGCTGTTCTTGAGCTCTGATACGTCTCCGACGTATCGATAATTTCTTATGTTCCATGCCACATTATTGATGATATCTACATGTTTTATGCATACTTTATGTCATATTTATGCATTTTACGGAACTAACCTATTAACAAGATGCCAAAGAGCCAGTTGCTGTTTTCTGCTGTTTTGGTTTCAGAAATCCTAGTAAGGAAATATTCTCGGAATTGGACGAAATCAACGCCCAGGGGCCTATTTTGCCACGAAGCTTCCAGAAGACCGAAGAGTCAACGAAGTGGGGCCACGAGGCGGCAGAGGGTAGGGCGGCGCGGCCCAGCCCTTGGCCACGCCGACCTTTCTCCTGGGCCCCTCGTGACGCCCCTTGACCTGCCCTTCTGCCTACAAATAGCCTTCGTCGCGAAACCCCCAGTACGAGAGCCACGATACGGAAAACCTTCCGAGACGCCGCCGCCGCCAATCCCATCTCGGGGGATTCGGGGATCGCCTCCGGCAGAGGGGATTCATCTCCGGAGGACTCTACACCGCCATGGTCGCCTCCGGAGTGATGAGTGAGTAGTCTACCCCTGGACTATGGGTCCATAGCGGTAGCTAGATGGTTGTCTTCTCCTCATTGTGCTTAATTGTCGGGTCTTGTGAGCTGCCGAACATGATCAAGATCATCTATCTGTAATGCTATATGTTGTGTTTGTTGGGATCCGATGAATAGAGAATACTATGTTATGTTGATTATCAATTTATATCTATGTGTTGTTTATGATCTTGCATGCTCTCCGTTATTAGTAGAGGCTCTGGCCAAGTTTTTGCTAGTAACTCCAAGAGGGGGTATTTATGCTCGATAGTGGGTTCATGTCTCCGTGAACTGGGGGAGTGTGAGAAACCTCTAAGGTTATGGATGTCTTTGCCACTAGGGATAAAACATTGATGCTATGTCCGAGGATGTAGTTATTGATTACATTATGTGCAATACTTAATGCAATTGTCTGTTGTTAGCAACTTAATACTGGAAGGGGTTCGGATGATAACCTGAAGGTGGACTTTTTAGGCATAGATGCATGTTGGATAGCGGTCTATGTACTTTGTCGTAATGCCCAATTAAATCTCACTATACTCATCATAATATGTATGTGCATGGTCATGCCTCTCTATTTGTCAATTGCCCAACTGTAATTTGTTCACCCAACATGCTATTTATCTTATGGGAGAGACACCTCTAGTGAATTGTGGACCCCGGTCCAATTCTCTATCTGAAATACAATCTACTGCAATACTTGTTCTACTGTTCTCTGCAAACAATCATCATCCACACTATACATCTAATCCTTTGTTACAGCAAGCCGGTGAGATTGACAACCTCACTGTTTCGTTGGGGCAAAGTACTTTGGTTGTGTTGTGCGGGTTCCACGTTGGCGCGGAATCCCTGGTGTTGCGCCGCACTACATCTCGCCGCCATCAACCTTCAACGTGCTTCTTGGCTCCTTGGTTCGATAAACCTTGGTTTCATACTGAGGGAAAACTTGCATTGTACGCATCACACCTTCCTCTTGGGGTTCCCAACGGACGCGTGTTGTACGCGTATCAAGCTCTTTTACGGCGCCGTTGCCAGGGAGATCAAGACACGCTGCAAGGGGAGTCTCCACATCGCAATCTCTTTACTTTGTTTTTGTCTTTCTTTATTTTATTTACTACTTGTTTGATGCACTAAATCAAAACACACAAAAAATTAGTTGCTAGTTTTACTTTATTTGCTATCTTGTTTGCTATATCAAAAACACAAAAAAATTAGTTGCTAGTTTTACTTTATTTACTGTCTTGCACTCTATATTAAAAATACAAAAAAAATTAGTTACTTGCATTTACTTTATCTAGTTTGCTTTATTTACTACTGCTAAAATGGGTACTCCTGGAAATACTAAGTTGTGTGACTTCACAACAACAAATAATAATGATTTCTTATGCACACCTATTGCTCCACCTGCTACAGCAGAATTCTTTGAAATTAAACCTGCTCTACTGAATCTTGTTATGCGAGAGCAATTTTTGGTGTTAGTTCTGATGATGCTGCTGCCCATCTCAATAATTTTGTTGAACTTTGTGAAATGCAAAAGTATAAAGATGTAGATGGTGACATTATAAAATTAAAATTGTTCCCTTTCTCATTAAGAGGAAGAGCTAAAGATTGGTTGCTCTCTCTGCCTAAGAATAGTATTGATTCATGGACTAAATGCAAGGATGCTTTTATTGGTAGATATTATCCCCCTGCTAAAATTATATCTTTGAGGAGTAGCATAATGAATTTTAAACAATTGGATACTGAGCATGTTGCACAAGTATGGGAAAGAATGAAATCTTTGGTTAAAAATTGCCCAACCCATGGATGACTACTTGGATGATCATCCAAACCTTTTATGCAGGACTGAATTTTTCTTCGGAACCTATTGGATTCAGCTGCTGGAGGTACCTTTATGTCCATCACTCTTGGTGAAGCAACAAAGCTTCTTGATAATATGATGATCAATTACTCTGAATGGCACACGGAAAGAGCTCCACAAGGTAAGAAGGTAAATTCTATCGAAGAAACCTCTTCCTTGAGTGATAAGATTGATGCTATTATGTCTATGCTTGTAAATGATAGGACTAATGTTGATCCTAATAATGTTCCGTTAGCATCATTGGTTGCTCAAAAAGAATATGTTGATGTGAATTTCATTAAAAATAACAATTATAATAATTCTAAGCCATATCCTGCTAATGGTAACTCTTATGGTAGATACGCTTCACCTAATGAGGAAAAGATGTTAGAAATTGAAAGATCCACCAAGAACTTTATGCAATCACAATATGAGCAAAATAAATTATTTAATAAAACTATGAATGAGCAATCTACCTTGTTGAAGAATATAGGAAATCAACTTGAAAATCTGAATATGGAGATCTCTGGGTTGCAAACTAAACTTGCAAATGCTGAAAACCGAATCTCATATATGTCTGCGTCACAATCTTCTTTAATTAATAAAATGGCTGCTAAACCTGAGGATATAGATAATAAAATTGTTACTACAGCAAATGCCATCCAAGTTAGAATTAATGAGAATATAAGATTGATGGCCGAATTGCGTGCTAGGTGGGAAAGAGAAGAAAATGAAAAAGAAGATAATATAGCTAAAGTTTGGACTATTACCACCACTAGTAATGCTAATGCTACACATGTTGCTGCACCTCCTACTAATAATGATAAAAGAATTGGTGTTAGCAATGTTTCCACTTCTAATGCAAAGCGCGAAAAACTACCTGAAACTGCCTGTGATAAAACTGCTAAAAATTTTTCCAACATTGGGGATGATGATCCCATTGCTTTAGATTATAATGGTTTAGATTTGGATGATTGCCACATCTCTCTGAAGTTATAAAGTTCTTACAAAAACTTGCTAAGAGTCCTAATGCTAGTGCTATAAACTTGGCTTTCACAAAACATATTACAAATGCTCTCATAAAAGCTAGAGAAGAGAAACTAGAACGCGAAGCTTCTATTCCTAGGAAGCGAGAGGATGGTTGGGAGCCCATCATTAAGATGAAGGTCAATGACTTTGATTGTAATGCTTTATGTGATCTTGGTGCAAGTATTTCCGTTATGCCTAAGAAAATCTATAATATGCTTGACTTGCCACCATTGAAAAATTGTTATTTGGATGTTAATCTTGCTGATCATTCTACAAAGAAACCTTTGGGGAAAGTTGATAATGTTCGCATTACGTTAACAATAACCTTGTCCCCGTTGATTTTGTTGTCTTGGATATTGAATGCAATGCATCTTGTCCCATTATATTGGGAAGACCTTTTCTTCGAACTGTTGGTGCTATCATCGATATGAAGGAAGGTAATATTAAATATCAATTTCCTCTCAAGAAAGGTATGGAACACTTCCCTATAAAGAGAATGAAGTTACCTTTTGATTCTATTATTAGAACAAATTATGATGTTGACACTTCGTCTCTTGATAATACATGATACACACTTTCTGCGCCTAGCTGAAAGGCATTAAAGAAAAGCGCTTCTGGGAGACAACCCATATTTTTACTACAGTATTTTGTTTTATATTTGAGTCTTGGAAGTTGTTTACTACTGTAGCAACCTCTCCTTATCTTAGTTTAATGTTTTGTTGTGCCAAGTAAAGTCGTTGATAGTAAGGTTCATACTAGATTTGGATTACTGCGCAGAAACAGATTTCTTTGCTGTCATGAATCTGGGCCTAATTCTCTGTAGGTAACTCAGAAAATTATGCCAATTTACGTGAGTGATCCTCAGATATGTATGCAACTTTCATTCAATTTGAGCATTTTCATTTGAGCAAGTCTGGTGCCTCAATAAAATTCGTCTTTACGAACTGTTCTGTTTTGACAGATTCTGCCTTTTATTTCGCATTGCCCGTTTTGATATGTTCGATGGATATTTCGATTCCATTGACTTTCAGTAGCTTTGTGCAATGTCCAGAAGTGTTAAGAATGATTATGTAACCTCTGAACATGTATATTTTGATTGTGCACTAACTCTCTAATGAGTTGTTTTGAGTTTGGTGTGGAGGAAGTTTTCAAGGATCAAGAGAGGAGATGATACAACATGATCAAGGAGAGTGAAAGCTCTAAGCTTGGGGATGCCCCGGTGGTTCACCCCTGCATATATAAGAAGACTCAGCGTCTAAGCTTGGGGATGCCCAAGGCATCCCCTTCTTCATCGACAACATTATCAGGTTCCTCCCCTGAAACTATATTTTTATTCCGCCACATCTTATGCACTTTATTACTAGTATTGAGTCTGAACAACAAGGAAGACGGTGTAGAGTCTTATAATGTTTTCAATATGTCTTTTATGTGAGTTTTGCTGCACCGCTTCATCCTTGTGTTTGTTTCAAATAGCTTTGCTAGCCTAAACCTTGTATCGAGAGGGAATACTTCTCATGCATCCAAAATACTTGAGCCAACCACTATGCCATTTGTGTCCACCATACCTACCTACTACATGGTATTTCTTCGCCATTCCAAAGTAAATTGCTTGAGTGCTACCTTTAAAATTTCTATTCCTCTACCTTTGCAATATATAGCTCATGGGACAAATAGCCTAAAAACTATTGTGGTATTGAATATGTACTTATGCACTTTATCTCTTATTAAGTTGCTTGTTGTGCGATAACCATGTTCCTGGGGACGCCATCAACTACTCTTTGTTGAATATCATGTGAGTTGCTATGCATGTCCGTCTTGTCTGAAGTAAGGGAGATTTACCACCTAATGGTTAGAGCATGCATTTTGTTAGAGAAGAACATTGGGACGCTAACTAAAGCCATGAATCATGGTGGAAGTTTCAGTTTTGGACATATATCCTCAATCTCATATGAGAAAATTAATTCTTGCTACATGCTTATGCATAAAAGAGGAGTCCATTATCTGTTGTCTATGTTGTCCCGGTATGGATGTCTAAGTTGAGAATAATCAATAGCGAGAAATCCAATGCGAGCTTTCTCCTTAGACCTTTGTACAGGCGGCATAGAGGTACCCCTTTGTGACACTTAGTTAAAACATGTGCATTGCGATAATCCCGGTAATTCAAGCTAATTAGGACAAGGTGCGGGCACTATTAGTATACTAAGCATGAGGCTTGCAACTTGTAAGATATAATTTACATGACACATATTCTTTATTACTACCGTTGACAAAATTGTTTCTTGTTTTCAAAATCAAAGCTCTAGCACAAATATAGCAATCGATGCTTTCCTCTTTGAAGGACCATTCTTTTACTTTTATTGTTGAGTCGGTTCACCTATCTCTCTCCACCTCAAGAAGCAAACACTTGTGTGAACTGTGCATTGATTCCTACATACTTGCATATTGCACTTGTTATATTACTTTGCATTGACAACTATCCATGAGATATACATGTTATAAGTTGAAAGCAACCGCTGAAACTTAATCTTCCTTTGTGTTGCTTCAATGCCTTTACTTTGAATTATTACTTTATGAGTTAACTCTTATGCAAGACTTATTGATGCTTGTCTTGAAGTACTATTCATGAAAAGTCTTTGCTTTATGATTCAGTTGTTTACTCATGTCATTTACATTGTTTTGATCGCTGCATTCATTACATATGCTTACAATAGTATGATCAAGGTTATGATGGCATGTCACTCCAGAAATTATCTTTGTTTATCGTTTACCTGCTCGGGACGAGAAACTAAGCTTGGGGATGCTGATACGTCTCCGACGTATCGATAATTTCTTATGTTCCATGCCACATTATTGATGATATCTACATATTTTATGCATACTTTATGTCATATTTATGCATTTTCGGAACTAACCTATTAACAAGATGCCAAGAGCCAGTTTGTTTCTGCTGTTTTTGGTTTCAGAAATCCTAGTAAGGAAATATTCTTGGAATTGGACGAAATCAACGCCCAGGGGCCTATTTTGCCATGAAGCTTCCAAAAGACCGAAGAGTCAACGAAGTGGGGCCACGAGGCGGCCAGAGGGTAGGGCGGCGCGGCCCAGCCCTTGGCCGCACCGACCTGTCTCCTGGGCCCCTCGTGACGCCCCTTGACCTGCCCTTCCGCCTACAAATAGCCTTCGTCGCGAAACCCCCAGTACCGAGAGCCACGATACGGAAAACCTTCCAGAGATGCCGCCGCCAATCCCATCTCGGGGGATTCAGGGATCGCCTCCGCACCCTGCCGGAGAGGGGATTCATCTCCCGAAGGACTCTACACCGCCATGGTCGCCTCGGAGTGATGAGTGAGTAGTCTACCCTGTGGTGACCGGCATACCACCGCATGGTGTAGTATGCAAGTCGATATAACACCAATGAAACACCGTTCCACTAGTATTATATCGCTCAGAGTGGTACAACAGAAACGTATGCGGGTCCAAGGCATGTCTATAGAATTACAACATTGACTCTATTACATAAGATCAGCACAGCCTCCTACTTTACAATGAGGTAAACCTACAAATAAACTCCAGAAGAACGACTCGTAGTCTAATTCTATCACGAACTCTATTTGTAGAGTATTTGACTAGCTATAGAGGCTAAGAATAGATTCTAGCTAAGTAGGAGCTAGGTTGAGGAAGCTAGTTCCTTTCTACTGCTAATCTAGGTTTTCTCCTTGTTGGATGACGTATCTGACTCCGCTGACAGGGTCCTGTCTCGTGAAGTAGTTGTTGGCTCCTTGGTCTTCGAGTTGCACTGTAGATCCTCCTTCGATGCCTCCATATCTAAGCAGGGGATTTAAGAGTGGGATGAGTACGAGCGTACTCAACAAGTTCATTATAGGAAAGAGGTGTTTAATGCACTAGCTACGCATTAGACCAGAAAGTCTAATACCAATGCAAGTTTTCATAACCATTTCTTCAAAAGGTTGCTTTTATTCAGAAGAACTATGTCCGTCAGCCTTCACCGGTTTACTAGAACTTCATGGAGCTCCTTTCCGGCCGCGTTCGCAGTTCCATATCCCGGAACAGGGAGTGACAGGTCACGGTTCTTTACACTCTGCAGAGGTGTGTTGCTTTACCCATAAGAGATCTTAACCTTGGTGCCAACCGAGCCGCGAGCTCGTCCACACTTCCTATGGTGTGAGGCCCGGTATAAGGTCTAGCCAATCATGTTCCTCCGCTACCTCGAACACCCACCCGTTGTTGCATGCCCCGACCCTGGGTCCACGCCGGTCCCATTATTCCTGTAGATTTCAAGGTGGACCCCGACCACGACGACAGTGCTGGGCTCTACCATACACTCCTACGCCGGTAGCTGCAACCCATCATAGACCGCATTACCGTGGGGAATTAGAATGGGATCCCCACCCTCCGGTTGTTCCGCAAGACACAACTGCTACGGTAAGCATTGCATTACCGTGGGGAATTAGAATGGGATCCCCACCCTCCGGTTGTTCCGCCAGATACAACTGCTACGGTAAGCGCATCCGTTGATGAACGAGAGGTGGAAACACTTTTGACTACTCCGTCCCACTCCGGATCTTATGGTTAACACGGGTATTACGGCACAAGAATCACTGGCGACATTTGTTGTTTAATCCTAGATGGATATAAACCCTTGCAATGGAACCTCCACCATATCAACACAATCCATGGTTCCATTACCCACCACATAGTCATATTCATAGTTATGAAAGTAGTGGTTTTGGTTTTTAATGCAATAGTGATAACCATAATACTTTGCAAGTAATTTGATAGAAATACTCAAATGACATGAGCAAGTGATGAACTTGCCTTTCTTGACTGCAAGATTATGCAGGCAAGGTCTTCGTTTCGCAATAACTCCAAATTCTGAAATAGCATCATCATCCGGTAAGGACGATGTTTAAAAGATTGGCAAGGATGCAATAATGCATAAGTATGAGATGCAATCGTTCTAAGCGTGTCCTAACCCCGATGATTGAGGATTAGTGAGTGGTAATGATTGGTTTAGGGTGTGTTGCACATTTAGAGTGATTCTCATACAAGGTTCTTATTCAGGTGTGATTACTTGGCATTATGAACAGGTATATAATAAGGCATAGTAATCCATTGAGCACACAAAGAATGATAATTGGCATAATGTTAACAAGTAAAGAACAGTGGTTAGTTTTAACACTATATGGCATGGTTAATGATTAATTATCATATACTTCAAAAGAATAACTTTTGAAGAACATGTTCTTAATAAAGAACAAGTATGATAATTAGGTTGGTGGGTTCTATGGTTTACTATGGTTCCAATTGGCTCTGGAGTAGATATTAGATGGATCCAACAAGGTTGGATTCATCAATACCAGGTGGAGTTATGCCTAGGCATCCCAAGCAATTAATTACACATGGGTGCTATCAAGATTGGTTTATCTTGCTAGTGATAGCTGGCTAGGGTTTATAGGTCCTTATAAGCAGGGTTGATGATGATTCCTTATTTTCTTCAAAAGAATAACTTTTGAAGAACATACTTCTTAGGTAATAAGAAGTATATCAATTTGGGTTGAGGTGGTCTAGGTTTTACTGTTGGTTCTATTAAGTAAAGAATAATTGGTTCCTAAATAGGATGGTGGATAAGTATCCAACACTAGTAGGGTTTAGTGGAATATGGTATGTAATGTCAATATTAGCATGGTTGCTAATGGAGTTCATCACAATGATGTGATGCCAAATATAGATAATTAAGGTTGTTGCCTCTAAGGATAGGAACTATGGTTGGTTCTATTTGATCATCTAGGTTTGATTAAGATGGATACATGGGATACTAATTTAGTAATGATGGTTGCTACATTTTATGTGATCAAGGTAAACATTTAGAAGCTACTATGGTTCTATGAATGAAATCAAAATATCATGATCACATGTTCTAACCTAGGGTTTAGGTTAGAAGCAAACTGGATTCATATGAATTAATGGAGCTAGGGTTTGGTGCATAATTGAATTAGGGTTTTAGTATCCCACATAAAATTATGGGTTTGTGTTCTTAATTCAATATGGTACTTAGGGTTTCTTAATTGTCAATTAGTTCTTGGATTAATAACTTCATTTGAAAAGTTGAAGTTATTAATAACTTTGAAATAAGAATAATATTGAATTTGGCATTTTATTATTTTTAAATAATTAATAATTAAGATAATTATTAATTAGGGTTTAAATCCTTCTGATAATAATTTAATAAGTTAATAGTAAAGGAAAATTAATTTTAATGTTTTCCTTATCTACTTATTGGTTTTTATTTATTTTATGAAGTTTTCCTAATTATAGAATTTTAATTGAATTTAGAATTAAAATTAAAGGCTTAATTAACAGGTATTAAATAAGTGAATTTTTATTAATAAAAATTCCATATTATATTTTTATTGGATAAAGATTACTTTTCTAAGAGTTTTGATATCTTAATTTTATTTTACTGAGTTATATTGAATTTTCTAAATTATTTCAAAGTTGCAAGTATTTTCTGGAAATTTAAAACAACTACAATTACTAAATACACCCAGACTTATTCTACCCACTGCCACAGACTGGTGGGCCAACGTCCACGTCAGGTGCCATGTGGGCGTGGACTGGGTCAAATTAAATGGCATGGCCTAGGAGCTCCTGGCCGGCGGCCAGTCGACGGCTGCGTCGACACGGGAGGGCTCCCGCGGGGCTTTGCGCGTGTACAGAGGAACTGGGCGACGTGGTGAACCAGTAAGTGGCGGCGCCCCCACGAAAAAGTCGCCGGAGCTGCTCCGGCGAGCTACGTCTGTGGCGGGGCACGGCGGTGATCGACATGATGGAGCTACGGTGGCCGATTTGATGCAATAGAAAGCTTAGGAGGATCCCCAGCTTACCAGGAGCGCGATGGTGTGCTCCGTTGGGGCAGAGGTGGCCGGACGGCGATGATGTCGTCCATGGCCGTGGCGGCGGTAGTCGGAGAAGAGGGTCGAATTCGTCATCACCAGGTCCCCCCCGCAAGCACACGACGACGAGGAGAACGAGGAGAGGATGGTTCTGGAGGTATCCTCGGAGGCTCGGGGCTACCTCAATCGCCGGCAGCGAGCAGAGGTCTGAGGCTAGGGTTTCGGCAATTCGGTCGATTGAGACGAAGGGGAAGGAAATTGAGGACGTCCAAGCCTTTTATACGACCGCGACCGCGGGACGTGGCCCTGGGCGTCGCGGTGGCGAGCTCCTGGGCGTCCAGAGTTGGAGACGAAGACGAAGACGTGGTCTTCAGTCTTATCCTTGCGAAGGGGTAAATGGGTTGTGTGGGCTGCGACTTGGGCCGGTGCTTGGGTTGTGGCTTGGGCTGCGGTGATGGGCTGCTACGGCCAGGCAGTCTGGTAAGTCCCCCCTTTTCCTTTCTTTATTTTGTTTTCTGTTTTTATTTATTGTTTTCAATTCTGTTTTGAATTCATGTTTTAACTATTTTCTATTTTGCAGGTGTTAAACAATTGGTCTTTTATGAAGACTAATAAAAGTATTATTGTAATACTCAATTGTTTTGATTAAACATTTCACATATGTGAGCTTTATTACAAATTGTAATTAATCATGATTTTATGCACTCATTTTAATTTCCTTTTTCTTGTGTAATCAAATCTATTTTGAATTATTAGGGTTGAT
Source organism: Lolium multiflorum (assembly GCA_030979885.1). Classification (NCBI taxonomy): domain Eukaryota; kingdom Viridiplantae; phylum Streptophyta; class Magnoliopsida; order Poales; family Poaceae; genus Lolium; species Lolium multiflorum. Next base: position 91,010,516 of record CM061751.1, on the reverse strand, counting down.
AATTTCTACTCTAAGTGTTTTAGAATTTATCATTAGGGTTTGAGCTCTTAATTGAGAATTTAGTTCCCTGCATATGATTTTATGTGATCCTCTATTTATTAAGATCTTGTAATTTTGATTATCACTCTATGTCAAGGTTAGCACTAGTATTATATTTTAATAACACTTTGAATTACCTAGAGTAGACATTACTCTCCTCATGGTTGGACTTTGGTTATAAAGATAAGTGGTTGTTAATCACACTTATGGTTCTAATTATAAGATGTATCACAAGAGTTTTCCCAGGTTTAATAATTATAGCTTAAGATTTTATTAATGTGCCATACTAGGGTTCTAATGATATTTACCTAATGGCAATTGGTTTGAATCTCAGTTATGGCCTAGGTTTCTATTATGATCACCATGGTGATACATAAACTAAAGTTGAGATAAAATTCTAGGTTGTAGATATGAGATGACACCATAGTGCATTGGCTAATGTTTAATCTCCCCTAACCATGGTAGTATGGTTACTTGCTTCATACCTTATGTATTTCTCTAATTACTAAGAATTTGATAATTGGTTTTATCTTCTATAAATTAACTTCTATTATTATCCTCAATTAATTATTAAAGTAACTACAGTGGTTATAGTTCTTTTTATAGTTAACTTTGGTCATATAGATGGATGGTTTCTCACCATATAAAGTATAGAGTTTGACTCTAAAGGTTTTCTTGTGGTTCTTAAGTGAAGAATAGGTGGAATGTAGATGTGGTAGAATTGTACTTATGATCACCAAGTGATTCCCAATTGAGGATTGAGATATAAGCCTGGATTTGATTACTAGTGATCTCCCTATAATTTCATGTGGGAATGAGATCTACTTATTCTAGTAGGGTTTAACTTATCCTCACATACCTCAAGAGTATGATCATGGTTTAGGCATAATCAACTTGTTCTTAATATCTCTACCTCAAGTTCTTAAGGTTTATGATCATCACTCAATTTATAATGATCAAAGTTTGGCTTCCTAAGGGATCTCTCATTAAATGGGTTTCTCACTTCCATGATCAAGCATTGTCTTGATGAACTAAGGTATAGAACTTATTTTATAATTTCTTGAATGGACATGGTTATGGTTGCCCCAATAATTTATACCCCAGGAGAATGCCAGAGATATTATGTTAGAGTTCCCTCCAAGGTATGATGACATAATCATCTAGATATATGGAATGGGTCCTTCTCACAAATTTAAGTATTGACTCAACTATCTTGAGAATAACACCATAGCTTGAGTTCTCTCATACAGGAATAGTTATTCTAGGGTTTATGGTGTACTCACAATATCTCAATAGGTATTAAGTCTAAAACCCCACTTGGCTATCTTGATTGAGTTAATCTCCTCCTTACTTTATCAATTCATGGATATGGTATTATTCCATGTGATATTAGGTTATCTCACCACTCCAAGGGAAATGGTTTACAACCTAATACTTTAGTTCAAAGGTTGTCCTTTGTTCATTACTAGGTAAAGCTAGGTTTAGAATAAATGGTCTCTCTCATATGGGAAGGCTTGAATAATACTCTAGGGTTTCTCTCAAAGATAATGATTTGAATTCATGGATTTATATCCAAGGTTTAACTCAAGGTTTGTTATTGCTTCTCAATAATTATAACAGATCTCTCACCTCTCTAGGTTTGATGCTTAACTATTTGGAATAGAGAAGAATATGTACTTCTTGAGTGGATCTCCTTGTTATGTTTCCAAAGTTAAAGTAGAATGGATATCAAAGGTTTGATGATAAGAGCATGGATTAGTTTAAGACATGGAGAAGATAAGTGAATAATAGTTTCTCCAATTATTGTTACTTGATTTCCAATTAAATGGATGTTCATATTTTGTGGCAAGGATTACCATGCTATAATCTTTTATAAGATCAAGCAATTGATCATTGAGTAAAGTGTTGTTGTGTTGATTATTAGTTCCATTTGATCTAACCCCTTAGATCAAATCATCTCTACCCAAAACAAGGTTTGAACAAAGTCACATTGAGGTTTATAGCGCTTGACTTGATGAGCTACTTCAATTCCACCAAGGTCAAGTGAAACTTCAGTTACTGTGACTGTTTTACTTTAAAGCGCAAAAATTCCCCAGATTTTCTATGCATGAATGCAATGCACACATCTGTTTCCTCTATTTTTGTAACCCCATTACCTGGGATATTACAGTCTCTACCCCTTAAACTAAACTTCGTCCTCGAAGTTTGATCTCTCTCACGTTTCGGAGTGTGGATCTGACTTGTGCAGACTACGACTTTTCTCGAACTCCGTGGTGATCTCACTTGATATAATTGAATATATCCCTTGTCCAGATTCTTCCTGGAATCCATTAGGGTTTGACATCAAACAACTATTACTTCCTTTACTTCCATGATTTCCTCCAATATTATAAGCTTGTTTCCTTTCTGATTGAATATTCAATTATTGGAACTTCTTCTTGTCCTGACAGTCTTAATTGAGGACTAATTGGATAACATTCTCCTATTTGATAAAATAGGTCTTTGTTTTTCCCTTACTACCAAAACTGCAATAATAGTACTTGGTGAGGTACTTACTATGGAATTGATCATGATGGTTTATTCCCCTAAGAATGGATTAGACTCATTTAGTCCATCCAATCATGGTTTATTATATATGGTATAATAACTTATAACTATTTTGGATTATTTAGGTTCCATGAAAGGAATCTTTCAAATAGACTTTAGTTTTGGTATGGTCAATCTACTTCAGTCTTTGACCTTCTTGAACTGTAGTTGGTCTATGGTATTTTCTTCGTCCAACTTCTTTATGCTTGATTTACTTGAGCTTTCGTACTTCTGAGTAAATATTACTTACTTTCTCAAGTTATAGTCCACTTCTTATTTCCTCGAGGTATGAACCTCGGCTTCTGGCCTGACATCCTTCTGAAAGTAGTGTTCAACAATCTTATGAAAATAAGATTGAACTTCCTCTCAGTTCAGACCTTCTGCTTCGATCTAGCTTAAAGTATTGAGTGATTGTACATCCAACTCAATCTTTACTCTACCCCTTAGAGTTTTCTTATGGTCTTCAGCTCCTTTTCTTCCAACCATTAGATTGATGGTTGGAATATTGGTCTAAGTCTAGTTTATGGTTTATACTTCTTTTAAGGTCTCGCGAAGAATATTTGTGGTGTATCCACTCAATTGTGGACATCCAATGTGAATCCTTCGACTGAATGATTATAGGTCATTGTTATTTGGCTAACAAAGTTTTATTTGTTCACAATTTCTTGGTACAAATAATCCAATTATGGACTACTTGATATCAATTGTGGCTATTTGTTATCTAAAAATGGATTCTATTATAGGTTCTGATCAACTGGACGAGACATCCTCTACTTTATCTCGCAGTATTGATCCTATACCAATTGTGGTCTTCTGATATCAACTATGGTCTTCTTATATCTGCTATGGTTTCATAGATCATCTTCCTTCTTCGAGGGTTTATTGTTGCAAGAAAACCACTAGCTGACACTATGAATATAGTATCCTAAGTGATTTCCCATGCATTCCCTCTTCTATATTGACTATGGATATGCTTCAGTTTCACCATAATCACCATATTTCTCACCTTCATGCTTCTTCCGTACTAAAGTACTCCTCTGTTGAGGTTAAGCATGAGTTTTGGTTGGTACTACCTTCTGAATATTGTGGTTGCTTCCCACAACTTTGTTTCCTTTCTTCTAATTAACCTTCATCTTGTCTTCAGAGTCTTTAGAATTTGTCACTTCCTCACACGAATACCATTACCCTCTAGATCTATATCATCAAGTAAAAACTTGATATTGCAACATGCATTTGCATATCAAAGTCAAACTTCATGTATGGATCTAGTCAAACAATGAAAATCCATTAAAATCCAAGAAGATTCAGCTTTGTGCTTATAATACACACCATCATAAGCCTGAATATAATATTTGAGTAATACATCTCTAAACATCAGGCTGAGATGTGTAGTATATAACACCACATAAGATAGGTTTGTATCGTGATACTTAGCACAAATAGGTGGATTTCTACTATTTTTCTCAACCTTTACCTTAATTGCACATTTGCAATGAGATAAACTTGAAACAAAGTGGTCTCGGATAGCTAAGGTTAACCTAATTTTCTTTGGAAGTACTACTTAACTTTCATTTTGTTGAGGACTATCTCACTTGATATGTCTAGGTTCTAACATTGCTACTCTAAACACATAACTATGGAAATATAGCTCTTATACTTCCATGTGTTTCTACCATAAGGCTATGGTCATGATGTGCTTGGCACACTTCCCATGGTTTTGGAATATAACTCTTGCACTATTATTAAACAACTGGCTTCTTATTATTCTCCTCCTAAATGTTTATGATGTTCTATTCCATCACATAATGATTCTCAGGTGAATCATATATGATTAGCAACTCTAACTTGTAGTAGACATATATTTTTCCTATCACTCTTCCTTATTTCCCATGATTGACTCATCATGGTCTATACTACTCATATCACTCATAGTTATCACTTACTATCAATTGTTTCACAAGTTTAGATAAATTTTACTTACCCTATTACTTGTCTGGGTCTACATCTTCTATTAGGATATCTTAATTATCTTCATCACTTGATATTACTTCTAGTACAGGTCTGAGTAATTCTTATTTAACTATAACATGTGTTGGTACACATCTTCCAATAGGATATCTTCCTTATGGTTGTATCCTCTCTTTGGACTACCATGTATTGTATACCAACTGTGATCTACTCATCTATTGTTTTAAGGATTTAATGATGTACTACATGTTTGGAATTAGCTAACTAACTTTACTTAGGAAAGATAGATAAAAAATTGACTCAAGTGTATCAGGATTATTCTCAAGTGAATATCCATCTCAAGTCATAAGAATTATTTGGTTTGACTAAGACAACTTCCTATAGACACTACCAATCCTATAGGTCTCCTTTAAAGGGTTTTAAATCCTAGGATCAAAGCATTTGCTCTGATACCAACTGTGGTGACCCGGCATACCACTGCATGGTGTAGTATGCAAGTTTGATATAACACCAATGAAACACCGTTCCACTAGTATTATATCGCTCAGTGGTACAACAGAAACGTATGCGGGTCCAAGGCATGTCTATAGAATTACAACATTGACTCTATTACATAAGATCAGCACAGCCTCCTACTTTACAATGAGGTAATCCTGCAAATAAACTCCAGAAGAACGAATCGTAGTCTAATTCTTTCACGAATTCTATTTGTAGAGTATTTGACTAGCTATAGAGGCTAAGAATAGATTCTAGCTAAGTAGGAGCTAGGTTGAGGAAGCTAGTTCCTTTCTACTGCTAATCTAGGTTTTCTCCTTGTTGGATGACGTATCTGACTCCGCTGACAGGGTCCTGTCTCGTGAAGTAGTTGTTGGCTCCTTGGTCTTCGAGTTGCACTGTAGATCCTCCTTCGATGCCTCCATATCTAAGCAGGGGATTTAAGAGTGGGATGAGTACGAGCGTACTCAACAAGTTCATTATAGGAAAGAGGTGTTTAATGCACTAGCTACGCATTAGACCAGAAAGTCTAATACCAATGCAAGTTTTCATAACCATTTCTTCAAAAGGTTGCTTTTATTCAGAAGAACTATGTCCGTCAGCCTTCACCGGTTTACTAGAACTTCATGGAGCTCCTTTCGCCGCGTTCGCATTCCATATCCCGAACAGGGAGTGACAGTCACGGTTCTTTACACTCTGCAGAGGTGTGTTGCTTTACCCATAAGAGATCTTAACCTTGGTGCCAACCGAGCCGCGAGCTCGTCCACACTTCCTATGGTGTGAGGCCCAGTATAAGGTCTAGCCAATCATGTTCCTCTGCTACCTCGAACACCCACCCGTAGTTGCATGCCCCGACCCTGGGTCCACGCCGGTCCCATTATTCCTGTAGATTTCAAGGTGGACCCCGACCACGACGACAGTGTTGGGCTCTACCATACACTCCTACGCCGGTAGCTGCAGCCCATCATAGATCGCATTACCGTGGGGAATTAGAATGGGATCCCCACCCTCCGGTTGTTCCGCAAGACACAACTGCTACGGTAAGCATTGCATTACCGTGGGGAATTAGAATGGGATCCCCACCCTCCGGTTGTTCCGCCAGATACAACTGCTACGGTAAGCGCATCCGTTGATGAACGAGAGGTGGAAACACTTTTGACTACTCCGTCCCACTCCGGATCTTATGGTTAACACGGGTATTACGGCAAAAGAATCACGCGACATTTGTTGTTTAATCCTAGATGGATATAAACCCATGCAATGGAACCTCCACCATATCAACACAATCCATGGTTCCATTGCCCACCACATAGTCATATTCATAGTTATGAAAGTAGTGGTTTTGGTTTTTATGCAATAGTGATAACCATAATACTTTGCAAGTAATTTGATAGAAATACTCAAATGACATGAGCAAGTGATGAACTTGGCTTTCTTGACTGCAAGATTATGCAGGCAAGGTCTTTGTTTCGCAATAACTCCAAATTCTGAAATAGCATCATCGTCCGGTAAGGACGATGTTTAAAAGATTGGCAAGGATGTAATAATGCATAAGTATGAGATGCAATCGTTCTAAGCGTGTCCTAACCCCGATGATTGAGGATTAGTGAGTGGTAATGATTGGTTTAGGGTGTGTTGCACATTTAGAGTGATTCTCATACAAGGTTCTTATTCAAGTGTGATTACTTGGCATTATGAACAGGTAGATAATAAGGCATAGTAATCCATTGAGCACACAAAGAATGATAATTGGCATAATGTTAACAAGTAAAGAACAGTGGTTAGTTTTAACACTATATGGCATGGTTAATGATTAATTATCATATACTTCAAAAGAATAACTTTTGAAGAACATGTTCTTAATAAAGAACAAGTATGATAATTAGGTTGGTGGGTTCTATGGTTTACTATGGTTCCAATTGGCTCTGGAGTAGATATTAGATGGATCCAACAAGGTTGGATTCATCAATACCAGGTGGAGTTATGCCTAGGCATCCTAAGCAATTAATTACACATGGGTGCTATCAAGATTGGTTTATCTTGCTAGTGATAGCTGGCTAGGGTTTATAGGTCCTTATAAGCAGGGTTGATGATGATTCCTTATTTTCTTCAAAAGAATAACTTTTGAAGAACATACTTCTTAGGTAATAAGAAGTATATCAATTTGGGTTGAGGTGGTCTAGGTTTTACTGTTGGTTCTATTAAGTAAAGAATAATTGGTTCCTAAATAGGATGGTGGATAAGTATCCAACACTAGTAGGGTTTAGTGGAATATGGTATGTAATGTCAATATTAGCATGGTTGCTAATGGAGTTCATCACAATGATGTGATGCCAAATATAGATAATTAAGGTTGTTGCCTCTAAGGATAGGAACTATGGTTGGTTCTATTTGATCATCTAGGTTTGATTAAGATGGATACATGGGATACTAATTTAGTAATGATGGTTGCTACATTTTATGTGATCAAGGTAAACATTTAGAAGCTACTATGGTTCTATGAATGAAATCAAAATATCATGATCACATGTTCTAACCTAGGGTTTAGGTTAGAAGCAAACTGGGATTCATATGAATTAATGGAGCTAGGGTTTGGTGCATAATTGAATTAGGGTTTTAGTATCCCACATAAAATTATGGGTTTGTGTTCTTAATTCAATATGGTACTTAGGGTTTCTTAATTGTCAATTAGTTCTTGGATTAATAACTTCATTTGAAAAGTTGAAGTTATTAATAACTTTGAAATAAGAATAATATTGAATTTGGCATTTTATTATTTTTAAATAATTAATAATTAAGATAATTATTAATTAGGGTTTAAATCCTTCTGATAATAATTTAATAAGTTAATAGTAAAGGAAAATTAATTTTAATGTTTTCCTTATCTACTTATTGGTTTTTATTTATTTTATGAAGTTTTCCTAATTATAGAATTTTAATTGAATTTAGAATTAAAATTAAAGGCTTAATTAACAGGTATTAAATAAGTGAATTTTTATTAAAATAAAAATTCCATATTATATTTTTATTGGATAAAGATTACTTTTCTAAGAATTTTGATATCTTAATTTTATTTTACTGAGTTATAATGAATTTTCTAAATTTCAAAGTTGCAAGTATTTTCTGGAAATTTAAAACAACTACAATTACTAAATACACCTAGACTTATTCTACTACACACCACCATGGGTCCACGTGGTGCCATGTGGGCGTGGACTGGGTCAAATTAAATGGCATGGCCTAGGAGCTCCTGGCCGGCGGCCAGTCGACGGCGCGTCGACACGGGAGGGCCCGCGGGGCTTTGCGCGTGTACAGAGGAACTGGGCGACGTGGTGAACCAGTAAGTGGCGGCGCCCCCACGGAAAAGTCGTCGGAGCTGCTCCGGCGAGCTACGTCTGCGGCGGGGCACGGCGGTGATCGACACGATGGAGCTACGGTGGCCGATTTGATGCAATAGAAAGCTTAGGAGGATCCCCAACTTACCAGGAGCGCGATGGTGTGCTCCGTTGGGCAGAGGTGGCCGGACGGCGACGATGTCGTCCATGGCCGTGGCGGCGGTAGTCGGAGAAGAGGGTCGAATTCGTCATCACCAGGTCCTCCCCGCAAGCACGCGACAACGAGGAGAACGAGGAGAGGATGGTGGTTCTGGAGGTATCCTCGGCGAGGCTCGGGGCTACCTCAATCGCCGGCGGCGAGCAGAGGTCTGAGGCTAGGGTTTCGGCAATTCGGTCAATTGAGACGAAGGGGAAGGAAATTGAGGACGTCCAAGCCTTTTTACGCTCCACAATGCCGGCAGCGACCGCGGGACGTGGCCCTGGGCGTCGCGGTGGCGAGCTCCTGGGCGTCCAGAGTTGGAGACAAAGACGAAGATGTGGTCTTCAGTCTTATCCTTGCGAAGGGGTAAATGGGTTGTGTGGGCTGCGACTTGGGCCGGTGCTTGGGCTGTGGCTTGGGTTGCGGTGATGGGCTGCTGCGGCCAGGCAGTCTGGTAAGTCCCCCCTTTTCCTTTCTTTATTTTGTTTTCTGTTTTTTTTTTATTGTTTTCAATTCTGTTTTGAATTCATGTTTTAACTATTTTCTATTTTGCAGGTGTTAAACAATTGGTCTTTTATGAAGACTAATAAAAGTATTATTGTAATACTCAATTGTTTTGATTAAACATTTCACATATGTGAGCTTTATTACAAATTGTAATTAATCATGATTTTATGCACTCATTTTAATTTCCTTTTTCTTGTGTAATCAAATCTATTTTGAATTATTAGGGTTGATAATTTCTACTCTAAGTGTTTTAGAATTTATCATTAGGGTTTGAGCTCTTAATTGAGAATTTAGTTCCCTGCATATGATTTTATGTGATCCTCTATTTATTAAGATCTTGTAATTTTGATTATCACTCTATGTCAAGGTTAGCACTAGTATTATATTTTAATAACACTTTGAATTACCTAGAGTAGACATTACTCTCCTCATGGTTGGACTTTGGTTATAAAGATAAGTGGTTGTTAATCACACTTATGGTTCTAATTATAAGATGTATCACAAGAGTTTTCCCAGGTTTAATAATTATAGCTTAAGATTTTATTAATGTGCCATACTAGGGTTCTAATGATATTTACCTAATGGCAATTGGTTTGAATCTCAGTTATGGCCTAGGTTTCTATTATGATCACCATGGTGATACATAAACTAAAGTTGAGATAAAATTCTAGGTTGTAGATATGAGATGACACCATAGTGCATTGGCTAAGGTTTAATCTCCCCTAACCATGGTAGTATGGTTACTTGCTTCATACCTTATGTATTTCTCTAATTACTAAGAATTTGAGAATTGGTTTTATCTTCTATCAATTAACTTCTATTATTATCCTCAATTAATTATTAAAGTAACTACAGTGGTTATAGTTCATTTTATAGTTAACTTTGGTCATATAGATGGATGGTTTCTCACCATATAAAGTATAGAGTTTGACTCTAAAGGTTTTCTTGTGGTTCTTAAGTGAAGAATAGGTGGAGTGTAGATGTGGTAGAACTGCACTTAGGATCACCAAGTGATTCCCAATTGAGGATTGAGATATAAGCCTAGATTTGATTACTAGTGATCTCCCTATAATTTCATGTGGGAATGAGATCTACTTATTCTAGTAGGGTTTAACTTATCCTCACATACCTCAAGAGTATGATCATGGTTTAGGCATAATCAACTTGTTCTTAATATCTCTACCTCAAGTTCTTAAGGTTTATGATCATCACTCAATTTATAATGATCAAAGTTTGGCTTCCTAAGGGATCTCTCATTAAATGGGTTTCTCACTTCCATGATCAAGCATTGTCTTGATGAACTAAGGTATAGAACTTATTTTATAATTTCTTGAATGGACATGGTTATGGTTGCCCCAATAATTTATACCCCAGGAGAATGCCAGAGATATTATGTTAGAGTTCCCTCCAAGGTATGATGACATAATCATCTAGATATATGGAATGGGTCCTTCTCACAAATTTAAGTATTGACTCAACTATCTTGAGAATAACACCATAGCTTGAGTTCTCTCATACATGAATAGTTATTCTAGGGTTTATGGTGTACTCACAATATCTCAATAGGTATTAAGTCTAAAACCCCACTTGGCTATCTTGATTGAGTTAATCTCCTCCTTACTTTATCAATTCATGGATATGGTATTATTCCATGTGATATTAGGTTATCTCACCACTCCAAGGGAAATGGTTTACAACCTAATACTTTAGTTCAAAGGTTGTCCTTTGTTCATTACTAGGTAAAGCTAGGTTTAGAATAAATGGTCTCTCTCATATGGGAAGGCTTGAATAATACTCTAGGGTTTCTCTCAAAGATAATGATTTGAATTCATGGATTTATATCCAAGGTTTAACTCAAGGTTTGTTATTGCTTCTCAATAATTATAACAGATCTCTCACCTCTCTAGGTTTGATGCTTAACTATTTGGAATAGAGAAGAATATGTACTTCTTGAGTGGATCTCCTTGTTATGTTTCCAAAGTTAAAGTAGAATGGATATCAAAGGTTTGATGATAAGAGCATGGATTAGTTTAAGACATGGAGAAGATAAGTGAATAATAGTTTCTCCAATTATTGTTACTTGATTTCCAATTAAATGGATGTTCATATTTTGTGGCAAGGATTACCATGCTATAATCTTTTATAAGATCAAGCAATTGATCATTGAGTAAAGTGTTGTTGTGTTGATTATTAGTTCCATTTGATCTAACCCCTTAGATCAAATCATCTCTACCCAAAACAAGGTTTGAACAAAGTCACATTGAGGTTTATAGCGCTTGACTTGATGAGCTACTTCAATTCCACCAAGGTCAAGTGAAACTTCAGTTACTGTGACTGTTTTACTTTAAAGCGCGAAAATTCCCCAGATTTTCTATGCATGAATGCAATGCACACATCTGTTTCCTCTATTTTTGTAACCCCATTACCTGGGATATTACACTACCCCTGGACTATGGGTCCATAGCAGTAGCTAGATGGTTGTCTTCTCCTCATTGTGCTTAATTGTCGGGTCTTGTGAGCTGCCGAACATGATCAAGATCATCTATCTGTAATGCTATATGTAGTGTTTGTTGGGATCCGATGAATAGAGAATACTATGTTATGTTGATTATCAATTTATATCTATGTGTTGTTTATGATCTTGCATGCTCTCCGTTATTAGTAGAGGCTCTGGCCAAGTTTTTGCTAGTAACTCAAGGAGGGGGTATTTATGCTCGATAGTGGGTTCATGTCTCCGTGAATCTGGGGGAGTGACAGAAACCTCTAAGGTTATGGATGTCTGTTGCCACTAGGGATAAAACATTGATGCTATGTCCGAGGATGTAGTTATTGATTACATTACGCACAATACTTAATGCAATTGTCTGTTGTTAGCAACTTAATACTGGAAGGGGTTCGGATGATAACCTGAAGGTGGACTTTTTAGGCATAGATGCATGCTGGATAGCGGTCTATGTACTTTGTCATAATGCCCAATTAAATCTCACTATACTCATCATAATATGTATGTGCATGGTCATGCCCTCTCTATTTGTCAATTGCCCAACTGTAATTTGTTCACCCAACATGCTATTTATCTTATGGGAGAGACACCTCTAGTGAACTGTGGACCCCGGTCCAATTCTCTATACTGAAATACAATCTACTGCAATACTTGTTCTACTGTTCTCGCAAACAATCATCATCCACACTATACATCTAATCCTTTGTTACAGCAAGCCGGTGAGATTGACAACCTCACTGTTTCGTTGGGGCAAAGTACTTTGGTTGTGTTGTGCAGGTTCCACGTTGCCGGAATCCCCGGTGTTGCGCCGCACTACATCTCGCCGCCATCAACCTTCAACGTGCTTCTTGGCTCCTCTGGTTCGATAAACCGTGGTTTCATACTGAGGGAAAATTTGCCGTCATCACACCTTCCTCTGGGGTTAGGCACTACACTACAGCTGTTCTTCTCTCTCTCTCATACTCCATTGCTAGAAACACCAAAAGCCTCAGATCTCCCTCCTCCTCCACCCAAACTCAAATCCCTCCGGGGAAACGATAGAGGAGGACCCGATCTACTGTTCTACCAAGCCAAATCTCATTCCCCCTTGTATTCATCAAGAAACTTGCTTCCTAGGGTTCCTTGGAAACCCTAGGTGGGCAAGAGGAGTCCGGAAGCATCCGGGCTGTGGATTTGCTCCGGGCAAGATTGTGAAGGTTTGGAGGCTACCTCAAAGTCTACCACAAGTGAGTGAGCTATTCCTTCGTGGGATAGGCTCCGGAGAATAGGGTGAGCCTTCGTGGCGTGGGGAATCCTTCGTGGGACCTCCACCCCTCCAAACGTGACGTACCTTCTTGCAAAGGAAGGGAACACGGGAATACATCCTCATCTCCGCGTGCTATCGGTTATCTCTAACCGAACTCCTTACTTGTGATTTAACTGCCTGTGAGAGCCTTCGTGCTCGAGTTAGTTGTATCCTCATATAGGTTGCTTCACCTAGTTTGCATTAGGCTCACCTTTATATTCCGCAAAGCCTAATATTGCAAAGAAAGAATTAAAATCTGTAGAAACCTATTCACCCCCTCTAGGTTTACCATCTCTATACTTTCAATTGGTATCAGAGCCTGGACTCTTATTAAGGGCTTCACCGCCTTAAGAGTGAGATGGATAAACTATTCGAGGGTCTAGATGAAAACTCTAACCTTTCGGTTAAAGAGATGAAATCTAGATTCTTGGCATATGATGCCGAGAAGAAGAAAAAGGAGGATGCCTTACAAAGCCAAATGGCAGAGATGACTGCCATGCTTAAGAACTTGACTAGTGGGACTCCTAGTGGGACTTCGGCCTCTCTAGGGAGTTTCCATGAAGTTAACCATGACTATCCCAAAAACACTTCACCCATGCCTGATATAAACCATAGTGGGAATGTTCCCCATTTTGATGGAACTCACTTTCCTTTTTGGAAATCTGCTATGGAATCTCATATTCGCAGCTGCAGTGTGGAGCTATGGGAGATCATTGTTCATGGATACCGAGAGCCACAAGATCCCATTCGGTTGACCTCCACCGAATTCTACAACCGTCAACTCAATGCCTCCGCACGTGACAAGATTAGGAGTGGCATCAACCGCAAGCTCCTTGATCAAGTCAATGACATAGACTCCGCTAAAGAGTTGTGGGATCGAATCATAGTACTCCAAGAGGGAACCGATTTGATCCAATCAGCTCTTTATGAGACCGCAAAGCAAGAGGCCCATCAGTTCATGATTCGAGAAGGAGAATCCATGGCCGATGCTTATGCAAGGCTTGGTGCTCTTAGAGTAAGGGTCAAGGGACTTGGAGTTGAGAAGTACAATGACGGCTTCGAGATGAATGAAGCATTCATAAAGTCCAAGGTCATTGCTATGATTGTTGTCAAGCAAGAAGACACCAACCTTGCACTCAACTTGCAAATCATGACCAAGAGTGTCGATCTGAACTCCGATGATCTAGTCTCCTATGTGGCCGCCAATGAAAACATGGCCAAAGCAGGAAAGAGGCTCATGGCGATGAACTGTGTTGATGAAGACTCACACAACCATGAAGTGTCACACAACCTTGCTCTCAAAGCTAGAGCCGACCATGGAAGCAAAGAAGACTATGAAATTGAAGAAGATGAAGAGATGACTTCAACTAGTGACATTGCTACCGACTTTGCTTTCTTTGCCAAGAAGTACAAGGCAAAGTTCCCTATGCTCCTCAATGACAAGAAGAAGAAGAGAACTTGCTACAATTGTGATGAAGATAGCCACTTTGCAAATGAGTGCCCTTATGAGAAAAGGGTAGACAAGCCAAAGTTCATCAAAGGGGTCAAGCCAAGATTGAAGCCAAACCCAATCAACGATCGATACAAGAAGAACAAGGGAAGAGCTTTTGTTGGGGCCGAGTACTTGTCCGATGAAGAAGAGGAAGATGAGGAGAAGGAGGCCGGAGTGGCCGGTTTGGCTTTCTCTAAACCCGGGTCACTCTTCACATATGACTACTCCAAGGATTACTCCACGGAGAATGATGTTGGCTCTTCCTTCATGGCAAGAACAACTCAAGATGATGACTCCGATGACTCTCCCTCCTCTACAATCGTTGGCTCTTGTCTTATGGCAAGGGAAACCAAGGTAATGGAACCCCCACCTTCCCTATCTAGTGTTCTTGATGATGAAAATGAAAATCAAGAAGAATTAATTGTGCTTAAGGAACTTTATGATGTTAGATGCACCCTTCGTGGTGAAGCTCTTGTCAAGTTTGATTTCTTGATGGACTCACTCAAGGAAAAGGATGAGTCCATTGAGGAATTAGAATATCATTTGAATGAAAAGGAATGGAGATTCAATCTCCTAAGACAAGAGCTAAAAATCGAAAGGTGCATATCTCAAGGCCTTAAGCAACAAATTGAAACTTATGAACTTGATAAAGTTAAGGACCTAGAAACTATTGATAGGGCTCAATCATTGACTCAAGAGCTCAATGCCTCAAAGGAGGAGCTTGAAGTTGCTCATGCTTCTCTCACTAGGGATCTTGACCACCTTGAAAAAGCTAACAAGCTTGTTAAGGATGAGCTCAAGAAACTTGGAGAGAACCATGACCTACTCCAAGAAACCTACAAAAAGGCTCTTGGATCAATGAAGGATCCCATTGTTGTTGAAAAGCTTGCTTGTTCCTCCACTTCCTTTACTAGTGAGCATGCTAAACTTGTTGAGGAACATGTTCGTTTACAAGAGGAACTCTCTTTGCATGTTGAGACCAATGCATATCTTGAATCCTTGGTGACCAAATATGGTCTCGACTATCATCCTAATGAATCTTCTTGTGAGCAAGCATCTATTCTTGAGGAAAATGTTAGGTTAACAAAGGAACTTGCAAAGTTCACCACCGCCAAGAACAAGATGGGATTGGATGACCTCTTGAGTAAGCAAAGGTCAAACAATCAAAAGTTTGGACTTGGATATGTTCCCAAGTCTCACAAGAAGAACAACTACAAGAAGGAGAAACCCGCTCAAGATAAGAACAAGAAGGTCACTAATGTTGGCAAAGCCTCAAAGGGCAAAGCCACTAGTGGTGACCGCACGGGGCCAAACGATCACTATGCTTTATTTGTTGATTATTATGGTGATGTCTATGCTAACTATGTTGGCCCTCGTAATGGCTATGCTTATAGAGAGTACTCAATTTGGGTACCAAAAGATATTGTTGCCATTGCAAAGGAACCCATTAATCGATGGGTTCCTAAATCCTCTACTTGATTTTGTAGGGATATTCCTCCGGTGGTCCAAAATGGGTGTTTGATAGTGGATGCACCAATCATATGACCGGAGGAAGAGGTGTGCTTGATCAATTCATTGAAGATATCAACAAGAAGTCAAGCATCACCTTTGGTGACAACTCAAAGGGAAAGGTACTTGGGTATGGCAAGGTGGCAATCTCTAAGGACTTGTGCCTTGAGACGGTCATGCTTGTTGAATCCCTTGGCTATAATTTACTTTCTATATATCATCTTGCCGATGCCGGTTACAATTCATATTTTACTAATTATTGTGTGAAAGTCTTTAGGAGTGACAATCTCAAATTGGTCCTTGTTGGATATGTGGAGAACAACCTTTACGTGGTTGACCTCTCGAAAGAGAGCTCCTCTCCCTCCACATGTCTAATGGCGGCCAAGCATGACGAAGGTTGGTTGTGGCATCGCCGCCTTGGTCATGTCAACATGAGAAATCTTAAACAACTCCTAAAGGGTGAGCACATTGTGGGACTAACCGACATTTCTTTTGAGAAAGATCGTGTTTGCAGTGCATGTGTAGCCGGAAAGCAACTCAAGAAGAAACATCCTATCAAGAGTATCGTCACCACATCTAGGCCTTTGGAGCTCCTTCACTTGGATCTCTTTGGGCCATCACATTATGATACTCTTGGTGGGAGCAAGTATGGACTTGTCATTGTTGATGATTACTCAAGATACTCTTGGGTCTTTCTCCTTAAGTCTAAGGACGAGACCCATAGAGAGTTCATCACCTTCGCCAAGAAAGCTCAACGTATGTATGAATCCGAGATCAAGGCGATTAGGACCGACAATGCACCGAGTTCAAGAACTATACCATGCAAGAGTTTGTTGATGATGAGGGCATCAAGCATGAGTTTTCGGCGCCATACACCCCTCAACAAAATGGTGTTGTTGAAAGGAAGAACCAGACTATCATTGAGATGGCAAGAACCATGTTGAGTGAATTCAACTCACCCCACAACTTTTGGGGAGAAGCCATCTCTACGGCTGTCCACTACTCCAACCGGCTCTTCCTCCGCCCCCTCCATAACAAAACTCCATATGAGCTTCTCACAGGTAACAAGCCTAATGTCATGTATATTCGTGTCTTTGGATGCAAATGTCTTGTTAAGAACAACAAAGGGAAGCTCGGTAAATTTGAAACTAGAACCATAGAGGGCATATTTGTTGGTTATGCGGAGAACTCTCACGCCTATAGATACTACAACCGGTCCACTGGGACTATTGAAGTATCTTGTGACGTGGTGTTCTTGGAGGATAATGGCTCCCAAGTGGAGCAAGTTGTTCCATGTGTTGCAGGTAATAGTGATGATCCATCTAGTGCCATCAAGCATATGGGCATTGGACACATCCGGCCCATGGAAGTTCATAATGATGATCAAGATGATGGAGTAGAAGTATCAAGCACGGCTCAAGTGGAGCCTAGCTCAACTCAAGCCGAACCATCAAGTGCAACTCAAGAACCATCCTCCACTCAAGATGAGTCACATTCCGAAGAACAAGAAGAAAGTCCTCATTCCACTGAGCAAGACCATGATGATGATCAAGAGACATCCTCAACTCATGATCAAGCTCAAGTGATTGATACGTCTCCAACGTATCGATAATTTCTTATGTTCCATGCTTGTTTTATGACAATACCTACATGTTTTGTTCACACTTTATGATGATTTTATGCGTTTTCCGGAACTAACCTATTGACGAGATGCCGAAGTGCCAGTTTGTTTTCTGCTTTTGGTTTCAGAAATCCTAGTAAGGAAATATTCTCGGGATTGGACGAAATCAACGCCCAAGATCTTAGAATCCCACGAAGCTTACAACACCCGAGAGCCACAGAGGAGGGCCCTGTGGGCCCCAGATGACAGGGCGGCGCGGCCCAGGCCTTGGCCGCGCCCCCCTATTGTGTCGCCGCCTCGTCGACCTTCCGACTCCGCCTCTTCGCCTATTTAAAGGTCCCTAACCTAAATCTTTGATACGGAAAAGCCACGGTACGAGAAACCTTCCAGAGCCGCCGCCATCGCGAAGCCAAGATCGGGGGAGCTGTTCCGGCACGCCGCCGGACGGGGAAGTGCCCCCGGAAGGCTCCTCCATCGACACCACCGCCATCTTCATCACCGCTGCTGTCTCCCATGAGGAGGGAGTAGTTCTCCATCGAGGCTAAGGGCTGTACCGGTAGCTATGTGGTTAATCTCTCTCCTATGTACTTCAATACAATGATCTCATGAGATGCCTTACATGATTGAGATTCATATGAGTTTTGTATCACTATTCATCTATGTGTTACTCTAGTGATGTTATTAAAGTAGTCTATTCCTCCTCCACGGTGTAATGGTGACAGTGTGTGCATCGTGTAGTACTTGGCGTAGGTTATGATTGTAATCTCTTGTAGATTATGAAGTTAATTATTGCTATGATAGTATTGATGTGATCTATGCCTCCTTCATAGTGTGATGGTGACAGTGTGCATGCTATGTTAGTACTTGGTTTAGTTGTGTTGATCTATCGTGCACTCTAAGGTTATTTAAACATGAATATCGAATATTGTGGAGCTTGTTAACTCCGGCATTGAGGGTTCGTGTAATCCTACACAATTAGTGGTGTTCATCATCCAACAAGAGAGTGTAGAGTATAGCATTTATCTATTTATTCTATTATGTGATCAATGTTGATAGTGTCCACTAGTGAAAGTATAATCCCTAGGCCTTGTTTCCAAATACTGCTATCACTGCTTGTTTACTGTTTTACTGCATCTGTACTGCCTGCAATATTACCACCATCAACCATACGCCAGTTGTAGCATCAAGCTATTTTCTGGTGCCGTTACTACTGCTCATATTTATTCATACCACCTGTATTTCACTATCTCTTCGCCGAACTAGTGCACCTATTAGGTGTGTTGGGGACACAAGAGACTTCTTGCTTTGTGGTTGCAGGGTTGCATGAGAGGGATATCTTTGACCTCTTCCTCCCGAGTTCGATAAACCTTGGGTGATCCACTTAAGGGAAAACTTGTTGCTGTTCTACAAACCTCTGCTCTTGGAGGCCCAACACTGTCTACAGGAAAAGAAGCGTGAGTAGAAATCAAGCTATTTTCTGGCGCCGGAGGAAAGGTAAAAGGTACTCACACTCCGGATCTCGGCTACTAAGCTATTTTCCGGTGCCGTTGTAAGTACTCAAAGCTATTTCCTTTAGATCCTGCAATTGCATCTTTTTGTTTCTTGTTTTACACTAGTTTGGCATAATGGAAAGAAACTATGAACTTTTTAATCTATTTCCTGAGTTAAGACATGGATTGTTTGCTGCGAAAATTAAAAAACCTATGAAATCTTATTTGCATGCTAGTAGCAATGATATTAGTATGAACGCTTTGAACACCATTGTTGCTAATGATATGGAAAATTCTAAGCTTGGGGAAGCTGATTTTGATGAGCATGATATTTTTAGTCCCCCAAGCATTGAGGAGAAAATTTACTTTGATGATTGACATAGGCATCCCAAATAGGCCTGCCGAAGATAGTACCCGGGGTTTACTGAAGGCCCACTACCCGAAGAATAAGAAGATTCGGAAGCCCAAGATATTATTAAGGAAAGCTAGAGTTGTAATAGAAAGTGTTATTTGTAATCTTGCGGGATGAGTTAGAAACCTTCCCGGACTCTGTAACTTGTACAACACGAATCCCTCGGCTCCGCCTCCTATATAAGGGGGAGTCGAGGGACGAAGAGATCATCAAATCATTGTTTCTCAAACCCTAGTTTCATAATCGTCGAGTACTGTCAACACCCGGATTTTTAAGTCCGAATGCCTATTATGTCATACATCGCAATCCCAGGAATATTGTTGTTGCGAGGCATAATAGTTAAGTATCACAGTCATCATTCATTACAAACCATAAGTCTTACAAATTGGAATCACATGATCCATATTACACGAATAGTTGATCTATTGATCAACGGACAAACACAAGTTCATAGTTCAACATAGCGGAAGCGTAAGATACAAGGACTCTCTAGTCCACAGGCCAACGCTTGACGTCGGAAAGCGCTTAGTTGTTGTAGGCGTCCTGCTGGTCATCTCCTTGTTCATCTTCATACTCTGGCCATTTGAATAGCCAGGGACAAAGCCGTGAGTACGTTGAGTACTCGCAAACTAATTCAAGAAAAAGTGCTAGACATTCTAGTAGGGTTTGCTAAGCTCTAGTTTATTTGCATAAAGCTAGTTTTGGTTCACAAAGTTTTGAGAAAAACTTATTCAAGTGCTAACTAACCCAAGGGGGAACATTAGTGTCATTCCCACCATTCAAGTGGTGATTTCAATTCAATTCACCACAAGTCAATTCACCATCACCTTTCAACATCATTTTCAAAGATATGACATCGGAAACTGTATGGCCTTTCCAACCGTCCGTAACCGTGGACGCGGCTATTCGAATAGGTTTACACTCTGCAGAGGTTGCACACTTGCGCCACAACATTTGATTTCATCCGTCGGGATTTCCCCGAATAATCGTAACACAGTACGCGGATCATCAACCATAACCTTTCACTTACGAATCCTAGTATGAGCACCTCTCCCCATGAGCTTGGCCTCCCAGTGAAGACCAACGTCAACCTGGGAACTGCACAGGGCTTGGGCCGGACATTCACCTCCTTTCGCATCATATCGTATCGTTTCTTTTGTGGTAGAGGCAGCTTTCGGCATAACCCCGATGACGCTTGTTTAGAGGGAACCCATACTAAGACGCATAAACTTCCAGTTAAGCCCTACCCATAATCAGGTATTGTGGGGGTACTTGAGAATTGGAAAGGTATCGCATTCAAACCCACATCATGTTTTATCAAAAATCACCATCTTCTCTTGGTCATATTCACCTTCAAAACTCATTCAATGGAATGCATCTTCATTCCAAGGTTTCAAAATCCTTCCAAAATCACAAAGTTCCCATCTAGAGTAGTCAAGTTTAGTTCATTAGCACTAGCTCTAATTCATGAGAGGTGCTACCTTGCTTTGCTTGGAAAAGGCTAACTCACTACTCTAAAAACCAACTTGTGTTTTGACCAAAGTTAACTATAAAAGGAAATCATTTGGAAAACAAGTAAAAACTTGGGATGGGTTCACATAAGAAAAGGTAAGACATGGTGCCTTGCCCCAAGGGGCTTTGCACTTGGCAAGAATAAAAGCTTGCATAGTAATTTAGCTTGCCTTGGTAGTTCTCAAACTGTTCCTCTTCCTCCTCCTGGTAGCAACCTTCTTCTTCGGCGTACTCTCCGGTGCTACCGTCTAAATTTGAATACGAGTATAATTACTCACTAATTCCAGGGCTATTCCACACATCACAAATCAACACACCACTACTCTAGGCACACACATAAATAAACTAGGGTGCATGGGTGGTGGGATTTAAATAGGATTTGTATTCTATATGTAAATGATAGTTTCCATAGGGTTCTTGAGAAATAATTTCCTCTCATTGAAATCTTCTTAAGATTTAATTTCTCCAACAATCATGGATGAACTCATCTTGACCTAGATCAAATGTTCATCATCATCATCATTTGGGAGAATGATTTAAATGAGGTGGAACACCTCATGCCATTTAAATAACACTATATTTGATTTAAATCTCAAGAAATTCATATAAGAGAGTTTGGAACCAGGGGTCCAAACATCCCATGAATTCATGTGAGACAAGTTTAAATGAAGTGTAAGACTTCACACAATTTAACTTTAATAGTTTTGGATAATATCAACTAGTTAAACTAGTCAAAATATCCATTCATTAAACCATGGCATGATCATGCAAAGTGACCACACCATTTTATTGCATAAACAATTAGTGTAAGTCAAAAGTGAGCTATTAGAGTTGGAATTAACTTAATATCTATTTTGGTTGATTTTTAAGAATTATTTGAATAGGGAAAAGTCCCTGGCTTGTTATTTTTGTCACATTAATTCTACAAAGAATTTGACCCTGAGGCCAGTGGCATTGGATAGAGAATTTCAGTGGCTTTCCAACAATATCAAATTCACTAAATTTGGTTTAGCCAATTGGAAACTATTTAATTTCAAAGTTTGGGCAGTATTGAAAATGTTTGGAAAATGTTTAAAACGAATTTGAATTAAACAGGCCGGCGGGAAAAGCTAACGGGCTGAAATGGTTTAAACAGGCCCAAGGCCAGCCCACCACGCGTCTGTGCCCGCGTGGGCTGCCTGACAGGGGGTCCCGCATGTCAGCGGCGTTTAAACGCCGAAGCGGTACGGGGCGACGTGGAGCGTAGGATTAGAGAGGGATCTAACGGCTGAGGTGCATCGTCTCGCCGGCGAGAGAGAGGTTCGCCGGCGGCTCGGGTAGGGGGTGGGAGAGCTAACCAGGGCTCCCGCGGTGGCTGGCAGTGTGCGTGATGTCGATGTGGACGACGGCGAAGCTCCTGGCACCGGCGGCGTCTCCTGGATCGGCTCCAATCGACGGCGGCGAGGTGCGGTACTGGCGGGCTCCGGGCTTCAAATTGGAGCAACTCCGGCAAGAATCGAGCGAGTGGTTGGGTGGAGGAGAAGCAGTGGAGGGTGGTGAACGTGGTGGTGTGCTCAGCTTCGTCCAGGGAACGCGGTATTTATAGATGGCCAAGGGTGCGGCTTGGCCGTGAAGAAGTCGACCATGGCGCGGCGTCTACGGTGAGCGGTCGAGCTAGGCGAGGGTGCTACGGTGTTCTCCTCGTCCAGGCGAATCTGTAGGTGGTGATGGCACGGTCGGGCGGCGTCTGTGGGCGAAGCATTGCTTCCGTGTCTGCCGTGCTGGTCGCGGGATCGCGTTGTCGTCTCCGGCGACGGCGGGCACGGGTCGGGGTCGAGGGCATGTCTGGTGGCTGCGTGGCGACGCGGCGATGCTCAACGGCTGGTCAGCGAGTCCAGGGCGTGCTTGTGGTGACGGCGCGGCGCGTGGCCAGTGTGTGCCCGCGGCGTGCACACGCGCGACGTGCGCGGCGTCCAGGGCGCCATGGACGCGAGCTGGTCTCGGCGTTGTCGAGCTCCTCCTCGACCAGGGCTGTGCTAGGCGAGGCTAGGCAGTGTGGTGGCGTGCTGTGGCGAGGGGGCCAAGGTTGGCAAGCAAGGGAGAGAGGGGGAGGCTCGGCATGGTGATGCCATGGCCGGCATGGCCATGCCATGCAATCTAGCTCCTCCTCCTTAGCTCCACTATGCTTCCCTTAGGGTTAGAGGGGGCAGGGGAACCATGTAGTGTAGCTTTGGTTTGAAAAATGTGAGGTAGATCACTATTTGCAATAGTGTGTGAATAGGGTTCAAAATTGGAAAATACAAAAATATCAAAAATGGAAATAATTCAAATGGTGAATGTTTTTGAAAAGTGAAAGTTGAGATAAGTTGTACTTGACCAGAGATGAGTTGAGGTGGTGGTGGAAAAATTGGATTTCAAAAATGGCCCAAAATGGCTAAGTGAAGATTGTTGAACTCATTATAAAGTTGCAACTTTGGATGAGCATAGCTAGTGATCAAAGATGAATTTGGCAGGGTGGTCTTCATCAAAGTTGTTCACCTTGATGTTGACTTTGAAATGGTGCAAGGAGTTAGCAAAGAATGGTTTGGGAAAATTGAATTGCAGGGGCTCAAAGTGGTGACCAGACTATAATTGGCAGATTTGGTCATCATCACATGTGAGTGGGAAAAGTGTTGGAAATTCATTTGAATGGTGAACCCTTGATTCCAAAAGTTGTAATAAGTGTTTCACAACATTATTCAACTAATGGTGAAGACCAAATAGGTCTAGGGTTAAAATTTCGAAAAATGCCATAGGGCATATGTGAGGGTTTTTAGGGTTTTTCAATTATGGGAATTTCTTCCCTTTTGATTTATTTGGTTGGTGATCTTCACATGATCACTCTAGGGTTTTAGAGCATATCAAGAACAAGTAATAACAATCATCATGGCATATCACTCAAATGCACAAGTCCTATGCATGGTACTATATGCAAAAGAAAAGTTTTTGTTGGTTTGAAAATTTGTATTTCTGGAATCTTCTAACTTTCTTTTTCATTGAAATTTGGGGTGTTACAAACCCTTCCCCCTTACAAAAGATCTCGTCCCGAGATCGAAAAGAAAGTTAGGTACTAAAGAGATCTGGGTATTCCTTCTTCATGAAATCTTCGCGTTCCCAGGTGGCTTCATCCTTGGTATGATTGCTCCATTGGATCTTTAGAAACTTGATGCTTCGGGTGCGGGTGGTTCTGTATGCTTCTTCTAGGATGCGAATCGGCACTTCGCGGTAAGTCAGATCCTTGTTGATATCCACCGATCGGTGATCGATGTTCTTGAACACTTCGGTCTTCTCAGGGACTTCAAGACATTTCCGGAGAAGTGAGATGTGAAAAACGTCGTGCACAGCCGACATTTCTTCAGGCAACTCCAGTTGATAAGATACTTCACCTCGGCGGCTGAGGACTTGGAAAGGTCCCACGTAGCGAGGTGCAAGCTTTCCTTTCAGCTGAAACCTTTGCATCCCTTTCAAGGGGGATACTTTGAGATAGACAAAATCTCCGATCTCAAAGGTCATCTCCCGACGTCTCTTGTCGGCGTAGCTCTTCTGTCTGGATTGCGCAGTCTTGAGGTACTCACGGATCTTGTGAACCTTCTCTTCGGCTTCACGAAGAACGTCTGGGCCGAAAACTTGACTCTCTCCGACTTCTGACCAGTTCAGGGGGGTACGGCACTTCCTTCCGTACAAGGCTTCAAAGGGGGCCATCTGTAGGCTGGCTTGATAACTATTGTTGTATGAGAATTCTGCGTAAGGTAGGCAGTCTTCCCACTTGGATCCGTATTCCAGTACGCATGCTCTAAGCATGTCTTCCAGTATCTGGTTTACTCTCTCAGTCTGTCCGTCGGTCTGAGGGTGATAGGCGGTGCTGAAATTTAGGCGAGTGCCTAGTCCTTTGCATGCCAGAACCTTGAGGTCTGTGATCCTCTATCTGACACTATCGATTTGGGGGTTCCATGCAAAGCGACTATTCTGGAGATGTAGAGTTCAGCTAACTTGGGGCCTTGATAGGTGGTTTTGACGGCGATGAAATGGGCGACTTTGGTCAATCTATCGACCACTACCCATATGGAATCATTGCCTTTGCTGGATTTGGGCAGTCCGGTGATAAAGTCCATTCCTACGGAGTCCCATTTCCATTCTGGAATCTGAAGGGGTTGCAACAGTCCGGCGGGTCTCTGGTGTTCTGCCTTAACTCGCTGGCAGATGTCACACTTAGCGATATAGCTACCGATCTCTCTCTTCATTCCGTGCCACCAAAATTGTTCTTTCAGGTCCTGGTACATCTTGGTACCTCCGGGGTGGATTGAGTAAAGGGTGTCATGGGCTTCTTGCAGGATGACTTGTTTCAGGTCAGAGTCCGATGGTACGCAGAGGCGTTCTTTGTACCAAAGCACTCCGGCTTCGTCAATGGTGAATCCGGGGGCTTTTCCTGCGGCTATCTGTTTCTTGATTCCATCAATGCTAGCGTTGTCCTTCTGGGCTTCCTTGATCTGACCAATCAAGGTGGGTTGCAGTTCGATGCTGGCTAGGAATCCTTCACTTACAAGTTCAAGTCTGAACTGTTCAAACTCTTGGTGCAAACTAGGCTGTTCGGTTGCGAGCATGGAGTTCAACTGGCACGGCAGTCGACTCAAAGCATCCGCTACCACATTGGCCTTGCCGGGGTGGTAGTGAATCTCCATGTCGTAATCCTTGATCAATTCGATCCATCGGCGTTGTCTCATGTTTAACTCCTTCTGGGTGAAAATGTATTTGAGGCTTTTGTGGTCGGAGTAAATCTCGCATCGATTACCCATGAGGTAATGACGCCAAACTTTCAAGGCTAAGACCACGGCTGCAAGTTCAAGGTCGTGGGTTGGGTAGTTCTGCTCATGTTGCTTGAGTTGTCTAGAAAGGTAGGATACAACCTTTCCTTCTTGCATAAGCACGCATCCAAGTCCAGTCTTGGAGGCGTCGCAATATACGTCAAAGGGCTTTGCGATATCCGGCATGATCAGGATTGGGGCTGTTGTCAGTCTACTCTTGAGCTGTTGAAAGCTCTCTTCACACTTGTCGGTCCACTCAAACTTTCTGTCCTTTTTCAGCAGTTGGGTCATTGGTCGAGCGATGCTCGAAAAACCTTCTACAAATCTGCGGTAATATCCGGCTAATCCAAGAAAAGCACGGACCTCAGTTTGTGTGGTCGGAGCTTTCCATTCCATAACAGTTTTGATCTTGGCGGGATCTACGGCAATTCCTCCTGCAGACAAGATGTGTCCGAGGAATCCAACTTCTTCCAGCCAAAACTCACACTTGCTAAACTTGGCGTACAACTGGTGCTGTCTCAGGGTTTCTAGAACAATCTCCAGATGCTGTTCATGTTCTTCTTCGGACTTGGAGTAGACCAAAATGTCGTCGATGAAAACAACGACAAATTTGTCCAAGAAGTTCATGAAGATCTTATTCATGAGATTCATGAAATAAGCGGGAGCATTGGTCAGTCCAAATGACATGACGTTGTACTCATACAACCCATATCTGGTGGTAAAGGCAGTTTTTGGAATATCGGTGGCTCGGATTTTCAGTTGGTGGTATCCAGTTCTAAGATCAATTTTCGAGAAAACTCGGGATCCGGTGAGTTGGTCGAACAAGTCTTCGATCTTGGGTAAGGGGTATTTGTTTTTGATGGTGACATCGTTAAGCTTACGATAGTCGGTGCATAAACGATTTGCACCATCCTTCTTGTCGACAAACAAGACGGGGGATCTCCAGGGGGATGCACTTGGTCTGATCAAACCTTTGGCTAACATGTCATCTATTTGCTTCTTCAGCTCCACAAGCTCGGCTGCGTTCATGCTGTAGGCTCTCTGGGCGATGGGTCCAGTTCCGGGGATTAACTCGATGATAAACTCGATATCCCGGTCCGGGGGCATACCGGGTAGATCATCCGGAAACACATCAGGGTAGCGACAAACGACCCTGATTTGATCCAGAGTAGGCTTGGATACACTTTGGTTGCAGGTAAATTTTCTGGGTAGTTTTTCAGAGACGTGCTCAACTACGATTCCGGTGCTGCTAGTCATGGTTATGGCTTTCTTGGCGCAGTCTATCAATCCATTGTGTTTGGACATCCAGTCCATTCCTAGGACAACTTCCAAACCTTTGGTTCCAAGTATGATGAGATTTGCAAAGAAATCAACATCATGGATTTTGATTGGCACATTTTTACAAAATTTTCTGGCTTTGGTGGTTGATCCGGGGATTTGAACTATCATAACATGCTTCAAACTGAGGGGTTGAATTTTACTTGTTGATGCAAAATCTTCGGTGACAAAGGAATGCGATGCTCCGGAATCAAACAACACTCTAGCAGGGGTGTGGTTGACAGAAAACATACCCAGTACCACATCTGGGGCTTCCTGGGCTTCTTCGGCGTTCATGTGGTAGAGGCGGCCGTTGCGGTTGTTGGGGTTGTTGGGGGCGAACTTCTTGCCGGTGGAGACACGGCGTTGCTGCTGAGCAGGAGCAGCGGTGTTGCCGGCGAGCTTGGCAAGACGCTTGGGACACTCGTTGGAGTAGTGCCCCACTACACCACACTCATAACAAGTGATAGTGCTCTTGTCCTGCTTGTTCGCAACGGGAATGGCATTGCTCCCGGTTCTGGGGTTGGTGTTGGTGTTGGTGTTGTTGGTGTTCGGGGCTCGAGGTGGAGCGCGGTTGTAGTTGTTGTTGTTGTAGTTGGGGTTGTAGCCTCCTGGCTTGGAGTTTCCTCCACTTCGGTTCTGATAACCGGGGCGAGAGTTCTGCATCGGGGGTTTGTTATGTCTCGGATTGAAACCTCCGCTTGAGCTAGGGCGAAACTTTTGGGGGTGGCTTGATCCACTCTGATTTGCCATGCGGCGCTTGCGGTTCTCATTGGCTTGGTTCAACTTGCCCTCCATCTGGATGGCGGAGTCAACAAGGGCTTCGAGGTCGGCGAAGGGGATGTTGACGAGGACAGTCTGCATCTCATCATGCAGCCCGTTCAGGAATCTCTCCTTCCTCTTTTCAACGGTGTCCGTCTCATCAGGGGCATACCTTGACAAGGTGAGAAACTTGTCGCGGTACTCAACCACCGTCATGCGACCTTGTTTCAGTTCACGGAACTCATCCCTCATCTTCTTGATAAGACCCGGGGGTACATGGTACTTGCTGAACTTGAGTTTGAAATCCTCCCAAGTCATGAATTGACCTCCGTTCATGGCACGGGTACTTGTCCACCAAGCGCGAGCTGGTCCAGCGAGGTAGTGAGTGGCGAACAACACCTTCTCGTTGGCTTCCACTCCAGCTACTTCCAGATTGTTCTCCATAGTCTGGAGCCAATCGTCGGCGTCGAGGGGCTCCTCGGTCTTGCTAAACACCGGAGGGTTGGTGTTCTGGAAGTTCTTGAGCTTGGATCCGGGGTGGTCATGATTTCCATGGCCTTGGGCGATGTTCTGCAAGGCGATGATGTTGGCTTGGCGCTCGGCTCTCTCGGTTTCCCGGTCTGCAAGCAGGGTTTGCAGAAGCTGCATCATCGCGTCGTTGGTGCGATTCGGAGGGGCCATCTGAAGGTATAGAAGATCATGAGATAAGAGGGAACATTCTATGGTTCATTTAAGTTTGAAAAACATTTGAAAACTTGTAATCTTTTCATGACAAACATAACATTCATTCATTCATGCAACACATAGTACAAACTACACACATACTCCAATGGTTTTAAGAACCATTCTCATGCTACGATACAAAGGACGGGATACAACTCACACCTACTATAAGTGAAACTAGTGCAACTACTCCTCATCGTCGATATCAATCGGGACGTAGTCATCCTGTCCGGCCTCCAGGAACTCGTAGTCCTCCTCCTCGGTGTTCTCGTCCTCCTCAAAGTCATCGTCATCGCTCAGAAAGGCGTCTCCTCCCTGAATATCGATGCCTTCATCGTCCTCCTCCATGTGACGAATCTGATCCTCCTGGGCCGTGACAGTGGCCTCAAGTGACGCGATCCGGTCGCGAAGGCGGCGAATCGTAGCGTCCTTCTTGGCACGCTGCTGGCGAAGGTTCCTGCGGTCGTTGTTGAGTAGCTTGATCGCCTCACCCTGCTCGATGATGTGAGCATGGGTCTGGTTCGCGTAAGCGCGAGAGGCGTCGAGGTCCCTCTGAGTCTGGTAGAGCATGAAGTCCAAGTGATCCACATGGTGCCTCAACTGGGGGTGGAGTGGCACATCCATGGGTCTTCCGTCAGAGTTACGCCGTGCGAGATGCGCAAAGCGTTCCTCACGAAGGGCTTCGGTATTCTGTCCGCACAGACGAGCAAGTGCTTCCTGAAGAGCACGTGCAAGCCCGTCGAGCCAGTTGCTTTCCCTGAAAGAGAAAAGGATCCTCTCCGAGGTGGGAGGCTCCAGCTTGCCCCTCAAGTCGGCAGTGATAATCCACTGCAGTTCCCCTCCCGGCTGGTCGTCCACCTGAATCCCGTGAAACTCGGGGTGTGGGCGGCCAAGGTGATCCGACAGGGAGTCGAGGTCATGCTCGAAGATCAAGCTTCCTCCGTTTCCAAGCTGATAAAACTTGGTGTTGAGGGGTTCATTCGGCTCCATCTGAAAGAGAATTGGATGAGTAAGTTAGAGAGTGCAAAGTGTGGCAAGGTTTTAAGTTGATTTAAATAAGATAGAACATGATCAAATTTTGGCAAAGTCTCAAAGACAAGAGTGTAGTAAATTTTCACAAATAAGTCCTTTCATTTGATTTCAAAGTTAAATTTTTCAGAACGCCCATTCTAACTAAGGTCTTCTAAGGTCAAACAATGGCTCTGATACCAACTTGTCAACACCCGGATTTTTAAGTCCGAATGCCTATTATGTCATACATCGCAATCCCAGGAATATTGTTGTTGCGAGGCATAATAGTTAAGTATCACAGTCATCATTCATTACAAACCATAAGTCTTACAAATTGGAATCACATGATCCATATTACACGAATAGTTGATCTATTGATCAACGGACAAACACAAGTTCATAGTTCAACATAGCGGAAGCGTAAGATACAAGGACTCTCTAGTCCACAGGCCAACGCTTGACGTCGGAAAGCGCTTAGTTGTTGTAGGCGTCCTGCTGGTCATCTCCTTGTTCATCTTCATACTCTGGCCATTTGAATAGCCAGGGACAAAGCCGTGAGTACGTTGAGTACTCGCAAACTAATTCAAGAAAAAGTGCTAGACATTCTAGTAGGGTTTGCTAAGCTCTAGTTTATTTGCATAAAGCTAGTTTTGGTTCACAAAGTTTTGAGAAAAACTTATTCAAGTGCTAACTAACCCAAGGGGGAACATTAGTGTCATTCCCACCATTCAAGTGGTGATTTCAATTCAATTCACCACAAGTCAATTCACCATCACCTTTCAACATCATTTTCAAAGATATGACATCGGAAACTGTATGGCCTTTCCAACCGTCCGTAACCGTGGACGCGGCTATTCGAATAGGTTTACACTCTGCAGAGGTTGCACACTTGCGCCACAACATTTGATTTCATCCGTCGGGATTTCCCCGAATAATCGTAACACAGTACGCGGATCATCAACCATAACCTTTCACTTACGAATCCTAGTATGAGCACCTCTCCCCATGAGCTTGGCCTCCCAGTGAAGACCAACTGTCAACCTGGGAACTGCACAGGGCTTGGGCCGGACATTCACCTCCTTTCGCATCATATCGTATCGTTTCTTTTGTGGTAGAGGCAGCTTTCGGCATAACCCCGATGACGCTTGTTTAGAGGGAACCCATACTAAGACGCATAAACTTCCAGTTAAGCCCTACCCATAATCAGGTATTGTGGGGGTACTTGAGAATTGGAAAGGTATCGCATTCAAACCCACATCATGTTTTATCAAAAATCACCATCTTCTCTTGGTCATATTCACCTTCAAAACTCATTCAATGGAATGCATCTTCATTCCAAGGTTTCAAAATCCTTTCAAAATCACAAAGTTCCCATCTAGAGTAGTCAAGTTTAGTTCATTAGCACTAGCTCTAATTCATGAGAGGTGCTACCTTGCTTTGCTTGGAAAAGGCTAACTCACTACTCTAAAAACCAACTTGTGTTTTGACCAAAGTTAACTATAAAAGGAAATCATTTGGAAAACAAGTAAAAACTTGGGATGGGTTCACATAAGAAAAGGTAAGACATGGTGCCTTGCCCCAAGGGGCTTTGCACTTGGCAAGAATAAAAGCTTGCATAGTAATTTAGCTTGCCTTGGTAGTTCTCAAACTGTTCCTCTTCCTCCTCCTGGTAGCAACCTTCTTCTTCGGCGTACTCTCCGGTGCTACCGTCTAAATTTGAATACGAGTATAATTACTCACTAATTCCAGGGCTATTCCACACATCACAAATCAACACACCACTACTCTAGGCACACACATAAATAAACTAGGGTGCATGGGTGGTGGGATTTAAATAGGATTTGTATTCTATATGTAAATGATAGTTTCCATAGGGTTCTTGAGAAATAATTTCCTCTCATTGAAATCTTCTTAAGATTTAATTTCTCCAACAATCATGGATGAACTCATCTTGACCTAGATCAAATGTTCATCATCATCATCATTTGGGAGAATGATTTAAATGAGGTGGAACACCTCATGCCATTTAAATAACACTATATTTGATTTAAATCTCAAGAAATTCATATAAGAGAGTTTGGAACCAGGGGTCCAAACATCCCATGAATTCATGTGAGACAAGTTTAAATGAAGTGTAAGACTTCACACAATTTAACTTTAATAGTTTTGGATAATATCAACTAGTTAAACTAGTCAAAATATCCATTCATTAAACCATGGCATGATCATGCAAAGTGACCACACCATTTTATTGCATAAACAATTAGTGTAAGTCAAAAGTGAGCTATTAGAGTTGGAATTAACTTAATATCTATTTTGGTTGATTTTTAAGAATTATTTGAATAGGGAAAAGTCCCTGGCTTGTTATTTTTGTCACATTAATTCTACAAAGAATTTGACCCTGAGGCCAGTGGCATTGGATAGAGAATTTCAGTGGCTTTCCAACAATATCAAATTCACTAAATTTGGTTTAGCCAATTGGAAACTATTTAATTTCAAAGTTTGGGCAGTATTGAAAATGTTTGGAAAATGTTTAAAACGAATTTGAATTAAACAGGCCGGCGGGAAAAGCTAACGGGCTGAAATGGTTTAAACAGGCCCAAGGCCAGCCCACCACGCGTCTGTGCCCGCGTGGGCTGCCTGACAGGGGGTCCCGCATGTCAGCGGCGTTTAAACGCCGAAGCGGTACGGGGCGACGTGGAGCGTAGGATTAGAGAGGGATCTAACGGCTGAGGTGCATCGTCTCGCCGGCGAGAGAGAGGTTCGCCGGCGGCTCGGGTAGGGGGTGGGAGAGCTAACCAGGGCTCCCGCGGTGGCTGGCAGTGTGCGTGATGTCGATGTGGACGACGGCGAAGCTCCTGGCACCGGCGGCGTCTCCTGGATCGGCTCCAATCGACGGCGGCGAGGTGCGGTACTGGCGGGCTCCGGGCTTCAAATTGGAGCAACTCCGGCAAGAATCGAGCGAGTGGTTGGGTGGAGGAGAAGCAGTGGAGGGTGGTGAACGTGGTGGTGTGCTCAGCTTCGTCCAGGGAACGCGGTATTTATAGATGGCCAAGGGTGCGGCTTGGCCGTGAAGAAGTCGACCATGGCGCGGCGTCTACGGTGAGCGGTCGAGCTAGGCGAGGGTGCTACGGTGTTCTCCTCGTCCAGGCGAATCTGTAGGTGGTGATGGCACGGTCGGGCGGCGTCTGTGGGCGAAGCATTGCTTCCGTGTCTGCCGTGCTGGTCGCGGGATCGCGTTGTCGTCTCCGGCGACGGCGGGCACGGGTCGGGGTCGAGGGCATGTCTAGTGACTGCGTGGCGACGCGGCGATGCTCAACGGCTGGTCAGCGAGTCCAGGGCGTGCTTGTGGTGACGGCGCGGCGCGTGGCCAGTGTGTGCCCGCGGCGTGCACACGCGCGACGTGCGCGGCGTCCAGGGCGCCATGGACGCGAGCTGGTCTCGGCGTTGTCGAGCTCCTCCTCGACCAGGGCTGTGCTAGGCGAGGCTAGGCAGTGTGGTGGCGTGCTGTGGCGAGGGGGCCAAGGTTGGCAAGCAAGGGAGAGAGGGGGAGGCTCGGCATGGTGATGCCATGGCCGGCATGGCCATGCCATGCAATCTAGCTCCTCCTCCTTAGCTCCACTATGCTTCCCTTAGGGTTAGAGGGGGCAGGGGAACCATGTAGTGTAGCTTTGGTTTGAAAAATGTGAGGTAGATCACTATTTGCAATAGTGTGTGAATAGGGTTCAAAATTGGAAAATACAAAAATATCAAAAATGGAAATAATTCAAATGGTGAATGTTTTTGAAAAGTGAAAGTTGAGATAAGTTGTACTTGACCAGAGATGAGTTGAGGTGGTGGTGGAAAAATTGGATTTCAAAAATGGCCCAAAATGGCTAAGTGAAGATTGTTGAACTCATTATAAAGTTGCAACTTTAGATGAGCATAGCTAGTGATCAAGGATGAATTTGGCAGGGTGGTCTTCATCAAAGTTGTTCACCTTGATGTTGACTTTGAAATGGTGCAAGGAGTTAGCAAAGAATGGTTTGGGAAAATTGAATTGCAGGGGCTCAAAGTGGTGACCAGACTATAATTGGCAGATTTGGTCATCATCACATGTGAGTGGGAATTGTGTTTGAAAATTATTTGAAAAGTGAAACCTTGGTTCCAAAAGTTGTGATAAGTGTTTCACAACATTATTCAACTAATGGTGAAGACCAAATAGGTCTAGGGTTAAAATTTCGAAAAATGCCATAGGGCATATGTGAGGGTTTTTAGGGTTTTTCAATTATGGGAATTTCTTCCCTTTGATTTATTTGGTTGGTGATCTTCACATGATCACTCTAGGGTTTTAGAGCATATCAAGAACAAGTAATAACAATCATCATGGCATATCACTCAAATGCACAAGTCCTATGCATGGTACTATATGCAAAAGAAAAGTTTTTGTTGGTTTGAAAATTTGTATTTCTGGAATCTTCTAACTTTCTTTTTCATTGAAATTTGGGGTGTTACAAACCCTTCCCCCTTACAAAAGATCTCGTCCCGAGATCGAAAAGAAAGTTAGGTACTAAAGAGATCTGGGTATTCCTTCTTCATGAAATCTTCGCGTTCCCAGGTGGCTTCATCCTTGGTATGATTGCTCCATTGGATCTTTAGAAACTTGATGCTTCGGGTGCGGGTGGTTCTGTATGCTTCTTCTAGGATGCGAATCGGCACTTCGCGGTAAGTCAGATCCTTGTTGATATCCACCGATCGGTGATCGATGTTCTTGAACACTTCGGTCTTCTCAGGGACTTCAAGACATTTCCGGAGAAGTGAGATGTGAAAAACGTCGTGCACAGCCGACATTTCTTCAGGCAACTCCAGTTGATAAGATACTTCACCTCGGCGGCTGAGGACTTGGAAAGGTCCCACGTAGCGAGGTGCAAGCTTTCCTTTCAGCTGAAACCTTTGCATCCCTTTCAAGGGGGATACTTTGAGATAGACAAAATCTCCGATCTCAAAGGTCATCTCCCGACGTCTCTTGTCGGCGTAGCTCTTCTGTCTGGATTGCGCAGTCTTGAGGTACTCACGGATCTTGTGAACCTTCTCTTCGGCTTCACGAAGAACGTCTGGGCCGAAAACTTGACTCTCTCCGACTTCTGACCAGTTCAGGGGGGTACGGCACTTCCTTCCGTACAAGGCTTCAAAGGGGGCCATCTGTAGGCTGGCTTGATAACTATTGTTGTATGAGAATTCTGCGTAAGGTAGGCAGTCTTCCCACTTGGATCCGTATTCCAGTACGCATGCTCTAAGCATGTCTTCCAGTATCTGGTTTACTCTCTCAGTCTGTCCGTTTGGATGCATATGCGTATCTGGAGGAGCCTATGGAGATGACGTTCGGAAGATTTCACTTTCGCGTCGAGAAAGAGGGATCGTATCGTGTCGAAATTCCGATTTCGTCGGGATCGTCGGCGGTCGATTCCGATTTTTCAAGCTATACATCGTCAACCGAATCAGGAGAAGAAGAAACTTCGTCGTCACGCTTCATCAGCACCAGGGCAAGAGAAAAACTCGCCAAGATCTTCAGCGACATGTCGTTTGAGTCATCTGCGGACTCCTATATAAGCGATGGCTCAAGCAGTGTCGACAGCTACAACTTCATCGACAAATCTACTACAGTGGGCAAGGTCTTCGCCAATCTTAACGATGGTGTCACCAAACCCAACATAGATCTGAATACAAAGTATCATCAGATTTATGTCATCGGAGAGCCAAGCCGTGACCAAGAGGAAACATCTGAGGCTTTCGACGATTTGGGAAATCCATACGTTGATCCCTCTGATTTGCGGCGAGGCCTAGGCAATAAATATATCGGGCCACAGCCGCGAGATAGGGTCCAACTTCCGCAAGCAGCCTGGGATAGAGCCGCGAGAGCTATGGATGGCTCAGAACCAATGGCTACCACAGCCACGCCAGAAGAATTACAAGCATATCAATATAGGCTCGCACGAGCTGCAAGGGAATTGGAAAAACAGACAGCTGAGCTAAACAGAAGAAAGGAGGCAGCCTCTGCATCAAGTAGGCGAAGGGCAGAGCTGAGTCGACAATCTAGAACTTCGGGTGATAGCCACAGAGAAGCTCGAAACAGAGCAAGATCAAGGTTGCAAAACGTACCTGAAGGAGAAAGAGAGCACTTGGTTCAAAACCTCGACATGTCTTTTATGTCGATAGACACGAGAGGGAACATCATCCCCAAGACACCAGAAGCTGGGTATATGGCGACACAAGCTTTCATCCTTGCATCCAGGCCACCCCCAGGAGATCCAAGGGAAGCACTGTACAACATGGCGATGGCAGGAGTTGGAGCCATGGGGACGGCGTTTGTATCAACACCTCCCGAAGGAACAGCAAGGCAAAATAGTCCACGACCTGCGGCAGCAGCAGCAGCTCCTGAAGGACCAAGTGGAGCAAGGGATACGGCAGCACAAGCAAGGGTCGACAGAGCGCGACAAAGCAGGAGGGAACATCGGCAGTCCCCAGAGTTAAACGACGAGGATATGTGTGGCTTGCCGTGCTTCACGAGGAGAGTGCGAAAAACTCGAGTCCCTTCGGGATTCAAGTTACCTGATAATTTCAAAAAATCGACGGCCTTCAAGATCCAGAGGATTGGCTAGTCGATTATCTCGAGACAGTGAAGCTCACAGGAGGAACCAGAGCAACAGCTATGCAAAGCATCCAGGTGCATTTGAGTGGAGCCGCACGATCTTGGATAAAGAAACTTCCTCCAGGATCTATCGACAGCTGGGAAAGCTTCGAGGACGTGTTCGTCAAGAACTTCCGGTCCACATGCAAGAAACCTGCGTCATTGGAGGAGCTGAGAGCGTGCCGACAAAAGCCAGACGAGCCAATGAGAAAATATATCCAAAGGTGGAACATCATCAAAAACTCGGCAGAAAATATATCTGACGAGAGAGCAATAGATGCTTCTGTCGCAGGGATCAGGCGTGGAGATTTTGTTGAGGATTTGGGGAGGACCAATCCAAAGACAGTATCTGCTTTAATGGAAATAGCAAACAGATGGGCAGATGGAGAAGATGTTGTTCACAACAAACGGCATAGGTCGCCAGAGGAAGATCGCGGTCGAAACTATCAACCAAGGCGACGATTTCCTCGGCAGTACCCGAGCTATGACGCTCCAGGTCAAATTTCGGCAGGCTTCCGAGCAAACACTGGAGGAAACAACAGAGACGATTACCAGAGAAGTAATGAGCAGCGAGGCGACATTAGAGATGACTCTCGAAACAACAGGCAAAATAGCGGGCCAAGGTTCCAGAGGCCTTTCGTGTCTCCCGAAGAGATGATGAACGGGCCGTGTCAGATGCACTTTTTCCTCGACAGCAACGGAAAAAGACAGTCAGGACATCTGCAGAAAGATTGTCGCAATTTCCAGGCAATGTTAAGGTGGGCAGAGCATGCTAATGCTCGGGCAGCACAGAGAAATCCTCGAGAACCCAGGAGTGAGATTCACTTGCCACCTCCTCCCGTGATTACGGACGAAAATCGACATCAGCTCAGAATAGCGGCAGCACCTGCACCACCGCCTTATGTTGATCCTAACTCTAACGGAGCGGTCTCGATGATTCAGAAGGGAAGGCCATCCAATAGAGCTCAGAAAGTAATTTCGCGACAGGTGTTCATGGCAGAAAAAATGCCTCCACCAACAGTCGAGTACCTCAATTGGTCAGGGCAAGACATTGGCTTCACCATAGCAGATCATCCACAGCAAGTTCCTCGACCAGGGCAGTCACATCTTACCAGCAGTCATCGCAGGATTTGACGTATCTCGCGTGTTCATAGATGGCGGCAGTTTAAACCTTATGTATGCAGATACACTAAGGAAGATGAACATATCCCTAGCAAACCTGAAACCAACGGACACGAGGTTCCATGGCATCACACCAGAAAAGCCAAGTTATCCGCTGGGGAAGATCAACCTCGACGTTCAGTTTGGGACCCGAGAAAATTACAGAATCGAGAAGTTGGAGTTTGAAGTCGTAGATTTCCCGTCACAGTACCACGCCTTGTTGGGACGACCAGCATATGCTAGATTTATGGCGGTACCACACTACACGTACTTGCTGTGGAGGATGCCCGGACCTAAGGGACCAATCACAGTCAAAGGAAGTTTTGCCCTAGCCGATAAATGTGATAAGGATTTTCATCGAATATCAAAAACTTTCGGGATGCAAGCTGAGTATTTGGCGTCAAGGCTCATGACTGACTACGACGTGCTGCCAGACGTTGGAAGGCCAAATAAAGAATCAACTTTCAACACCGAGAAAAATTCTAAGGAGGTGCAGATTCACCCGACAGACCCGAAAAAGACGACGTCCATCGCAAACGACATGGACCTCGCATAG
Organism: Lolium multiflorum; assembly: GCA_030979885.1. Taxonomy (NCBI): domain Eukaryota; kingdom Viridiplantae; phylum Streptophyta; class Magnoliopsida; order Poales; family Poaceae; genus Lolium; species Lolium multiflorum. The sequence goes on along the minus strand of CM061751.1, from coordinate 90,972,546 downwards.
GAAAGCGCGCTCGTCGAGTTCCTCCGTGAGAACTGGAAAATCTTCGCATGGTGTCCAGCCTGACATGCCAGGAGTACCCAGGGAACTTGCCGAGCACCACCTAAACTTGGATCCACTAGCGATACCAATCAAACAACCTTTGCGGCGTTTTCGGAACCAAACCGCAAGGCTATGCTGTCAGAAATTGATCGACTAAGGGAAGCTGGTTTTATCAAGGAGCTGCACACAGAGGCCATGGTTCATGGTTCTCCTCCTGAATGTACAACCACTTCTTGCGCCACCCTTGAACTGAGTCAGGGAGTTTGACGTCGAAGTAATCGACGGTGGGGCGAACGGAAATTACAATGCCTCCTATATTATAGGCGACATATGGAGAACCATTGCGGCGACAGAAGAAAATGCGCTTCCATAGCGCCCAGTTAGGCTGGACGCCAAGGAAGGCTTCGCAGAGGGTGATGAAAATAGAAATATGGAGGATGGAATTGGGCGTGAGGTGGTGAAGTTGCAGACCGTAAATAAAGAGCAGTCCGCGGAGAAAAGGATGAATGGGGGCGGAAAGACCGCGGATGAGGTGGTCGACGAAACTTACCCGATACCCCATTGGAGGGGTTGGGTAGCTTTCCTCACTAGGGAAGCACAGCGCCTTGGCTTCTTGCCCCAGCTTCTTCAGAGATTGATGTCCTGGGTGGAAATCTTGGACCTTTCCCACTCCGCGGTTCCCAGATCCACGGCAGCCATTGATGATTCCGGCGTGCTGTGCTTGATCAACCGACGCGGTGGCATCAACAATGGCGCAGGAATGCAGCTTGGAGAAGATGAGCTTAGGGAATTGAGGAGCGCAGGAGGAGGTTTTGCAGAGGACAGCAGGAGAACGGCGCGAGCGGAAGTGCTCGAGGAAGAAGAAGGAGTGCTTATATAGAGGTGCGGCGAAGCGGCGGACCGTTGGATGGGAAAAGTGTGCGACAGATGATAGCCACGTGGAAACAAGGGTAAAAAAGTATTTTAACATTGGAGAAGTTACGGTACGTGCGCCAGAAAAAGCGGAGGACGTGTGTCCCCCACTTGCACGACGTGTCAAGATAGTGGATAGATTGGGCCCGCAAGGCAGCGGGAGAAGATTTCTCGCGATTTTTGACAAGCAATCGTGGCTATCGTCAGCAATAACGTCACCTTGGCAGAAGAAAAAATTCGACTCAACAGCTTCATAAAAGGCGACATGGAAAAATAATGCTGAGCCTTTGATCAAATACAAGTTTTTGATCAAATGCTCGGGGGCTACTTTGGAAAAAAGAAAAAGATCCAGAAAGACAAAATAGAAATGGCGTGAGCCTATGATCAAATACAAATATTTGTTCATAGCCTCGGGGGCTACTCCCATCGGGAGCGCTGTTCGCGCACCCGAGGAATTATAAAACTTCGGGAGATAAAAGAAAATATAGCGGCATAAGGCGTGGAGCCTACAACCAAGTACAAGTCCTTGGCTGTAGCCTCGGGGGCTACTCCCATCGGGAACGCTGCTCGCGTGCCCGATGAAATCATAAAAAATAAAGAAAGAAAGAGAAAAAGAAAGATAGCAGAGCAAAAGAGTATATTTCGAGTTATAAATAACTCTGCATATACTCCCATCGGGAGAGCAATATAAGTCATCTTTGACTCAATAAAATGTGCCATTCCAACAGCCGAATAAGCACTCGACAATATATTCTCAGAACGCCAAAGTTGCGATTAATTTCTGAATGCCGCAAATTTGCGAAGGCAAGACCCCATATCCGTTCGTGGCGTCGTCTCTCGACGTCTTTGCTACTTTTATCCGTATCAACAGATACGAAGAAAAATCCTAACGGACGCGTTAGGTACCCAATAAATTTGGGACTCGACAGAATGGTAAGACCTTAAGCACCTGTCAAAGTTTACACCGGTATCCCGAGATCATGTCCAGGGACGTGATCTTGAAGTAGGTTTTTGCGGATTGCCACTAGAGCAGTTAACTAGTACCTGATCCGTCAGATGAACTAGCCCCAACTACCATTATCCCTGTACAATATAGAAATTTATGTGAAGAAATATAGAAAAGTTAAAGTTGTCGAATAAAAATAAACAGTGGAGATTTTCCTTGACTCTACGATTCAAGCAAAATCTCAGGCTACCGACATAGGCATCCCAAATGGGCCTGCCGAAGATAGTACCCGGGGTTTACTGAAGGCCCACTACCCGAAGAATAAGAAGATTCGGAAGCCCAAGATATATTTGTAATCTTGCGGGATGAGTTAGAAACCTTCCCGGACTCTGTAACTTGTACAACACGAATCCCTCGGCTCCGCCTCCTATATAAGGGGGAGTCGAGGGACGAAGAGATCATCAAATCATTGTTTCTCAAACCCTAGTTTCATAATCGTCGAGTACTTTTCGGCTGAAACCTTCGAGATCTACTTGCCCTCTACTTCCAACTAAACCCTAGTCTACAACCCGTAGGCATTGACAAGTTAATACCTTGTCAATGATACTTTGCCTCCTATTTATGATGATTATAATGATAGTGGTCTTTTGGTGTCGCCTGTTATGGAGGATAAATTTGATTATGATTACAATATGCCTCCTATATTTGATGATGAGAATAATAATGATAGCTACTTTGTTGAATTCGCTCCCACTACAACTAATAAAATTGATTATGCTTATGTGGAGAGTAATAATTTTATGCATGAGACTCATGATAAGAATGCTTTATGTGATAGTTATATTGTTGAGTTTGCTCATGATGCTACTGAAAGTTATTATGAGAGAGGAAAATATGGTTGTAGAAATTGTCATGTTACTAAAACACCTCTCTATGTGCTGAAATTTTTGAAGCTACACTTGTTCTATCTTCCTATGCTTGTTACTTTGCTCTTCATGAACTTGTTTATTTACAAGATTCCTATGCATAGGAAGCATGTTAGGCTTAAATTTGTTTTGAATTTGCCTCTTGATGCTCTCTTTTGCTTCAAATACTATTTCTTGCGAGTGCATCATTAAAACTGCTGAGCCCATCTTAATGGCTATAAAGAAAGCACTTCTTGGGAGATAACCCATGTGTTTATTTTACTACTTTTGTTTTACATTTGAGTCTTGGAAGTTGTTACTACTGTAGCAACCTCTCCTTATCTTAGTTTTATTGCATTGTTGTGCCAAGTAAAGTCTTTGATAGTAAGGTTGATACTAGATTTGGATTATTAGAAACAGATTTCTGTCGAATTGGGCGGTTTCTCTGTAGGTAACTCAGAAAAATCTGCCAATTTTTGTGAGTGATCCTCAGATATGTATGCAACTTTCATAAAATGTGAGAATTTTCATTTGAGCAAGTCTGGTGCCTCTTAGAAATTTGTCTTTACAGACTATTCTGTTTTGACAGATTCTGCCTTTTATTTCGCATTGCCTCTTTTGCTATGTGGGATGGATTTCTTTGTTCCATTGACTTCCAGTAGCTTTGGGCAATGTCCAGAAGTGTTAAGAATGATTGTGTCACCTCTGAACATGTGAATTTTTGATTATGCACTAACCCTCTAATGAGTTGTTTTGAGTTTGGTGTGGAGGAAGTTTTCAAGGGTCAAGAGAGGAGGATGATACAATGTGATCAAGAAGAGTGAAAAGTCTAAGCTTGGGGATGCCCCGGTGGTTCATCCCTGCATATTTAAAGAAGACTCAAGCGTATAAGCTTGGGGATGCCCAAGGTATCCCCTTCTTCATCGACAAATTATTAGGTTCCTTCTCTTGAAACTATATTTTTATTCGGTCACATCTTATGTGCTTTACTTGGAGCGTCTGTTTGCTTTTGTTTTTGCTTTTGTTTGAATAAAATGGACCCTAGCATTCATTCTTGTGTGGGAGAGAGACACGCTCCACTGGTTCATATGAACACATGTGTTCTTAGCTTTTAATGTTCATGGCGAAGGTTGAAACTGCTTCGTTAATTGTTATATGGTTGGAAACAGAAAATGCTACATGTAGTAATTGGTATGATGTCTTGAATAATGTGATACTTGGCAATTGTTGTGCTCATGTTTAAGCTCTTGCATCATAAACTTTGCACCTATTAATGAATAAATACATAGAGCTTGCTAAAATTTGGTTTGCATAATTGGTCTCTCTAAGGTCTAGATAATTTCTAGTAAGGGGCGAAAAACAAGGAAGACGGTGTAGAGTCTTATAATGTTTACAATATGTCTTTTATGTGAGTTTTGTTGTACTAGTTCATACTTGTGTTTGCTTCAAATAACCTTGCTAGCCTAAGCCTTGTACTGAGAGGGAATACTTCTCGTGCATCCAAATCCTTGAGCCAAACACTATGCCATTTGTGTCCACCATACCTACCTACTATATGGTATTTCTCCGCCATTCCAAGTAAATACTTCATGTGCTACCTTTAAACCTTCAAAATGCTTCTCAATTTGTGTCAATGTTTTATAGCTCATGAGGAAGTATGTGGTGTTTATCTTTCAACCTTGTCATTTACTCTTGACAGACTTTCATAATGGACTAGTGGCACATCCGCTTATCCAATAATTTTGCAAAAAGAGCTGGCAATGGGGTTCCCAGCCCCGATTAATCAAACTTCATTAATAATTCTCTTCACATGTTTTGCTCTGATTCATCAGCAACTTAATTTTGCAAATAGACACTCCTCCATGGTATGAGATTGATGGTAGGCACCCGAGGATTCGGTTAGCCATGGCTTGTGTAAGCAAAGGTTGGGGGGAGTGTCACTCATAATAAAAACTAAAGTACATGTGTAAACAAAAGAGAAGAGGGATGATCTACCTTGCTGGTAGAGATAACGTCCTTCATGGGAGCCGCTCTTGAAAGTCTGGTTGGCGAGGTAGTTAGAGTGCCCACTACCATTCGTTGACAACAACAAACACCTCTCAAAATTTTACTTTTATGCTCTCTTTACGATTTCAAAACTTGAAAAGCTCTAGCACATGATTTTATCCCTGCTCCCCTCTGCGAAGGGCCATTCTTCTACTTTTATGTTGAGCCAGTTTACCTACTTCCTTCCATCTTAGAAGAAAACACTTGTGTTAACTGTGCATTGATTCCTACATACTTGCATATTGCACTTGTTATATTACTTTATGTTGACAATATCCATGAGATGTACATGTTACAAGTTGAAAGCAACCGCTGAAACTTAATCTTCCTTTGTGTTGCTTCAATGCATTTACTATGAATCTATTGCTTTATGAGTTAACTCTTATGCAAGACTTATTGATGCTTGTCTCGAAAGTACTATTCATGAAAAGTCTTTGCTATATGATTCAGTTGTTTAGTCATTTTCTTTATCATTACTTTGAATCACTTCATTCATCTCATATGCTTTACAATAGTATGATCAAGATTATGTTGGTAGCATGTCACTTCAGAAATTATCTTTTATCGTTTACCTACTCGAGGACGAGTAGGAACTAAGCTTGGGGATGCTGATACGTCTCCAATGTATCGATAATTTCTTATGTTCCATGCTTGTTTTATGACAATACCTACATGTTTTGTTCACACTTTATGATGATTTTATGCGTTTTCCGGAACTAACCTATTGACGAGATGCCGAAATGCCGCCTGTTTCGCTGTTTTTGGTTTCAGAAAGCCTAGTAAGGAAATATTCTCGGAATTGGACGGAATCAACGCCCAGCATCTTAGAATCCCACGAAGCTTCCAGAACACCCGAGAGCCACCAGAGGAGGGCCCTGTGGGCCCTAGATGACAGGGCGGCGCAGCCCAGGCCTTGGCCGCGCCCCCTATTGTGTCGCCGCCTCGTCGACCTTCCGACTCCGCCTCTTCGCCTATTTAAAGGTCCCTGACCTAAATCTTCGATACGGAAAAGCCACGGTACGAGAAACCTTCCGAGCCGCCGCCATCGCGAAGCCAAGATCCGGGGGACAGGAGTCTCGTTTGCACGCCGCCGGGGAAGTGCCCGGAAGGCTCCTCCATCGACACCATCGCCATCTTCATCACCGCTGCTGTCTCCCATGAGGAGGGAGTAGTTCTCCATCGAGGCTAAGGGCTGTACCCGTAGCTATGTGGTTAATCTCTCTCCTATGTACTTCAATACAATGATCTCATGAGCTGCCTTACATGATTGAGATTCATATGAGTTTTGTATCACTATTCATCTATGTGTTACTCTAGTGATGTTATTAAAGTAGTCTATTCCTCCTCCACGGTGTAATGGTGACAGTGTGTGCATCGTGTAGTACTTGGCGTAGGTTATGATTGTAATCTCTTGTAGATTATGAAGTTAATTGTTGCTATGATAGTATTGATGTGATCTATGCCTCCTTCATAGTGTGATGGTGACAGTGTGCATGCTATGTTAGTACTTGGTTTAGTTGTGTTGATCTATCGTGCACTCTAAGGTTATTTAAACATGAATATCGAATATTGTGGAGCTTGTTAACTCCGGAATTGAGGGTTCGTGTAATCCTACACAATTAGTGGTGTTCATCATCCAACAAGAGAGTGTAGAGTATAGCATTTATCTATTTATTTTGTTATATGATCAATGTTGAGAGTGTCCACTAGTGAAAGTATAATCCCTAGGCCTTGTTTCCAAATACTGCTATCACTGCTTGTTTACTGTTTACTCTTGCCTGCAATATTACCACCATCAACCATACGCCAGTTGTAGCATCAAGCTATTTTCTGGTGCCGTTACTACTGCTCATATTTATTCATACCACCTGTATTTCACTATCTCTTCGCCGAACTAGTGCACCTATTAGGTGTGTTGGGGACACAAGAGACTTCTTGCTTTGTGGTTGCAGGGTTGCATGAGAGGGATATCTTTGACCTCTTCCTCCCTGAGTTCGATAAACCTTGGGTGATCCACTTAAGGGAAAACTTGTTGTTGTTCTACAAACCTCTGATCTTGGAGGCCCAATCAAGAGACATCCTCAACTCATGATCAAGCTCAAGTGATCCCTCATGATCAAGTACTAGCAAGAGATGAATTCATTGATCATGAAGGAACCATTCGGAAGATCAAGGCCGCTACAAGGGCAAGTGACATGAAAGTAGATCAAGTCCTTGGTAGCATCTCAAGAGGAGTCGTAGTAACTTATCACTTATCAACACCATGCTTTTGTGTCTAGTTTTGAACCACTCAAGGTACATGAAGCCTTGGTTGATCCGGATTGGGTAATTGCCATGCAAGAAGAATTGGAGTGTTTCACTCGTAATGAAGTATGGTCTCTAGTTGAGAGACCCAAGGATCATCGCATCAATGTTATTGGGACCAAATGGGTATTCAAGAACAAGCAAGATGAGAATGGCATTGTCATACGAAACAAAGCAAGGTTAGTGGCGCAAGGGTTTGCCCAAATAGAAGGTATGGATTTTGAGGATACCTTTGCGCCGGTAGCCCGTCTTGAAGCTATTCGTCTTTTGCTTGCATTTGCATCTTTCCACAATTTCAAACTATATCAAATGGATGTGAAAAGTGCATTTTTGAATGGTCCCCTAAAAGAAACCGCATATGTGGCTCAACCCCCGGGTTTCGAAGACCCATGCCGACCCAACCACGTGTATTTACTCCATAAGGCACTCTACGGTCTCAAGCAAGCTCCACGTGCTTGGTATGAGTTCCTTAGGGATTTCTTACTACATGATGGGTTTTGCATGGGTACGGTCGATTCCACCCTTTTCACCAAGCGGGTTAAAGGGGGTGGCTTATTTATATGTCAAATATATGTTGATGATATTATCTTTGGTGGAACTAACCCCAATCATAACAAAGCTTTTGAGCTATTGATGACTAGGAAATTTGAGATGTCCATGATGGGAGAGTTGAAGTTCTTCCTAGGCTTCCAAGTGAGGCAACTTGCAAAAGGCACCTTCATCTCTCAAGAAAAGTATGTGAAGGACATGCTCAAGAAATTCAACATGACCAATGCAAGTCCAATGAAGACACCCATGCCCGTAAAGGGGCAACTTGGCTCATGTGACGGTGAGAAGGATGTGGACATGAAGGTATACCGCTCCATGATAGGATCTGATGTCTACGGGTGCTTCTATTCTTGTAGACAGTGTTGGGCCTCCAAGAGCAGAGGTTTGTAGAACAGCAACAAGTTTCCCTTAAGTGGATCACCCAAGGTTTATCGAACTCGGGGAGGAAGAGGTCAAAGATATCCCTCTCATGCAACCCTGCAACCACAAAGCAAGAAGTCTCTTGTGTCCCCAACACACCAAATAGGTGCACTAGTTCGGCGAAGAGATAGTGAAATACAGGTGGTATGAATATATATGAGCAGTAGTAACGGCACCAGAAAAGTGCTTTGCTGCCCAGGGCTGGCGTGTGATGGATGGTGGTAATATTGCGGACAGTACAAATGTAGTAGAACAGTAAACAAGCAGCGATAGCAGTATTGGAAACAAGGCCTAGGGATCATACTTTCACTAGTGGACACTCTCAACATTGATCACATAACAGAATAAATAGATAGATGCTAGACTCTACACTCTCTTGTTGGATGATGAACACCACTAACTGCGTAGGATTACACGAACCCTCAATGCCGGAGTTAACAAGCTCCACAATATTCGATGTTCATATTTAAATAACCTTAGAGTGCATGACAGATCAACATAACCAAACCAAGTACTAACATAGCATGCACACTGTCACCTTCACGCTACGAAAGGAGGCATAGATCACATCAATACTATCATAGCAATAGTTAACTTCATAATCTACAGAGATCACAATCATAGCCTACGCCAAGTACTACACGATGCACACACTGTCACCATTACACCGTGCAGGAGGAATAAACTACTTTAATAACATCACTAGAGTAGCACACAGATAAATTGTGATACAAAACACATTGCAATCATAAAGAGATATAAATAAGCACTTCACTATGCCATTCATAACAGTGAATAAGTATTCTGTGAAATATAGCCTAAGAGACCCACACGGTGCACACACTGTCACCTTTACACACGTGGGACAAGGAGTCTCCGGAGATCACATAAGTAAAATCCACTTGACTAGCATAATGACATCTAGATTACAAGCATCATCATATGAATCTCAATCATGTAAGGCAGCTCATGAGATTATTTTATTGAAGTACATAGGAGAGAGATTAACCACATAGCTACCGGTACCCTTAGCCTCGATGGAGAACTACTCCCTCCTCATGGGAGACAGCAGCGGTGATGAAGATGGCGGTGGAGATGGCAGCGGTGTCGATGGAGAAGCCTTCCGGGGCACTTCCCCGTCCCGGCGGCGTGCCGGAACAGAGACTCCTGTCCCCGGATCTTGGCTTCGCGATGGCGGCGGCTCGGAAGGTTTCTCTCGTGGCTTTTCCGTCTCGAAGATTTAGGTCGAGGGGCTTCTTATAGGCGAAGAGGCGGAGTCGGAGGGGGTACGGAGCCACCACACAATAGGGGGGCACGGGCCCTAGCCTGACCGCGCCAGCCCCATGTCTGGGCCCCCTGTGGCTCTCCTCTGGCGGCTCTCGGTGTTGGAAGCTTCGTCCAATTCTAAGACTCGGGCGTTGATTTCGTCCAATTCCGAGAATATTTCCTTACTAGGATTTCAAACCAAAACAGCAGAAAACAGAACTGGCACTTCGGCATCTCGTCAATAGGTTAGTTCCGGAAAACGCATAAAATCATCATAAAGTATGTATAAAACATGTAGATATCATCAATAATGTGGCATGCAACATAAGAAATTATCGATACATCGGAGACGTATCAGCATCCCCATGCTTAGTTTCTGCTCGTCCCGAGCAGGTAAACGATAACAAAGATAATTTCTAGAGTGACATGCCATCATAACCTTGATCATACTATTGTAAGCACATGTAATGAATGCAGCGATCAAAACAATGGTAAATGACATGAGTAAACAAATGAATCATATAGCAAAGACTTTTCATGAATAGTACTTTCAAGACAAGCATCAATAAGTCTTGCATAAGAGTTAACTCATAAAGCAATAATTCAAAGTAAAGGTGTTGAAGCAACACAAAGGAAGATTAAGTTTCAGCGGTTGCTTTCAACTTGTAACATGTATATCTCATGGATAGTTGTCAATGCAAAGCAATATAACAAGTGCAATAAGCAAATATGTAAGAATCAATGCACAGTTAACACAAGTGTTTGCTTCTTGAGGTGGAAGGAAATAGGTAGACTGACTCAACATAAAAGTAAAAGAAAGGCCCTTCGACGAGGGAAGCATTGATTGCTATGTTTGTGCTAGAGCTTTTATTTTGAAAACATAAAGAGAGCATAAAAGTAAAATTTTGAGAGGTGTTTGTTGTTGTCAACGAATGGTAGTGGGCACTCTAACCCCTTGCCAGACAAACCTTCAAAGAGCGGCTCCCATGAATTATTTTTATTTTTGGGTGGCACTCCTTCCAACCTTTCTTTCACAAACCATGGCTAACCGAATCCTCGGGTGCCTGCCAACAATCTCATACCATAAAGGAGTGCCTTTTTATTTTTGTTTTATTATGATGACACTCCTCCCCACCTTTGCTTTCTCAAGCCATGGCTAACCGAATCCTCGGGTGCCGTCCAACAATCACATACCATGGAGGAGTGTCTATTTAGGTTAATTAATTTGGGAATGGGAATCCCATTGCCAGCTCTTTTTGCAAAATTATTGGATAAGCGGATGAAGCCACTAGTCCATTGGTGAAAGTTGCCCAACATGATTGAAAGATAAACACCACATACTTCCTCATGAGCTATAAAACATTGACACAAATCAGAGATGATAAATTTTGAATTGTTTAAAGGTAGCACTCAAGCAATTTACTTTGGAATGGTGGAGAAATACCATGTAGTAGGTAGGTATGGTGGACACAAATGGCATAGTTTTTGGCTCAAGGATTTTGGATGCATGAGAAGTAATCCCTCTCAATACAAGGCTTAGGCTAGCAAGGTTATTTGAAACAAACACAAGTATGAACCGGTACAACAAAACTTACATAAAAACATATTGCAAGCATTATAAGACTCTACACTGTCTTCCTTGTTGTTCAAACCCTTACTAGAAAATATCTAGACTTTAGAGAGACCAATCATGCAAACCAAATTTTAACCAGCACTATGTAGTTCTTCATTAATAGGTGCAAAGCATATGATGCAAGAGCTTAATCATGAGCACAACAATTGCCAAGTATCAAGTTATTCAAGACATCATACCAATTACTACATGTAGCATTTCCCGTTTCCAACCATATAACAATTAACGAAGCAGTTTCAACCTTCGCCATGAAAATTAAAAGCTAAGAACACATGTGTTCATATGAACCAGCGGAGCGTGTCTCTCTCCCACACAAGCATTTATTCAAACAAAAACAAAAACAAAAACAAACAAACGCTCCAAGTAAAGTACATAAGATGTGACGGAATAAAAATATAGTTTCACTAGAGGAACCTGATAATGTTGTCGATGAAGAAGGGGATGCCTTGGCATCCCCAAGCTTAGATGCTTGAGTCTTATTGAAATATGCAGGGATGAACCACCGGGGCATCCCCAAGCTTAGAGCTTTCACTCTTCTTGATCATATTGTATCATCCTCCTCTCTTGACCCTTGAAAACTTCCTCCACACCAAACTCAAAACAACTCATTAGAGGGTTAGTGCATAATAAAAAATTCACATGTTCAGAGGTGACACAATCATTCTTAACACTTCTGGACATTGCCCAAAGCTACTGGAGGTTAATGGAATAAAGAAATCCATCCAACACAGCAAAAGAGGCAATGGGAAATAAAAGGCAGAATCTGTCAAAACAGAACAGTCCGTAAAGACGAATTTATAAGAGGCACCAGACTTGCTCAAATGAAAATTTTCAAATTGAATGAAAGTTGCGTACATATCTGAGGATCACTCACGTAAATTGGCATAATTTTCTGAGTTACCTACAGAGAACTCTGCCCAAATTCGTGACAGACAGAAATCTGTTTCTGTGCAGTAATCCAAATCTAGTATCAACCTTTCTATCAAAGACTTTACTTGGCACAACAATGCAACAAAACTAAGATAAGGAGAGGTTGCTACAGTAGTAACAACTTCCAAGACACAAATATAAAACAAAGGTACTGTAGCAAAATAAACACATGGGTTATCTCCCAAGAAGTTCTTTCTTTATAGCCATTAAGATGGGCTCAGCAGTTTTAATGATGCACTCGCAAGAAATAGTATTTGAAGCAAAAGAGAGCATAAAGAGGCAAATTCAAAACAAATTTAAGCCTAACATGCTTCCTATGAAAAGGAATCTTGTACATAAACAAGTTATGTAGGCATAATGCAATAAGCATAGGAAAACTAGACAAGCGCAACGTCAAGATTTTTAGCATATAGAGAGGTGTTTTAGTAACATGAAAATTTCTACAACCATATTTTCCTCTCTCATAAAGATTTTCAGTAGCATCATGAGCAAATTCAACAATATAACTATCAAATGAAGCATTCTTATCATGAGTCTCATGCATAAAATTATTACTCTCCACATAAGCATAATCAATTTTATTAGTAATAGTGGGAGCAAATTCAACAAAGTAGCTATCATCAAATATAGGAGGCATATTGTAATCATAATTAGATTTATCCTCCATAGTAGGTGGCACCAAAAGACTACTATCATTATAATCATCATAAATAGGAGGCAAAGTATCATCAAAGAAAATTTTCTCCTCAATGCTTGGGGGACTAAAAAGATCATGCTCATCAAAACCAGCTTCCCCAAGCTTAGAATTTTCCATAGCATTAGCAACAATAGTGTTCAAAGCATTCATATTAATAACATTCCCATTAGCATGCATATAAAGTTCCATGGGTTTTTTAATTCTCTTTTCAAACACATCATGTCCTAATTCAAGATAAAGTTCATAAAGATCTCTCATATTTTTGTTGTTTTCCATTATGCCTAAATAGTGTAAACAAGAATCAAAAAGATGCAATTGCAGGATCTAAAGGAAATAGCTTCGAGTACTTACAATGGCACCGGAAAATAGCTTAGTAGCCGGGATCCGGAGTGTGAGTACCTTTTACCTTTCCTCCCGGCAACGGCGCCAGAAAAGTGCTTGATGTCTACGGGTGCTTCTATTCTTGTAGACAGTGTTGGGCCTCCAAGAGCAGAGGTTTGTAGAACAGCAGCAAGTTTCCCTTACGTGGATCACCCAAGGTTTATCGAACTCAGGGAGGAAGAGGTCAAAGATATCCCTCTCATGCAACCCGCAACCACAAAGCAAGAAGTCTCTTGTGTCCCCAACACACCAAATAGGTGCACTAGTTCGGCGAAGAGATAGTGAAATACAGGTGGTATGAATATATATGAGCAGTAGTAACGGCACCAGAAAAGTGCTTTGCTGCCCAGGGCTGGCGTGTGATGGATGGTGGTAATATTGCGGCAGTACAAATGTAGTAGAACAAACAAGCAGCGATAGCGATTGGAAACAAGGCCTAGGGATCATACTTTCACTAGTGGACACTCTCAACATTGATCACATAACAGAATAAATAGATAGATGCTAGACTCTACACTCTCTTGTTGGATGATGAACACCACTAACTATGTAGGATTACACGAACCCTCAATGCCGGAGTTAACAAGCTCCACAATATTCGATGTTCATATTTAAATAACCTTAGAGTGCATGACAGATCAACATAACCAAACCAAGTACTAACATAGCATGCACACTGTCACCTTCACGCTACGAAAGGAGGCATAGATCACATCAATACTATCATAGCAATAGTTAACTTCATAATCTACAAGAGATCACAATCATAGCCTACGCCAAGTACTACACGATGCACACACTGTCACCATTACACCGTGCAGGAGGAATAAACTACTTTAATAACATCACTAGAGTAGCACACAGATAAATTGTGATACAAAACACATTGCAATCATAAAGAGATATAAATAAGCACTTCACTATGCCATTCATAACAGTGAATAAGTATTCTGTGAAATATAGCCTAAGAGACCCACACGGTGCACACACTGTCACCTTTACACACGTGGGACAAGGAGTCTCCGGAGATCACATAAGTAAAATCCACTTGACTAGCATAATGACATCTAGATTACAAGCATCATCATATGAATCTCAATCATGTAAGGCAGCTCATGAGATTATTGTATTGAAGTACATAGGAGAGAGATTAACCACATAGCTACCGGTACAGCCCTTAGCCTCGATGGAGAACTACCTCTCCTCATGGGAGATAGCAGCGGTGATGAAGATGGCGGTGGAGATGGCAGCGGTGTCGATGGAGAAGCCTTCCCGGGGCACTTCCTCGTCCCGGCGAGCGAGCCTGTCCCCCAGATCTTGGCTTCGCGATGGCGGTGGCTCTGGAAGGTTTCTCGTACCGTGGCTTTTCCGTCTCGAAGATTTAGGTCGAGGGGCTTCTTATAGGCGAAGAGGCGGAGTCGGAGGGGGTACGGAGCCGCCACACAATAGGGGGCGCGGCCCTGGCCGCGCCAGCCCCATGTGTGGGCCCCCTGTGGCTCTCCTCTGGCGGCTCTCGGGTGTTCTGGAAGCTTCGTCCAATTCTAAGACTCTGGGCGTTGATTTCGTCCAATTCCGAGAATATTTCCTTACTAGGATTTCTGAAACCAAAAACAGCAGAAAACAGGAACTGGCACTTCGGCATCTCGTCAATAGGTTAGTTCCGGAAAACGCATAAAATCATCATAAAGTATGTATAAAACATGTAGATATCATCAATAATGTGGCATGGAACATAAGAAATTATCGATACGTCGGAGACGTATCAGGATCCTTGCTCTACCTTTGTGCCTCTAGGCCGGATATCATGCTAAGTGTAGGGATGTGTGCTCGTTTTCAATCCGCTCCTAAGGAGAGCCATTTAATGGCGGTCAAACGGATTCTAAGATACCTTGTTCTCACTCCTACTCTCGGGCTATGGTATCCAAAGGGGTCAACCTTTGAACTCATTGGCTATTCGGATTCCGATTGGGCCGGTGATAAGGTTGACCGGAAGTCTACCTCCGGGGCTTGCCAATTTATTGGCCGGTCATTGGTGAGTTGGTCATCCAAGAAACAAAACTCCACCGCTTTATCCACCGCCGAAGCCGAATACATATCCGCGACATCTTGTTGCACTCAATTGTTATGGATGAAGCAAACCTTGAAAGACTATGGTGTGTCTCTTGGTACGGTGCCTCTTCTTTGTGACAATGAAAGTGCAATTAAGATCGCCAATAACCCGGTTCAACATTGTCGCACCAAACATATTGACATTCGCCATCACTTCCTACGTGATCATGTTGCCAATAAGGATATTGATCTCACTCATGTGGGAACAACCTACCAATTGGCGGATATTTTCACTAAGCCTTTGGATGAAGCCCGGTTTGTTAACTTGAGAGGAGAACTTGGTATTCTTGATCCTAAAAACTTGGATTGATTAACTTCTTGCACTATATTCTTGCATTTATCTTGCTCTCTAGCTTAGAGGCATAGCACATATGGGGATAGTCATCTTACCATGTCTTGGTATGATGCATACCTATGTGTGCAACATAAATAGACCCAATGTCATTATATGGACCCAAGCATGTCTCTTCGAGGTCTCATGACATTTGCGCTTTCACATAGGGGGAGTAATCCCCCGCCCCTCATTGAGCCTTCATTACAACTTGATTTGACTATATAAGGCCAAATGATCTTATTGCAAAAATCATTTCAAAATGACTTATGATTCTTGATATATATTTCGAATCATGCCCATTGTTGCTATTTACATCTTGTTTGGATTTTCACTCCAATGGGTATGCCTAGAGAACTTTGTGTTTCCAACCCCATGTCTATGCTCATCTCATCATCATCTATCTATCTATATGTACATGTCATCATCTGAGCATTCATACACATTTACACAAAGAATAGGGGCAAAACGAGGCAAAATGAGACAAAACTGGGCAGATTGTCCCTGGCCGGTCTCTGGCCCGGTTGGACCGGCCTGGCCGGACTAGCCGGCCAGGCCCGGTCGACCGGGCGCCCGACCGGCCGCGCGGCTGGTTATGTTTTGGGAGAGGATACCCCTTGGGGTCTTCTTCCTCATTATCCCCCATCTCCAAACCTCCATGGCCATCGCCTCCACCACCTCCACCATGTTCTAGGACCTTCCCACCACAAGAATCCTCCCAAACTCCACCAAACCATAGATCGGGCCCCTTGGAACATCTCCACCAAAGGATTTGGTCCCTCTCAAGCTACTTTGGAGTTCTTGGGTTTCAAGCCCTACCTAGTGTTCTTCTTGCTCTCTTGATCAAGGAGGACCATGTCTTCGGGTAATTTGTTCTCTCTTTCTCTCTATTTTCTAGTCCTCATCACACATTGCACATCTTTGAGAAGATTTGAGGAAATTTAGGGTTAGGGTTAGGGTTTGTAAGTCCTCATGCCATTAGAGTGTCTCACATCACAATGCACATATTCCACTCTATAGCTATAGTCTATATTCAAGTTTATGAGTTTTTGCATGATTTTGTGGTAGAAATTCTGGGCAACATCTCACAAATTCGACAGATCCGGTCACCAGCCCGGTCAACCGGCCTCTCAACCGGCCGGCCCGGCGTGCCGCCCGGTCAACCGGATTGGCAACCGGCTCGTCCGGTCTGCCGCCCGGTTGGACCGGCCTGTGCGCCGGATCGCCCAGTTTTCGCACAATCTCATCAATACACTTGGATATATGCTATGCTTTTTGGCTTCCCTCTTATTGATGACATGTACACTTACCCCACTGCTATCCTCGCTCTATTTTCTCATTCACAGGTAGTTGGAGTGGTGAGAACGTGGCAATCTTGCCAAGAGAGGAAGGACTAATCCTCCTCCGCCGTACTAGTGGCGCATGCCCCCTAAAGCTCCTCAGGGTACTGACACTGGCAGCTCAGCTGGGGGAAGAAGCAAGTCAGTTGCTAAGAGGAAGGACAAGCATGCCGCCCAAGAGGATGATGAAATAGTGCCAGATTTCAATGTTGCGGATGCAAATCGTCTTGATTGGCAGGACTTGAGGACGGTGAATCCGTATCGCTATGAGCAACGGACTTACACTGGTGGGGACAAGTTCTTCTGGACCAAGACACAAGCAGCCCTATGGGATGGTTTCTATAATACTCGAGAGTGTATGAAGAATGGTGCTGTTGTGATGCCCAAGGCCATCAATCCTGAAGAGCTTGCCTTGCATGAAGCCACAAAGTACCGCTTTGTGGTTGAAACCTTGAAGGGTATGGGACTATATGACCTTGTGTGCCTAAAGCCCGATGATGAACAAGAAGATCCCATCTATTGTCCCCTTCTAGTCCGTCAATTCCATTGCACCGTATTCTTCCATGATGATGAGGACCGCACTATGACTTGGATGACTGGCAAGGAGAAGTACTCATGCACCTACACTCAGTTCTGTGAAGCCATGGGTTTTGGTGGTGGCCTTGCTCAAGGGTTCAGGATCCATTCTCGGTCTAAGCTCACTAAAGGTGACATCTCTTTTTGCTACCCGCCGAACCCTACAGCTGGCCTCCCACTATCTCTGGGATGTACTACTCTTATCTTGTCCTTGCCAAGATGTTCCGTGAGAGTCTCATCAGCAAGTCAGGCGATACCAGTGAAGTCAGGAACTACCACCTGAATCCGATGTACTATTGCCAACCCTGACAGGATAAGGAAAATGATGGCTGTGATCTCATTCACTGTGAACTGAAGCGTTCAGTTATGGGCCGCATGACTCCCAACTATGCTCAGTATGTTCAGCGGCTCATCAACCACATAGTACCTCCTCCTCTCAACACGCTTGATCAAAGGGTCATCATGGAACCATACAGGTTCCCCACTTAGGACGGTCGCCAGGACGTCCCTTCCATGATGCCCTCCTCTGAGCGCCGTTCCAAGCAACGCCATGATCCTGCAGCTAGCTCCAGCTACTCTCGGCGCCCCAAGCGTGGTGCCGCTCGCTTATTCTCCAGCATGTGGCAAATGTGCAAGAATACCAATGATGTTGCACATCAAAGCCTTGCTTTGAACTAGGAGACAGGAGGAGACAGAATGAGTTCATGACTGCATAGAATGTCCCTGTTCCTCCTCCTGGCCCTGAGATGGAGCCTGTGGTTGCACCTGCTTGGGAGATGCCTCCCATTACTGATGAGATGCTCCAGAACTTCGAACTCTCCATGTATGCTCATGGTGGCCCTCCTCCTAGGACTGCTCGTGCTCCTACTCCTACTGATGATGATGGTGATGAGGATGAAGGTGATGCGGCTACGCGTGATGATGGCGAGAGCTCCTACTCCGCCGGGCATGAGTTCTATTGATGGGTGCGCTAGCATCTCTCCTCTTTTCTTCGCCTTTTTGGTGTTCCGATGCCAAAGGGGGAGAAGAGAGTAGAGTCTAGGATCACGGGGTTCTTTGATTGTCACAAGCCATGGGTGTTGCTTTATTTGATTCTTATATGGCTTGTGCTTATTTGCTTTGATTTCTCAAGAACCATTTGCTACTTCGAATAATTCGTGTATGGACGACTATTTGTATGCTTAATCACTCTATTAGGATGATCATGCTTTATGCTTATATATCTTGATATACTTGTCCATACCATGCTTGTTTCCTAAAGATATTGGGGGAGCTTCTCATATTCCACAAATGGTGCACTTTGTATTCAAACGCAAATTCTCCAAGTGCACACATTATGGGGGAGCTGTCTTAATATCTTATATGGAATCAAGGTTTAGAGCTTATCATAATATCTATATGTGACTCTAGCTCGGTTTGTCATCGTATACCAAAAAGGGGGAGATTGTAAGGGTATTTTACCCTTATCCATTATTTTGGTAACAATGACACCGTGCTAGAGTATTTGACCTAATACGTTTATAAGGATAATCTCAGGTATTAGGCAAAGAGGCATAAATGGTGTATCAAAGGAACAAGAAGGCTAAAGGAGACCCCCACTTCAACAACAATCAAAAAGGGATCTACAGCAGAAATCCGGTCTGCCGCCCGGTCAGCCGGCCTCCCAACCGGCCTGCCTGGCGTGCCGACCGGTCAACCGGGTGCCAACCGGGTGCCAACCGTGCGCTGGACTAGCTCCGGTCTGCTGCCCGGTCAGCCGGCCCCTCATCCGGCCAGCCCGGTGTGCCGACCAGTCGACCGGGCGCCAACCAGGTGACCTCCTGGACGTCGCCAAGTGTCTCCGGTCTGGGTCCGGTCTACCGTCCGGTCTGGACCGGCAGGTCCGGTCCCTGGTCCGGTCCGACCGGCCTCTGCACCGGGCAATCCGGTCTGTGGTCCGGTTGACCGGGTTTGTCGGGAGAAAAGCTGATGTGGCAAGTGACCAACGGCCATATTTCGAAGAACACTATAAATAGCCCTTCTCCTACCTCTGAACAGTTAGGCACTACACTACAAGCTGTTCTTGAGCTCTCTCTCTCTCATACTCCATTGCTAGAAACACCAAAAGCCTCAGATCTCCCTCCTCCTCCACCCAAACTCAAATCCCTCCGGGGAAACGATAGAGGAGGACCCGATCTACTGTTCTACCAAGCCAAATCTCATTCCCCATTGTATTCATCAAGAACTTGCTTCCTAGGGTTCCTTGGAAACCCTAGGTGGGCAAGAGGAGTCCGGAAGCATCCGGGCTGTGGATTTGCTCCGGGCAAGATTGTGAAGGTTTGGAGGCTACCTCAAAGTCTACCACAAGTGAGTGAGCTATTCCTTCGTGGGATAGGCTCCGGAGAATAGGGTGAGCCTTCGTGGCGTGGGGAATCCTTCGTGGGACCTCCACCCCTCCAAACGTGACGTACCTTCTTGCAAAGGAAGGGAACACGGGAATACATCCGTCTCCGCGTGCTATCGGTTATCTCTAACCGAACTCCTTACTTGTGATTTAACTGCCTGTGAGAGTCTCCGACGTATTTCTTATGTTCCATGCCACATTATTGATGATATCTACATGTTTTATGCATACTTTATGTCATATTTGTGCGTTTTCCGGAACTAACCTATTGACGAGATGCCGAAGGGCCAGTTGCTATTTTCTGCTGTTTTTGGTTTCAGAAATCCTAGTAAGGAAATATTCTCGGAATCAACGCCCAGCATCTTAGGATTGCATGAAGCTTCCGAACACCCGAGAGCCGAGAGGGGCCACAAGGCCCACACATGGTGGCGGCACGGCCCAGGAGGGGGGCACGCCGCCCTAGTGTCTGGTGGCCCCAGACCCCTTCTGACGTCGCCTCTTCGCCTATAAGAAGCCCCTCGACCTAAATCTTCGAGACGGAAAAGCCACGGTATGAGAAACCTTCCAGAGCCGCCGCCATCGCGAAGCCAAGATCTGGGGGACAGGAGTCTCTGTTCCGGCACACGCTGTCGGGACGGGGAAGTGCCCCGGAAGGCTCCTCCATCGACACCACCGCCATCTTCATCACCGCTGCTGTCTCCCATGAGGAGGAGTTCTCCATCGAGGCTCGGGGCTGTACCGGTAGCTATGTGGTTCATCTATCTCCTATGTACTTCAATACAATAATCTCATGAGCTGCCTTACATGATTGAGATTCATATGATGATGCTTGTAATCTAGATGTCGTTATGCTAGTCAAGTGGATTTTACTTATGTGATCTCCGGAGACTCCTTGTCCCACGTGTGTAAAGGTGACAGTGTGTGCACCGTGTGGGTCTCTTAGGCTATATTTCACAGAATACTTATTCACTGTTATGAATGGCATAGTGAAGTGCTTATTTATATCCCTTTATGATTGCAATGTGTTTTGTATCACAATTTATCCGTGTGCTACTCTAGTGATGTTATTAAAGTAGTTTATTCCTCCTGCACGGTGTAATGGTGACAGTGTGTGCATCGTGTAGTACTTGGCGTAGGCTATGATTGTGATCTCTTGTAGATTATGAAGTTAACTATTGCTATGATAGTATTGATGTGATCTATGCCTCCTTTCGTAGCGTGAAGGTGACAGTGTGCATGCTATGTTAGTACTTGGTTTAGTTGTGTTGATCTGTCGTGCACTCTAAGGTTATTTAAATATGAACATCGAATATTGTGGAGCTTGTTAACTCCAGCATTGAGGGTTCGTGTAATCCTTCACACTTAGTGGTGTTCATCATCCAACAAGAGAGTGTAGAGTCTAGCATCTATCTATTTATTCTCGTTATGTGATCAATGTTGAGAGTGTCCACTAGTGAAAGTATGATCCCTAGGCCTTGTTCCTAAATACTGCTATCGCTGCTTGTTTATCTGTTCTACGCATTTGTATTGTCCGCAATATTACCACCATCAACCACACGCCGTCCTGGGCAAAGCACTTTTCTGGTGCCGTTGCTACCGCTCATACTTATTCATACCACCTGTATTTCACTATCTCTTCGCCGAACTAGTGCACCTATTAGGTGTGTTGGGGACACAAGAGACTTCTTGCTTTGTGGTTGCAGGCTTGCATGAGAGGGATATCTTTGACCTCTTCCTCCCTGAGTTCGATAAACCTTGGGTGATCCACTTAATGGAAACTTGCTGCTGTTCTACAAACCTCTGCTCTTGGAGGCCCAACACTGTCTACAAGAATAGAAGCACCCGTAGACATCAAGCACTTTTCTGGCGCCGTTGCCGGGGAACGAAGGAAAGCTACACCATTTCCTCCCTCGTCAACTACACGCCAGCACTTTTTCTGGCGCCATTGCCGGGGAGGAAAGGTAAAAGGTACTCACACTCCGGATCTCGGCTACTAAGCTATTTTCGCGTTGTAAGTACTCGAAGCTATTTCCTTTAGATCCTGCAATTGCATCTTTTTGTTTCTTGTTTACACTAGTTAGGCATAATGGAAAACAACAAAAATATGAGAGATCTTTATGAACTTTATCTTGAATTAGGACATGATGTGTTTGAAGAGAGAATTAAAAAACCCATGGAACTTTATATGCATGCTAATGGGAATGTTATTAATATGAATGCTTTGAACACTATTGTTGCTAATGCTATGGAAAATTCTAAGCTTGGGGAAGCTGGTTTTGATGAGCATGATCTTTTTAGTCCCCCAAGCATTGAGGAGAAAATTTACTTTGATGATACTTTGCCTCCTATTTATGATGATTATAATGATAGTAGTCTTTTGTTGCCGCCTGTTATGGAGGATAAATTTGATTATGATTACAATATGCCTCCTATATTTGATGATGAGAATAATAATGTTGAATTTGCTCCCGCTATTACTAATAAAATTGATTATGCCTATGTGGAGAGTAATAATTTTATGCATGAGGCTCATGATAAGAATGCTTTATGTGATAGTTATATTGTTGAGTTTGCTCATGATACTACTGAAAGTTATTATGAGAGAGGAAAATATGATTGTAGAAATTTTCATGTTACTAAAACACCTCCCTATGTGCTGAAATTTTTGAAGCTACACTTGTTCTATCTTCCTATGCTTGTTACTTTGCTCTTCATGAACTTGTTTATTTACAAGATTCCTTTTCATAGGAAGCATGTTAGACTTAAATGTGTTTTGAATTTGCCTCTTGATGCTCTCTTTTGCTTCAAATACTATTTCTTGCGAGTGCATCATTAAAACTGCCGAGCCCATCTTAATGGCTATAAAGAAAGAACTTCTTGGGAGATAACCCATGTGTTTATTTTGCTACAGTACCTTTGTTTTATATTTGTGTCTTGGAAGTTGTTACTACTGTAGCAACCTCTCCTTATCTTAGTTTTGTGCATAGTTGTGCCAAGTAAAGTCTTTGATAGTAAGGTTCATACTAGATTTGGATTACTGCGCAGAAACATATTTCTTTGCTGTCACGAATCTGGGCCTAATTCTCTGTAGGTAACTCAGAAAATTAAGCCAATTTACGTGAGTGATCCTCAGATATGTACGCAACTTTCATTCAATTTGAGCATTTTCATTTGAGCAAGTCTGGTGCCTCTTAGAAATTCGTCTTTACGGACTGTTCTGTTTTGACAGATTCTGCCTTTTATTTCGCATTGCCTCTTTTGCTGTGTTTGATGGATTTTTCGATTCCATTGACTTTCAGTAGCTTTGTGCAATGTCCAGAAGTGTTAAGAATGATTATGTCACCTCTGAACATGTAAATTTTGATTGTGCACTAACCCTCTAATGAGTTGTTTTGAGTTTGGTGTGGAGGAAGTTTTCAAGGATCAAGAGAGGAGGATGATATACTACGATCAAGAAGAGTGAAAAGTCTAAGCTTGGGGATGCCCCGGTGGTTCATCCCTGCATATTTCAAGAAGACTCAAGCATCTAAGCTTGGGGATGCCCAAGGCATCCATTCTTCATCGACAAATTATCAGGTTCCTTCTCTTGAAACTATATTTTTATTCGGTCACATCTTATGTGCTTTACTTGGAGCGTTCTGTATGTTTTTGTTTTTGTTTTTGTTTGAATAAATGCTTGTGTGGGAGAGAGACACGCTCCGCTGGTTCATATGAACACATGTGTTCTTAGCTTTTAATTTTCATGGCGAAGGTTGAAACTGCTTCGTTAATTGTTATATGGTTGGAAACGGAAATGCTACATGTAGTAATTGGTATGATGTCTTGAATAACTTGATACTTGGCAATTGTTGTGCTCATGCTTAAGCTCTTGCATAATATACTTTGCACCTATTAGTGAAGAAATACATAGAGCTTGTTGAAATTTGGTTTGCATGAGTGGTTTCTCTAGAGTCTAGATATTTTCTAGTGAGGCGTTTGAACAACAAAGAAGATAATGTATAGTCTTATAATGCTTGCAATATGTTCTTATGTGAGTCTTGCTGTACTAGTTCATACTTGTGTTTGTTTCAAATAGCCTTGCTAGCCTAAGCCTTGTATCGAGAGGGAATACTTCTCATGCATCCAAAATCCTTGAGCCAACCACTATGCCATTTGTGTCCACCATACCTACCTACTACATGGTATTTCTCGCCATTCCAAAGTAAATTGCTTGAGTGCTACCTTTAAATTTCTATCCTTTACCTTTGCAATATATAGCTCATGGGACAAATAGCCTAAAAACTATTGTGGTATTGAATATGTACTTATGCACTTTATCTCTTATTAAGTTGCTTGTTGTGCGATAACCATGTTCCCGGGGACGCCATCAACTACTCTTTGTTGAATATCATGTGAGTTGCTATGCATGTCCGTCTTGTCTGAAGTAAGGGAGATTTACCACTCATTTAATGGTTAGAGCATGCATAATGTTAGAGAAGAACATTGGGCCGCTAACTAAAGCCATGATCCATGGTGGAAGTTTCAGTTTTGGACATATATCCTCAATCTCATATGAGAACATTAATTGTTGCTAAATGCTTATGCATTAAAGAGGAGTCCATTATCTGTTGTCTATGTTGTCCCGGTATGGATGTCTAAGTTGAGAATAATCAAAAGCGAGAAATCCAGTGCGAGCTTTCTCCTTAGACCTTTGTACAGGCGGCATAGAGGTACCCCTTTGTGACACTTGGTTAAAACATGTGTATTGCAATGATAATCCAGGTAATCCAAGCTAATTAGGACAAGGTGCGGCACTATTAGTATACTATGCATGAGACTTGCAACTTGTAAGATATAATTTACATGATACATATGCTTTATTACTACCGTTGACAAAATTGTTTTGTTTTCAAAATCAAAGCTCTAGCACAAATATAGCAATCAATGCTTCCTCTCGAAGGGCCTTTCTTTTACTTTTATGTTGAGTCAGTTCACCTATCTCTCTCCACCTCAAGAAGCAAACACTTGTGTGAACTGTGCATTGATTCCTACATACTTGCATATTGCACTTGTTATATTACTTTACATTGACAATATGAGATATACATGTTACAAGTTGAAAGCAACCGCTGAAACTTAATCTTCCTTTGTGTTGCTTCGATACCTCTACTTTGAATTATTGCTTTATGAGTTAACTCTTATGCAAGACTTATTGATGCTTGTCTCGAAAGTACTATTCATGAAAAGTCTTTGCTACATGATTCATTTGTTTACTCATGTCATTACCATTGTTTTGATCGCTGCATTCATTACATATGCTTACAATAGTATGATCGAGGTTATGATGGCATGTCACTACAGAAATTATCTTTGTTATCGTTTACCTGCTCGGGACGAGCAGGACTAAGCTTAGGGATGCTGATACGTCTCCAACGTATCGATAATTTCTTATGTTCCATGCCACATTATTGATGATATCTACATGTTTTATGCATACTTTATGTCATATTTATGCTTCCGGAACTAACCTATTGACGAGATGCCGAAGGGCCAGTTGCTGTTTTCTGCTGTTTTTGGTTTCAGAAATCCTAGTGAGGAAATTTCTCGGAATCGGACGAAATCAACGCCCATCATCTTAGGATTGCATGAAGCTTCCAGAACACCCGAGAGCCGCCAGAGAGGCCACGGGGCCCACACATCCCGGCGCGCGGCCCAGAGGGGGCGCCGCCCTAGTGTCTGGTGGCCCAGACCTTCACGTTGCCCTTCGCCTATAAGAAGCCCCTCGACCTAAATCTTCGAGACGGAAAAGCCACGTACGAGAACCTTCCAGAGCCACCGCCATCGCGGGCCAAGATCTGGGGACAGAGTCTCGTTCCGCACGCCACCGGACGGGAAGTGCCCCGAAGACTCCTCCATCGACACCACCGCCATCTTCATCACCGCTGCTGTCTCCCATGAGGGGGGAGTAGTTCTCCATCGAGGCTCGGGGCTGTACCGGTAGCTATGTGGTTCATCTCTCTCCTATGTACTTCAATACAATAATCTCATGAGCTGCCTTACATGATTGAGATTCATATGATGATGCTTGTAATCTAGATGTCATTATGCTAGTCAAGTGGATTTTACTTATGTGATCTCCGGAGACTCCTTGTCCCACGTGTGTAAAGGTGACAGTGTGTGCACCGTGTGGGTCTCTTAGGCTATATTTCACAGAATACTTATTCACCGTTATGAATGGCATAGTGAAGTGCTTATTTATATCCCTTTATGATTGCAATGTGTTTTGTATCACAATTTATCTGTGTGCTACTCTAGTGATGTTATTAAAGTAGTTTATTCCTCCTGCACGGTGTAATGGTGACAGTGTGCATCGTGTAGTACGTGGCGTAGGCTATGATTGTGATCTCTTGTAGATTATGAAGTTAACTATTGCTATGATAGTATTGATGTGATCTATGCCTCCTTTCGTAGCGTGAAGGTGACAGTGTGCATGCTATGTTAGTACTTGGTTTAGTTGTGTTGATCTGTCGTGCACTCTAAGGTTATTTAAATATGAACATCGAATATTGTGGAGCTTGTTAACTCCGGCATTGAGGGTTCGTGTAATCCTACACAATTAGTGGTGTTCATCATCCAACAAGAGAGTGTAGAGTCTAGCATCTATCTATTTATTCGTTATGTGATCAATGTTGAGAGTGTCCACTAGTGAAAGTATGATCCCTAGGCCTTGTTCCTAAATACTGCTATCGCTGCTTGTTTACTATTCTACTGCATCTGTACTGTCCGCAATATTACCACCATCAACCACACGCCAGTCCTGGGCAAAGCACTTTTCTGGTGCCGTTGCTACTGCTCATACTTATTCATACCACCTGTATTTCACTATCTCTTCGCTGAACTAGTGCACCTATTAGGTGTGTTGGGGACAAGAGACTTCTTGCTTTGTGGTTGCAGTGGTTGCATGAGAGGGATATCTTTGACCTCTTCCTCCCTGAGTTCGATAAACCTTGGGTGATCCACTTAAGGGAAACTTGCTGCTGTTCTACAAACCTCTGCTCTTGGAGGCCCAACACTACAAGAATAGAAGCACCCGTAGACATCACCCGTGAGAGCCTTCGTGCTCGAGTTAGTTGTATCCTCATATAGGTTGCTTCACCTAGTTTGCATTAGGCTCACCTTTATATTCCGCAAAGCCTAATATTGCAAACAAAGAATTAAAATCTGTAGAAACCTATTCACCCCCCTTTTAGGTTTACCATCTCTATACTTTCACTAGGATGTTGTGCATTTGTATTCAAATGCATATTTCGATTATGCACACATCTAGGCGGAGCTCCGTCTATATTGTGCAAACCTCAATCTTATCATAATATCTTGTGCTATATTGCATATTCTTGTGTTGTCATCAAACACCAAAAAGGGGGAGATTGAAAGACCAAGGTATCTCCATAGTGTTTTGTGTGTTTGATAACAACACTCGAATATATTTCACCATGTGCATAGTCGCCTTGAAGATTTGCAGGTGCACGGTGTTCTCGTTCAACACCTCAAGATCGGAAGACTCAAGTTAGTAGTTGATAGGTTTTCTGGTTTTGTGTGTGTGTCGTGAGACGACATGGTTGGAGAGGTGAAGAAAAGAAACTGGTTTCAGCAAACCCGGTAGTACCAATGCTAAGAGCGGTAGTACCGCTACCGCCTTTAGCACCAGGTACACGTCACTGAACTCAAGCGGTACTACCGCTCCCTCACATGACCGGTAGTACTGGTTGAGGTACCGTTGGCGATACCGCCTGATGCGCGTGGTTGACGTATTGTCTTTCCGTTCGACACGCGTCCGTTGGGAACCCCAAGAGGAAGGTGTGATGCGTACAGCGGCAAGTTTCCCTCAGTAAGAAACCAAGGTTTATCGAACCAGTAGGAGTCAAGAAGCACGTGAAGGTTGATGGCGGCGAGATGTAGTGCGGCGCAACACCAGGGATTCCGGCGCCAACGTGGAACCTGCACAACACAACCAAAGTACTTTGCCCCAACGAAACAATGAGGTTGTCAATCTCACCGGCTTGCTGTAACAAAGGATTATATGTATAGTGTGGAAGATGATTGTTTGCGAGAAAATAGTAGAACAAGTATTGCAGATTGTATTTCAGTATAGAGAATTGGACCGGGGTCCATAGTTCACTAGAGGTGTCTCTCCCATAAGATAAATAGCATGTTGGGTGAACAAATTGCAGTTGGGCAATTGACAAATAGAGAGGGCATGACCATGCACATACATGATATGATGAGTATAGTGAGATTTAATTGGGCATTACGACAAAGTACATAGACCGCTATCCAACATGCATCTATGCCTAAAAAGTCCACCTTCAGGTTATCATCCGAACCCCTTCCAGTATTAAGTTAACAACAGACAATTGCATTAAGTATTGCGCGTAATGTAATCAATAACTACATCCTCGACATAGCATCAATGTTTTATCCCTAGTGGCAACAGCACATCCATAACCTTAGAGGTTTCTGTCACTCCCCCAGATTCAAGAGACATGAACCCACTATCGAGCATAAATACTCCCTCTTGGAGTTACTAGCAAAAACTTGGCCAGAGCCTCTACTAATAACGGAGAGCATGCAAGATCATAAACAACACATAGATATAAATTGATAATCAACATAACATAGTATTCTCTATTCATCGGATCCCAACAAACACAACATATAGCATTACAGATAGATGATCTTGATCATGTTCGGCAGCTCACAAGACCCGACAATTAAGCACAATGGGGAGAAGACAACCATCTAGCTACTGCTATGGACCCATAGTCCAGGGGTAGACTACTCACACATCACTCCGGAGGCGACCATGGCGGCGTAGAGTCCTCCGGGAGATGATTCCCTCTCCGGCAGGTGCCGGAGGCGATCTCCTGAATCCCCGAGATGGGATTGGCGGCGGCGGCGTCTCTGGAAGGTTTTCCTTATCGTGGCTCTCGGTACTGGGGGTTTCGCGACAGAGGCTATTTGTAGGCGGAAGGGCAGGTCAAGGGGCGTCACGAGGCCCAGAGAGGCCGGCGCGGCCAAGGGTGGGGCCGCGCTGCCCACTCCTGGCCACCTCGTGGCCCCACTTCGTTGACTCTCCGGTCTTCTGGAAGCTTCGTGTGAAAATAGGCCCCTGGGTGTTGATTTCGTCCAATTCCGAGAATATTTCCTTACTAGGATTTCTGAAACCAAAAATAGCAGAAAACAGCAACTGGCTCTTCGGCATCTTGTTAATAGGTTAGTTCCAGAAAATGCACAAATATGACATAAATTGTGCATAAAACATGTAGATATCATCAATAATGTGGCATGGAACATAAGAAATTATCGATTCGTCGGAGACGTATCAGCATCCCCAAGCTTAGTTCTGCTCGTCCCGAGCAGGTAAACGATAAACAAAGATAATTTCTGGAGTGACATGCCATCATAACCTTGATCATACTATTGTAAGCATATGTAATGAATGCAGCGATCAAAACAATGTAAATGACATGAGTAAACAACTGAATCATAGCAAAGACTTTTCATGAATAGTACTTTCAAGACAAGCATCAATAAGTCTTGCATAAGAGTTAACTCATAAAGCAATAATTCAAAGTAGAGGTATTGAAGCAACGCAAAGGAAGATTAAGTTTCAGCGGTTGCTTTCAACTTATAACATGTATATCTCATGGATATTGTCAATGTAAAGTAATATAACAAGTGCAATATGCAAGTATGTAGGAATCAATGCACAGTTCACACAAGTGTTTGCTTCTTGAGGTGGAGAGAGATAGGTGAACTGACTCAACAATAAAAGTAAAAGAATGGTCCTTCAAAGAGGAAAGCATCGATTCCTATATTTGTGCTAGAGCTTTGGTTTTGAAAACAAGAAACAATTTTGTCAACGGTAGTAATAAAGCATATGTGTTATGTAAATTATATCTTACAAGTTGCAAGCCTCATGCATAGTATACTAATAGTGCCCGCACCTTGTCCTAATTAGCTTGGATTACCGGGATTATCGCAATGCACATGTTTTAACCAAGTGTCACAAAGGGGTACCTCTATGCCGCCTGTACAAAGGTCTAAGGAGAAAGCTCGCATTGGATTTCGCTATTGATTATTCTCAACTTAGACATCCATACCGGGACAACATAGACAACAGATAATGGACTCTCTTTTATGCATAAGCATGTAGCAACAATTAATTTTCTCATATGAGATTGAGGATATATGTCCAAACTGAAACTTCCACCATGGATCATGGCTTTAGTTAGCGGCCCAATGTTCTTCTCTAACAATATGCACGCTCTAACCATAAAGGTGGTAAATCTCCCTTACTTCAGACAAGACGGACATGCATAGCAACTCACATGATATTCAACAAAGGGTAGTTGATGGCGTCCCCAGAACATGGTTATCGCACAACAAGCAACTTAATAAGAGATAAAGTGCATAAGTACATATTCAATATCACAATAGTTTTTAGGCTATTTGTCCCATGAGCTATATATTGTAAAGGTAGAGGAATAGAAATTTAAAGGTAGCACTCAAGCAATTTACTTTGGAATGGCGGAGAAATACCATGTAGTAGGTAGGTATGGTGGACACAAATGGCATAGTGGTTGGCTCAAGTGTTTTGGATGCATGAGAAGTATTCCCTCTCGATACAAGGTTTAGGCTAGCAAGGTTATTTGAAACAAACACAAGGATGAAGCAGTGCAACAAAACTCACATAAAAGACATATTGAAAACATTATAAGACTCTACACCGTCTTCCTCGTTGTTCAAACTCAATACTAGAAATTATCTAGACCTTAGAGAGACCAAATATGCAAACCAAATTTTAGCATGCTCTATGTATTTCTTCATTAATAGGTGCAAAGCATATGATGCAAGAGCTTAAACATGAGCACAACAATTGCCAAGTATCACATTATCCAAGACATTTTAGCAATTACTACATGTATCATTTTCCAATTCCAACCATATAACAATTTAACGAAGAAGAAACTCGCCATGAATACTATGAGTAAAGCCTAAGGACATATTTGTCCATATGCAACAACGGAGCGTGTCTCTCTCCCACACAAAGAATGCTAGGATCCATTTTATTCAAACAAAAAAAAACAAAAACAAACCGACGCTCCAAGCAAAGCACATAAGATGTGACGGAATAAAAATATAGTTTCAGGGGAGGAACCTGATAATGTTGTCGATGAAGAAGGGGATGCCTGGGCATCCCCAAGCTTAGACGCTTGAGTCTTCTTGATATATGCAGGGGTGAACCACGGGGCATCCCCAAGCTTAGAGCTTTCACTCTCCTTGATCATGTTGTATCATCTCCCTCTCTTGATCCTTGAAAACTTTCTCCACACCAAACTCAAAACAACTCATTAGAGAGTTAGTGCACAATCAAAATATACATGTTCAGAGGTTACATAATCATTCTTAACACTTCTGTACATTGCACAAAGCTACTGAAAGTCAATGGAATCGAAATATCCATCGAACAAATCAAAACAGGCAATGCGAAATAAAAGGCAGAATCTATCAAAACAGAACAGTTCGTAATGATGAATTTTATTGAGGCACCAGACTTGCTCAAATGAAAATGCTCAAATTGAATGAAAGTTGCGTACATATCTGAGGATCACTCACGTAAATTGGCTTAATTTTCTGAGTTACCTACAGAGAATTAGGCCCAGATTAGTGACAGCAAAGAAATCTGTTTCTGCGCAGTAATCCAAATCTAGTATGAACCTTACTATCAATGACTTTACTTGTCACAACAATGCAACAAACTAAGATAAGGAGAGGTTGCTACAGTAGTAAACAACTTCCAAGACTCAAATATAAAATAAAATTACTGTAGTAAAATAAACACATGGGTTATCTCCCAAGAAGTTCTTTCTTTATAGCCATTAAGATGGGCTCAGCAGTTTCAATGATGCACTCGCAAGAAATAGTATTTTAAGCAAAAGAGAGCTTCAAGAGGCAAGTATGAAACAAATTTAAGCCTAACATGCTTCCTATGCATAGGAATCTTGTAAATAAACAAGTTCATAAAGAGCAAAGTGACAAGCATAGGAAGATTAAACAAGTGTAGCTTCAAAAATTTCAGCATATAGAGAGGCATTTTAGTATCATGAAAATTTCTACAACCATATTTTCCTCTCTCATAATAACTTTCAGTAGTATCATGAGCAAACTCAACAATATAACTATCACATAAAGCATTCTTATCATGAGTCTCATGCATAAAATTATTACTCTCCACATAAGCATAATCAATTTTATTAGTTGTAGTGGGAGCAAATTCAACAAAGTGGCTATCATCACATATAGGAGGCATATTGTAATCATAAAAGAAAATTTTCTCCTCTATGCTTGTGGGACTAAAAAGATCATGCTCATCAAAGCCAGCTTCCCCAAGCTTAGAATTTTCCATAGCATTAGCAACAATGGTGTTCAAAGCATTCATAGTAATAACATTCCCATTATCATGCATATAAAGTTCCATGGGTTTTTTAATTCTCTCTTCAAACACATCATGTCCTAATTCAAGATAAAGTTCATAAAGATCTCTCATATTTTTGTTGTTTTCCATTATGCTTAACTAGTGAAATAAAAACATGCATGATATTAAGTAAAGTAAAACAAGTAACTAATTTTTTTGTGTTTTTAATATAGAGTGCAAGACAGTAAATAAAGTAAAACTAACAACTAATTTTTTTGTGTTTTGATTTAGTGCAGCAAACAAAGCAGTAAATAAAATAAAGCAAGACAAAAACAAAGTAAAGAGATTGCGATGTGGAGACTCCCCTTGCAGCGTGTCTTTCCCGGCAACGGCGCCAGAAATTTGCTTGATGCGCGTGGTTGACGTATTGTCTTTCCGTTCGACACGCGTCCGTTGGGAACCCCAAGAGGAAGGTGTGATGCACAGCGGCAAGTTTTCCCTCAGCAAGAAACCAAGGTTTATCGAATAAGAGGAGTCAAGAAGCACGTGAAGGTTGATGGCGGCGAGATGTAGTGCGGCGCAACACCAGGGATTCCGGCGCCAACGTGGAACCTGCACAACACAACCAAAGTACTTTGCCCCAACGAAATAGCGAGGTTGTCAATCTCACCGGCTTGCTGTAACAAAGGATTAGATGTATAGTGTGGAAGATGATTGTTTGCAGAAAAACAGTAGAACAAATATTGCAAGAGATTGTATTTCAAGATAGAGAATTGGACCGGGGTCCACAGTCACTAGAGGTGTCTCTCCCATAAGATAAATAGCATGTTGGGTGAACAAATTACGTGGGCAATTGACAAATAGAGAGGGCATGACCATGCACATACATGATATGATGAGTATAGTGAGATTTAATTCGGCATTACGACAAAGTACATAGACCGCTATCCAACATGCATCTATGCCTAAAAAGTCCACCTTCAGGTTATCATCCGAACCCCTTCCAGTATTAAGTTGCTAACAACAGACAATTGCATTAAGTATTGCGCGTAATGTAATCAATAACTACATCCTCGGACATAGCATCAATGTTTTATCCCTAGTGGCAACAGCACATCCATAACCTTAGAGGTTTCTGTCACTCCCCCAGATTCAATGGAGACATGAACCCACTATCGAGCATAAATACTCCCTCTTGGAGTTACTAGTAAAAACTTGGCCAGAGCCTCTACTAATAACGGAGAGCATGCAAGATCATAAACAACACATAGATATAAATTGATAATCAACATAACATAGTATTCTCTATTCATCGGATCCCAACAAACACAACATATAGCATTACAGATAGATGATCTTGATCATGTTCGGCAGCTCACAAGACCCGACAATTAAGCACAATGGGGAGAAGACAACCATCTAGCTACGCTATGGACCCATAGTCCAGGGGTAGACTACTCACACATCACTCCGAGGCGACCATGGCGGCGTAGAGTCCTCCGGAGATGATTCCCCCTCCGGCAGGGTGCCGGAGGCGATCTCCTGAATCCCCCGAGATGGGATTGGGCGGCATCTCTGGAAGGTTTTCCTTATCGTGGCTCTCGGTACTGGGGGTTTCGCGACGGAGGCTATTTGTAGGCGGAAGGGCAGGTCAAGGGGCGTCACGAGGGGCCCAGGAGACAGGTCGGCGCGGCCAAGGGCCGCGCCGCCCTACCTCCTGGCCACCTCGTGGCCCCACTTCGTTGACTCTCCGGTCTTCTGGAAGCTTCGTGTGAAAATAGGCCCCCGGGCGTTGATTTCGTCCAATTCCGAGAATATTTCCTTACTAGGATTTCTGAAACCAAAAACAACAAACAAAGAACTGGTTCTTCGGCATCTTGTTAATAGGTTAGTTCCAGAAAATGCACAAATATGACATAAAGTGTGCATAAAACATGTAGATATCATCAATAATGTGGCATGGAACATAAGAAATTATCGATACGTCGGAGACGTATCACCGCCTTTTGGGAAAAGCTCACATAGTGCATGTTGGTACCTTGACGGTACCTGGACAGGCACTACCGCTTGAGTCACCAGCGATGGTGAAACGCGGTAGTTCCAACTAGGTACCACTGTACCGATCGCAAACACGTGCAGTACACGCCCGGTACCGCAATGGTACCGGGTCGGAGCCGGGCTCCCAGAGACCATGCCGGTACCTTGACAGTACCGGTACCGGTAGTACCGGTTGAGTCCCACATGTCCTTCCTCGAAGGGCTGAGTTTACCCAAAAGTGGTAGTACCGCTCCACAAAGCGGTAGTAGGCTAAAGGAACCGTAACATAACAGCTTGGATTCATGGACCCCTATAAAGGGTGTCTTTTTCCCAGCTCGATTCAAGTCTTTTCTTCTCTCTCTCCTCCATTGTTGCCGAGCCCAAATCTTGAGGATCTCCCTCCCATCCAACCAATCAAGCCCAAACTTTGAGGAGTGGTGGAGGAGATCCCGATCTATAGTTCCACCAAGAAAGATTTTGCCAATCCCACCTAATCCTTTGTGGATCTTGTAGCTAGGGTTCCTATTGTGGGATCTCTTGGAGATGAGCTCATATGGAGGCTAGCTTGGTATTGTGCTAGCCCCATAGGGTGTTGGGAGCCTCCGTTGTTGTGGAGCTCTCCCCAACCTCGTGTGAAGGAATTGCCGCCTCGACCGGCCTTGATAGTGGAGAAGTGAAATCTCCTTTGTGGGGTTTTCACTAGGAACGGGGTGAAGCCTTTGTGGCTGTTGGACCTTTGTGGTCCACACCTCCCCAACACAGACGTGCTCCCTCTTGTGGGAGGAACAGCGTGAAACATATCGCGTCTCGCCTCCGCTACCGCCCGGTTGTTTCGCTTCCTGCTTAACTGCTCATAACTTGCTTTACTTGTTGTCTTGCATAACATCATACTAGGATCACCATAGCTGCTAAATTCGCCATCTTTACTTCCGCATTGCCTAAAACTGAAAAAGCACTACAATTGGAATAGCGACCATTCACCCCCGTATAGTCGCGCCACGGTACATTCACAATGTTTTAAAGAATGTTTTAATTAGTGGTCCTATAATTCAACCACCTGATTGGAATTTACCTTTTGAGATTATGTGTGTTGCAAGTGACTATGCGGTAGGTGTTGTGTTGGGGCAATGAGTTGATAAGAAACTTAATGTTATATATTATGCTAGTAAGACTCTCGATGGCTCCCAAAAAAATTATGCTACTACTGAAAAAGAATTTTTAGTTGTGATCTTTGCTTGTGAGAAGTTTAGACCTTACATATTAGATTCTAAAGTTATTGTTATTGTACGGGCTTTATTATTGGAAGAATTTGATTTAAATATTGTTGATAGAAAGGGTGAGGATAATCCTGTAGCTGATCATCTATCTAGAATGAAAAACATCCGGGATGATCCGACCTCTATCAATGATAGCTTTGCTAATAAACAACCTACAAATATTAATGTGTCTAGTGCAAGAGTAGCTTCCCCATGGTTTGCTGATTATGCTAATTTTATTGTTGGAAAAGTTATACCACCTCAGTTTACTTATCAACGAAGAAAGAAATTCTTCTATGATCTTAGATATTACTTTTGGGATGATCCTTTTCTTTATAAGAAAGGTGTTGATGATATTATTAGACGTTGTGTACTTGAGTTTGAACATCAAAACATTATAAAAGACTGTCATGATAGTCCTTATGGAGGCCACCATGCGGAAGATCGCACAACTGTAAATGTATTGCAATCTGGTTTTTATTGGCTTACTTTATTTAAAGATTGTGCTACTATATTAAAACTTGTGACAAATGCAACGCGTGGGAAACATTGGTAAGAGAAATGAAATACCTATGAATTATACACCGCCTCTTGAACCATTTGACATGTGGAGATTTGACTTTATGGGACCATTTCCTGCCTCCACATATCGCAGCATACTCACATTTTGGTTGCAGTGAATTATGTTACTAAGTGGGTGGAAGCAATTCCGACAAAGAGTGCTGACCATGCTACTGCAATGAAGATGTTGAAGGACACCATCTTTCTCAGGTTTGGAGTACCTAGATTTTTTTATTACTGATGGTGGTTCTTACTTTATTCATCAAGTTTTGAGAAAAACTTGTCTAAATATGGTGTTAATCATAGAGTAGCATCTCCATATCACCCACAAACTAGTGCTCAAGTTGAATTGAGTAATAGAGAATTAAAACTTATATTAAAAAAGACGGTTAATAAAGCTAGATCTGATTGGCCAAGTAAAATCAACGAGGCATTATGGGCTTATAGAACTGTTTAAAAAAATCCTATGGGAATGTCTCCTTATAGAACGGTCTATGGAAAAGCATATCATTTAGTTGTAGAGTTAGAACACAAAGCTAGGTGGGTTGTTAAGCAATTTAATTTTGATTTTAAAACTGTGGCAGAGAAGAGAATCCTAGATATAAACTTATTGGATGAATGGAGAAATGAAGCTTATAAAAGTGCTACATTGTTTAAAGAAAATGTTAAAATTTGAAAGAGGAAGGAATTCAAAGTAGGAGACTAAATATTATTGTTCAACTCTCATTTCAAGTTCTCCACAGACAAATTAGCATCGAGAAGGCAGGGTCCATTAGTTGTGCAGGAGGTGCACCGCCGACCTCGTCTGCCAAAGAATACAATCGGCTGACCGACCGCCACCTTGTCCACCAAGGAAGGACGCGGCCAACCCTGCCAAGGACCGCCGGTCCACGTGAGATCGTCCTCCTCTCCCCCAATCGGCGGCCTCGAGCTGAAGCTCGTTCTCCCCATGCCTCTGTTTCTCTTGATTTAGGAATTAGGGTTACAGACTATGAGCCAAAAATTTAGGGATATTACAGACTTTTCAAAACTCCAGACATCAACAAGCCAAATTTTTAGAGCTAAAAAATAGAAGAACCTAGCTTCTATGAGCTTCTCCCCACCACAGATTCTTCTCACTATTTTCCAAAAAGCTAGCTTCTCCAAAAGGAGAAGCCGAAAAGAAGCAGGCTACATGTGGCCCAATAAAGTACCGAAAATGTTAGTGTTTACTGGTAGTGTACGGGATTTCATTGCTTAAGAACAAACACGCATGTACGTTTCTGCATGCATGTACGTATCACATACACATCCAGCATAATTCATACACACCATGAAGTAAGGCAGTGTATCTCATCTTTTTTGCTCACTTCTATGTAGTGCTGTAGTTCATGCTCTTACAAGACATAATTATCCCAGTCAGCTAGAATAACTTGAGCCCTATTATACTCACGACAATCGAAACCAATATAACTCATCAATAATTGTCAAGATTCATTTCAACCTAATTTGAAATCAAATGCTCTGAGGCACCAGGCAGCGGCCCCATCCAACATGGCGTGGATGGGAAAGAAAGATCTATCTGGTGACTCTCCAAGTAAAGATAACCTAGGGCTCGAACCTTAGAGGTGTTCAAATGACATGCCATCACGAGGTTCGAGTCCGAGAAGAATATGGCGATTTCCTTGTAGGGATGGAATCCAAGAAAATCATGTGCCCCGTTTCCTTGCGTCGCAACCCAGTGTTCGATGCTGAGTTGCTGACCACATCTTTATGATAAGGATCCCAGTCAGAATCCTCGTCGAGTCCTAGTGTGCAGTTGTAGTAAGAGCATCTCCAACAGGCTCTCTAAATGACGTTGTATTCAAAAAAGTGACTAGTTTAGCGCGTGGGTGCAAATTAATGTTCCAACAGGCGCTCTAAACGACGCTGTAAAATAGAGCTTGGGGTAAAGGCACTATCTCGTGCACTATATTTACAGCTTCGGAAAGAGCGCGTATCGTCGCAGTTAAACAAGTACATATTTTTACAGCTCCAAAATTTAGAGCTTCTGTTGGAGGCGAATATGGCCTCGCGCGCAAAACATGGATGGAGCGCGTTGCAAAGCGCTTTTACAACGCCAAGATTTAGCGCGTCTGTTGGAGATGCTCTAATAATGTTGTAAGGTCCAAGATCCCGTAACGAAGTCAAGGGGACGCCAAGATAGGTGTTTGAGGTTGATGTCCCCACTACAGGAATGCCGCTAGCTGCCGACGGCCAGCTGCCCTCGGCGTAGCCGCGCCTGGCCCTCGGCGTGTAGGCTCCTCGGCGTAGCCAGCTGCACCGTCGGCGTACGGCTGGCCCTCGGCGTATCCGGGCAACGCCGACGGCCAGTGAGCCCTCGCGCCGTCGCCCGGCGTCCCTGGCGCGCGCCGTCGCCGCAACCCGAGCAGGCGCACGCCGACGGCCGGGCCCTCGGCGTAGGCTGCAACCTGGCGAGGAGCGGGGCGACGTGGCGCAGCCTGACGACGCCACCAGTGCGCATACGCCGACGGCAATGCCCTCGGCATAGCCTCGTCGACCTGGCGAGGAGCGGGCGATGTGGTGCGGCCTGGCGACGCCACCTGTGCGCATACGCCGACGACCAGGCCCTCGGCATAGCCTCGTCGCATGCATGGACACGTGGCGCGCAGCCAGACGCAGGGTCTACGCCGACGGCAATGCCGTCGGCATAGACCTGACCATAGATCCGATGCTCGATTTCCGATGAAACCCTAGTTCTGTTGACCGCGCGGTCTACCCCTTTGACTGCATCCCATCGGGGGTCCCCCGTGGGCATATGCCTCCATTTGAGCTTGGTTAGGTCATAGGTACATGTGGAAACAAGGATCATCCCATATGATCTCAAGTTTCTCTCCGGTTCAACTCCGAGGGAGTTCCCCCTATACATGCAGAATCTGCCTAAGTGTAGGAACCCCCCGTCCGAGAAGACGGACACACCGGGGGGGTAGCCTTGGATATAAAACCATCTCAAATCACTTTTGTGCATTCCATGTGGACACACACAAGTTTTGGGGCCATTCCCTAGATCCGATGCTCGATTTCCGATGAAACCCTAGTTCTGTTGACCGCGCGGTCTACCCCTTTGACTGCATCCCATCGGGGTCCCCCGGTGGGCATATGCCTCCATTTGAGCTTGGTTAGGTCATAGGTACATGTGAAAACAAGGATCATCCCATATGATCTCAAGTTTCTCTCCGGTTCAACTCCGAGGGAGTTCCCCCTATACATGCATAATCTGCCTTTCTACGAAACCCTTTTTTCCCGCCCACCCTTTCCCGCTGCTTCTCTCCCGCCCTTTTTTCCCGCCATGATTTCCCGCCAAGTTTTCCCGCCCACCCTTTCCCGCTCATTCTCTCCCGCCAAGTTTTCCCGCCCACCCTTTCCCGCCCATTCTCTCCCGCCAAGTTTTCCCGCCGTTTCAGCCCCTCGTCGGCCTATATATAGCCATGTCTTCTCCACTAACAGCACCAGCAACATTTCTCCCCTCATCACTTCTCTCATCCAATAGAACCACAAAATCCTCTGAGCTGAGCTGCCGCTGAGATGGCTCCTCGTCGCCGTAGCAACACGGGCTTCATCGGCGTTCGCCTGCGGCCTGCGGGACATTTCGCGGCTGAAATCACCGCCGGTGGAACGCGTGTGTGGCTCGGCACCTTCTACACGAAGGAGGCTGCTGCCCGCGCATACGACGTTGCGGCTTGGAGGTTTGGCCGGCCGCGCCACGAAATGAACTTCCCGGAGGTCAGGTCTCTGACGGAAGCTCAGAGTCTCTCTACTGAGCCGCTACTTCGCTCACAGGGTGAAGCGCGGCGGTACAGGTCTGGCCAGCGGCGGATTGATACCACCGAGGCGGACGAGCAGTTCATGGCACAGTGGCGCAGAGACCATCCCGGAGACGTCGAGGCAATGCGCGCATTCTGGAAGGACAAGCAGGCGTACAGGAGAGAGAGGAGGGCGGGAAAGCGGCAGAGGAAGGCCGAGGTTGAAGCAGAGTACGCCAAAGGAGAGGCGTCGACATGGGGGGAGAATGATGAACGGTGGTCGTGGAACCTCACAACCACCGCTTCAGAGGACACCCCCAGCGAGGATGAAGATTTCGACTTCTCTGATTAATATGTGTGTGTCGAGTCCGTGTGTCTAGCGGGTCATGCGTCGACCCAGTGTTAAGTGCTTTGTTCGTGTGTGGGTGTAGTTCTTTAAATGTTTTGGTTTGTGTGTGGGTCTAGTTCTTTAAGTGTTTTGGTTCCTGTGTGGGTGTAGTTTCTTTAAGTGTTTTGGTTCCTGTGTGTGGGTGTAGTTCTTTAAGTGTTTCGGTTCGTGTGTGGGTCTAGTACTTTAAGCGCTTTGGTATGTGTGTGGGTCTAGTTATTTAAGTGTTTTGTATCGTGTGTGGGTCTTAAGTTCTTAAATGTATCACTTTTCTCTCCAGTTCACCTCCGAGGGAGTTCCCCCCTATACATCCAGAATCTGCCTAAGTGTAGGAACCCCCTGTCCGAGAAGCCGGACACACCTGGGGGGTATCCTTGGATATAAAACCATCTCAAATCACTTTTGTGCATGCCATGTGGGCACACACAAGTTTTCCAGCGATTCCGACGCTCCGGTGGTCTGTATCTTGGAAAACCCTAGGGCGGGGACCCCACAGATCTACCCCTATAGCTTTCTCCGTGCGAGGGTTTACCAGTGGACTTTTTTATTTATTTTGCTTTGTTTAGGACATATGTACATGGAAACCATAGGTTGGGCATACTTTACCATAAAATAGGCTCCATTTGAGCCGTGGCGGGAGTTTCCACATACAGATCCTGGATTTTACCAAGTGGTAGCCCATTATGCGGAAATCGTCAACGCCGGGTACATCCAAGGTTAGCCAAACCTTACATCACACTTGTACATATATGTTAGGGGCAGATGCAAGTTTTCCAACAATTCTGACGCTCCGGTGATCTGTATCTTGGGAAACCCTAGGGCGGGGACCCCGCAGATCTACCCCTAGGGTTAGGGTTAGGGTTATAGTTAGGGTTAGCAATGTATGTGGAAACCCTAGGGTTAGGGTTAGAGTTAGGGTTAGGGTTAGGGTTAGAGTTAGCAATGTATGTGGAAACCCTAGGGTTAGGGTTAGGGCTAGAGTTAGGGTTAGGGTTAGGGTTAGAGTTAGGGTTAGAGTTAGGGAAACCGTTAGGGACCCCGGGATCTACCCATATGTACATCGATAGCAAATGTTGGGCCTAGTGGCTCCGGTTGACCCGTCTGCGAAGAGCGTCACCCGTGGGACCTACATATGCCATCTACGAATTCTTAAAAAATAGAACCATTTTTTACATAATTCATACTAGTAAATAAATAATAGAAACATATTATAAAGTAATATGAGAGAGAAAAAAATAAAGAAAAATAAAAAAACCCTATATGCCGAGGGTGGCCGTCGGCATAGGGTGCCCATGCCCTATGCCGAGGGTGGCCGTCGGCGTCTGGCTGACACCGTGAGCGGGCGACGACGGCGCGGGCGGGACAGAGGCGATGCCGGTGCTACGCCGAGGGCCAAGCTGACGCCGACGGCTGCCCTCGGCGTAGCCACCTCTACGCCGACGGTGGCGTACGCCGACGGTCGGCTTCCCGAGCTGCCCGGCGAGGCCGTACGCCGACGGCCCCGACATTTGGCCGTCGGCGTACAGTTTGGCCGTCGGCGTCTTCTCCCATTCCTGTAGTGCCCTCTTGAACACCCACTCCGTGTGACCACGTGATTCATCGAGGAACCAGATCCGAAACATGTTATCCGGATAACAGTATGCACAATAGACTCCCTTCTCCGATTTACCTACACGGCGGTTATAAAATCCGTCCATTTCTTTTGGAAGCTCAATTACTTGGTATGCATTGTCCGACAGTTTTATTCTGCACAAAAAGAAAAAAATCACTAGACCATCAGTTACAAGTCTAAAATTTACTTGTCTTGCTAATCAAGAGATAATAGCGAATCTAAGTTTGTAAAGTGTCTAAAGTATGAGTATATATGCATACTACCTTAGAAGAAAATCATATTCACAGTTAATGTAGAGCGATCCATACCAGTAGGCAAAATTTACGGTACCCGGTACTCCAGAATCCAGATCGATGCGGTGGAGTACCAAGCATATCTGACCGTTTGTGATAAAGGACTAGTGTTAATATTATCATTCTCAAAGTGCCAAAAGGGCAATATGCACTTTAACCATTCTCATGTTTTCCGATAGAGGAGCACCTGTGAGGCTGTGATCGATCGACTGAGCCACCGCGCCCACCCCCACTGCGCCGCCGCCTCGCTCGATTCAGCAGCCCCGGACCCTTCTGCGTCGTCGCTGCTTCGCCTCACCCCACTGTCTCGGTCGATTCCGCGGCCCCGGGGCCCACTGCGCCGTCGCCGCATCTAGGCCTTTTTGGCTGCCTCGCGCCGCCACCTGCTCCGCCGCTGCATTTGGGCCTTGTTGGCTACGTCGCGCCGCTGCCTCGGACGTCCTCGTTGGAAGTCCCATCTTCCTCGGCCATTCCAACGGCCTTTCCTTGCAGTCATTGGCACAATCTATATCAGTAGGCAGCGCATTGGCACAATCTATATCCGCTGCATTCAGCGGCCATTCCAACGGCCTTTCCTTCCCGAGCAAAAGACCTCTCCTCCCACTCCCCAGTCTTTGACGAGAAGACATCCATGATGTACGATGTGGGCGGCCGCTCCATTGCAGATACATACCCATCCTTGCAGTCATTCTTACCAACATGTCCAGCTGAAGGGTTGTCTGGAATTTCAGGGACCAAGAGCACCTCGTAGTGTAGCGATACGGCAGGGTCAAACGCAAGATACTTGCTATAGCTGCACCCATCGCACGTCGTAACCGAGCATGCCATTGGCGGCACTTGCGCCCACTGGCCCGTGGCGGGATTGACTACCCGGTCGTTGCGAAGCAGGAGGAGGCCATTGCAGGAGTCCAGTATCGAGTGTATCCGTTCGTTCAAATTGTCCGGATAACCGAGATCGGTGAGAATCTTGCATCCCGTCGAAGGGCGGGAGAAAAGCACCGGCACGGGGTAGTCCTGCCACCGGTTCTCCGGCATCACGTATGGGTCGTAGAGCTCGTGGAAGATGCCTTCAAGTGAGAGTGTGAGGAGGTCCTTGCGGTGGTCGTCCACGGTGGCGTGCCACGCCTTGCACACGCGGCGGGACACGGCGAGACTTGCCGGAGAGAGGCGGCGGAAGACTTCCAGCAGCACGTACGTCTTCTGGTAGCATCCGCGTCAGGTCCATGTCGACGTACGGGATGCAACGCAAGTTCTTCGATGAATCGTTCGTTCGGATGCTGGATCGCTGGGTATTGCCGATGGATTGGATTGCTTGGTGTGTGGGCTGTGGCGCTGCCACCCCCACCCAGCCTGGCTATATGGATGGTCTGCAGTACGTGTCCGAGTCCATTACTACTAGGCAGCATTACCATATGGGTTTTGCATTATCAGCCCATGGTGTGTCAATCAAGCTATCGATATGAAGCAACTACTATGTTGACTT
Source organism: Lolium multiflorum (assembly GCA_030979885.1). Lineage (NCBI taxonomy): Eukaryota > Viridiplantae > Streptophyta > Magnoliopsida > Poales > Poaceae > Lolium > Lolium multiflorum. The sequence goes on along the minus strand of CM061751.1, from coordinate 90,928,910 downwards.
CCTGTCTACTGTTGGATGGTAATTAAATTATTGGCTATTTTGGCACCAAGGATCAGCCGGGTTTAAATCTCCTGTCGATCCAGTATCGCTTTAATTTGACCGTAATGGTGGACAAATACAAAAATTTGCCAAATGAATGCATGAATCAAAGGTCTCACGGGCAATCTATTACCGTATTTTAGCATATCGAGGAAACCCCTCTATATATGATAAGCCACTCGTTGGAACTTTGTGGTGGTAAAATGGGAAAATGTCTAGGTTCGGAAAAGGTAAAAGGGGAATGGTGAAAGCCGAGCAGCCACAATGTTGGTGCGACATCGCCCCAGGAGTGGTTGCAAATGTCCAAGTTTGTGGTTGACCCCTTGGTAATCTTCCGGGCTAACCAAAAGCACCAAAGATCATACATCACCCAGTAGTGAAGGGGCTTGTCACTTGCATGCCTCTGTCATAATCTAGGAACCTAGGTGATGAGGTCTAACCCTCTTGGTGGCCCGATCTTCATGAATTCGAGGAAACTGAGGGAGATGATGAAGAACACGCTGGGGAATTTGAGGATACAAACGCACACTAGTCACCCAATACACTTCGTTGTCTCTCAAACTTGGCAAGTGAGTGATAGATTCTATGAGTGGGAGAGATCAATAGGTAGAGTGCCACTCATCAAAGATCAAATACAAGGTAAGGTCTTGATTACAACTCATAGATTTAGTGTCTAAGAGAGGAAGGGGTTTCCCTAATTCCCATAGGGAGGGTAGAGGCATAAGCCTAGTTCTTCTTCTAATCCATGCCTAACCTTGGATTTGAGGGGTGGACATCTAATTATAGTTCAAAGGCAAAGAGGTAGGTGGGAGATGATAAGATACATAGCCAAAGGCTCAAATCAGCATTGTTCGGGTGCATTACGATGCAAGGGCTGGTGGGACCGATTCAGGGATTGGTCGTTCCGACGGTAAGTTGACGGTCCAGGCCATGCGTCGGTCAGTCCAGCGAGGACTAGTGATGAGATCTGAGATCTAGGGTTTGGCCCGATCTCGCGATTTGACCCAAAATCCAAGGGGAAAAGGTGGAAAGAAGAACGCGAAGAACACGATAAGATCTCGAAGAACACACGCACACCAACCCGATACACCCGATACTTACCCCCGTGGCTCGATGGACCACGCCAATAGAATCACCCGGAAGAGACGCAAAGGCAGAATTCCCGGTGAGAGATTGGTGTTGAAGAAAAGAGATTGATGAGGGAGAGAGAGTGGGGTACACTAGAATCTCACTCACAATATCCAAATCAACAACAAGGATGCCTTGATTACAAAGGGATGCTAACCCTAGGGAGACAAAGCTCAAAGTAGTGTTTAAGCTCAAATTAAGTCTAAGGGGTAAAGGAGGGGTCCTGGTTACTTATATAGGCCTACATGGCCAGCAAGGCGAAAAGGTACATAAGTGGATAACTTAGGCAGTTTGGAGCAAACTGTCAGATCCGGTCCCGGGCCGGTCAGACCGGGCTGGGACCGGCGAGGGCCGGTCCAAACCGGACTGGTGACCGGCGCCAACCGGAAATGTCGCAACTCTCCATCCGTTTGGCCCCGGTACGACGCCCGGTCGAAACCGAGGGAAATCCGGTTTGGCACCTGATACGCGTACAACACGCGTCCGTTGGGAACCCCAAGAGGAAGGTGTGATGCGTACAGCGGCAAGTTTTCCCTCAGTAAGAAACCAAGGTTTATCGAACCAGTAGGAGCCAAGAAGCACGTTGAAGGTTGATGGCAGCGAGATGTAGTGCGGCGCAACACCAGGGATTCCGCCAACGTGGAACCCGCACAACACAACCAAAGTACTTTGCCCCAACGAAACAGTGAGGTTGTCAATCTCACGGCTTGCTGTAACAAAGGATTAGATGTATAGTGTGGATGATGATTGTTTGCAGAGAACAGTAGAACAAGTATTGCAGTAGATTGTATTCGATGTAAAAGAATGGACCGGGGTCCACAGTTCACTAGTGGTGTCTCTCCCATAAGATAAATAGCATGTTGGGTGAACAAATTACAATTGGGCAATTGACAAATAGAGAGGGCATGACCATGCACATACATGATATGATGAGTATTGTGAGATTTAGTTGGGCATTACGACAAAGTACATAGACCGCTATCCAAGCATGCATCTATGCCTAAAAAGTCCACCTTCAGGTTATCATCCGAACCCCTTCCGTATTAAGTTGCAAACAACAGACAATTGCATTAAGTATGGTGCGTAATGTAATCAATAACTACATCCTCGACATAGCATCAATGTTTTATCCCTAGTGGCAACAAAGACATCCATAACCTTAGGGTTTCTGTCACTCCCTGCATTCACTGAGACATGAACCCACTATCGAGCATAAATACTCCCTCTTGGAGTTACAAACATCAACTTGGCCAAAGCATCTACTAGTAACGGAGAGCATGCAAGATCATAAACAACACATAGATTGATAATCAACATAACATAGTATTCTCTATCCATCGGATCCCAACAAACACAACATATAGCATTACAGATAGATGATCTTGATCATGTTAGGCAGCTCACAAGATCCGACAATGAAGCATAATGAGGAGAAGACAACCATCTAGCTACGCTATGGACCCATAGTCCAGGGGTGAACTACTCACTCATCACTCCGGAGGTGACCATGGCGGTGTAGAGTCCTCCGGAGATGAATCCCCTCTCCGGCAGGGTGCCGGAGGCGATCTCCTGAATCCCCGAGATTGGCAGCGGCGGCGTCTCTGGAAGGTTTTCCGTATCGTGGCTCTCGGTACTGGGGGTTTCGCGACGAAGGCTATTTGTAGGCGGAAGGGCAGAGTCGGGAGAGTCACGAGGGGCCCACACGCTAGGGCCGCACGGCCAGCTCCTGGGCCGCGCCGCCCTACTGTGGCGCCGCCTCGTGGTCCCACTTCGTCTTCTCTCCGGTCTTCTGGAAGCTTCGTGTGAAAATAGGCCCCGGGCGTTGATTTCGTCCACCCGAGAATATTTCCTTACTAGGATTTCTGAAACCAAAAACAGCAGAAAACAGCAATCGACTCTTCGGCATCTCGTTAATAGGTTAGTGCCGTAAAATGCATAAATATGACATAAAGTATGCATAAAACATGTAGGTATCATCAATAATGTGGCATGGAACATAAGAAATTATCGATACGTCGGAGACGTATCGCATCCCCAAGCTTAGTTTCTGCTCGTCCCGAGCAGGTAAACGATAACAAAGATAATTTCTGGAGTGACATGCCATCATAACCTTGATCATACTATTGTAAGCATATGTAATGAATGCAGCGATCAAAACAATGTAAATGACATGAGTAAACAAATGAATCATATAGCAAAGACTTTTCATGAATAGTACTTCAAGACAAGCATCAATAAGTCTTGTATAAGAGTTAACTCATAAAGCAATAATTCAAAGTAAAGGCATTGACGCAACACAAAGGAAGATGAAGTTTCAGCGGTTGCTTTCAACTTATAACATGTATATCTCATGGATAGTTGTCAATGTAAAGCAATATAACAAGTGCAATATGCAAGTATGTAGGAATCAATGCACAGTTCACACAAGTGTTTGCTTCTTGAGGTGGAGAGATAGGTGAACTGACTCAACATAAAAGTAAAAGAAAGGCCCTTCGCAGAGGGAAGCATCGATTGCTATATTTGTGCTAGAGCTTTGATTTTGAAAACAAGAAACAATTTTGTCAACGGTAGTAATAAAGCATATGTGTTATGTAAATTATATCTTACAAGTTGCAAGCCTCATGCATAGTATACTAATAGTGCCCGCACCTTGTCCTAATTAGCTTGGATTACCGGGATTATCATCGCAATGCACATGTTTTAACCAAGTGTCACAAAGGGGTACCTCTATGCCGCATGTACAAAGGTCTAAGGAGAAAGCTCGCATTGGATTTCTCGCTTTTGATTATTCTCAACTTAGACATCCATACCGGGACAACATAGACAACAGATAATGGACTCCTCTTTAATGCATAAGCATGTAGCAACAATTAATTTTCTCATATGAGATTGAGGATATATGTCCAAAACTGAAACTTCCACCATGATTCATGGCTTTAGTTAGCGGCCCAATGTTCTTCTCTAACAATATGCATGCTCTAACCATTAAATGAGTGGTAAATCTCCCTTACTTCAGACAAGACGGACATGCATAGCAACTCACATGATATTCAACAAAGAGTAGTTGATGGCGTCCCCAGGAACATGGTTATCGCTCAACAAGCAACTTAATAAGAGATAAAGTGCATAAGTACATATTCAATACCACAATAGTTTTTAGGCTATTTGTCCCATGAGCTATATATTGCAAAGGTAGAGGATAGAAATTTAAAGGTAGCACTCAAGCAATTTACTTTGGAATGGCGGAGAAATACCATGTAGTAGGTAGGTATGGTGGACACAAATGGCATAGTGGTTGGCTCAAGGATTTTGGATGCATGAGAAGTATTCCCTCTCGATACAAGGTTTAGGCTAGCAAGGTTATTTGAAACAAACACAAGGATGAACCGGTGCAGCAAAACTCACATAAAAGACATATTGTAAACATTATAAGACTCTACACCGTCTTCCTTGTTGTTCAAACTCAATACTAGAAATTATCTAGACTTTAGAGAGACTAATTATGCAAACCAAATTTTAGCAAGCTCTATGTATTTCTTCATTAATAGGTGCAAAGTATATGATGCAAGAGCTTAAACATGAGCACAACAATTGCCAAGTATCACATTATCCAAGACATTTTAGCAATTACTACATGTATCATTTTCCAATTCCAACCATATAACAATTTAACGAAGAAGAAACTTTCGCCATGAATATTATGAGTAAAGCCTAAGGACATACTTGTCCATATGCAACAGCGGAGCGTGTCTCTCTCCCACACAAAGAATGCTAGGATCCATTTTATTCAAACAAAACAAAAAAAAAAAAAACCGACGCTCCAAGCAAAGCACATAAGATGTGATGGAATAAAAATATAGTTTCGGGGAGGAACCTGATAATTTGTCGATGAAGAAGGGGATGCCTTGGGCATCCCCAAGCTTAGACGCTTGAGTCTTCTTGATATATGCAGGGGTGAACCACCGGGGCATCCCCAAGCTTAGAGCTTTCACTCTCCTTGATCATATTGTATCATCTCCCTCTCTTGATCCTTGAAAACTTCCTCCACACCAAACTCAAAACAACTCATTAGAGAGTTAGTGCACAATTAAAATTTACATGTTCAGAGGTGACATAATCATTCTTAACACTTCTGAACATTGCACAAAGCTACTGAAAGTCAATGGAATAGAAAAATCCATCAAGCATAGCAAAACAGGCAATGCGAAATAAAAGACAGAATCTGTCAAAACCGAACAGTTCGTAAAGACGAATTTTATTGAGGCACCAGACTTGCTCAAATGAAAATTCCCAAATTGAATGAAAGTTGCGTACATATCTGAGGATCACTCACGTAAATTGGCATAATTTTCTGGGTTACCTACAGAGAATTAGGCCCAGATTCGTGACAGCAAAGAAATCTGTTTCTGCGCAGTAATCCAAATCTAGTATGAACCTTACTATCAACGACTTTACTTGGCACAACAATGCACAAAACTAAGATAAGGAGAGGTTTCTACAGTAGTAACAACTTTCAAAATTCAAATATAAAATAAAAGTACTGTAGTAAAAACATGGGTTGTCTCCCATAAGCGCTTTTCTTTAACGCCTTTCAGCGCAGAAAGTGTGTATCAAGTATTATCAAGAGACGAAGTATCAACATCATAATTTGTTCTAATGATAGAATCAAAAGGTAACTTCATTCTCTTTCTAGGGAAGTGTTCCATACCTTTCTTGAGAGGAAATTGATATTTAATATTACCTTCCTTCATATCAATGATAGCACCAACAGTTCGAAGAAAAGGTCTTCCCAATATAATGGAACAAGATGCATTGCATTCAATATCCAAGACAACAAAATCAACGGGGACAAGGTTATTGTTAACGGTAATGCGAACATTATCAACTCTCCCCAAAGGTTTCTTTGTAGAATGATCAGCAAGATTAATATCCAAATAACAATTTTTCAATGGTGGCAAGTCAAGCATATTATAGATTTTCTTAGACATAACGGAAATACTTGCACCAAGATCACATAAAGCATTACAATCAAAGTGATTGACCTTCATCTTAATGATAGGCTCCCAACCATCCTCTAACTTTCTAGGAATAGAAGCTTCGCGTTGTAGTTTCTCTTCTCTAGCTTTTATGAGAGCATTTGTAATATGTTTCGTGAAAGCCAAATTTATAGCACTAGCATTAGGACTCTTAGCAAGTTTTTGTAAGAAATTTATAACTTCAGAGATGTGGCAATTATCAAAATCCAAACCATTATAATCTAAAGCAATGGGATCATCATCCCCAATGTTGGAAAAATTTCAGCAGTTTTATCACAGGCAGTTTCAGCAGTTTTAGCAGTTTCAGGCAGTTTTTCGCGCTTTGCATTAGAAGTGGAAACATTGCCAACACCAATTCTTTTACCATTAATAGTAGGAGGTGCAGCAACATGTGTAGCATTAGCATTACTAGTGGTGGTAATAGTCCAAACTTTAGTTATATTATTCTCTTTCATTTTCTTCTTTCTCCCACCTAGCACGCAATTCGGCCATCAATCTTATATTCTCATTAATTCTAACTTGGATGGAATTTGCTGTAGTAACAATTTTATTATTATGATTTTCATTAGGCATAACTTTCGATTTCAAAAGATCAACATCAGCAGCAAGACTATCGACTTTAGAAGCAAGTATATCAATTTTCCCAAGCTTTTCTTCAACAGATTTGTTAAAAGCAGTTTGTGTACTAATAAATTCTTTAAGCATAGCTTCCAGGGGGTGTGTTCCTATTATTGTTGTAAGAATTCCCATAAGAATTACCATAGCCGTTGCCATTATTATAAGGATATGGCCTATAGTTGTTACTAGAATTGTTCCGGTAAGCATTGTTGTTGAAATTATTATTTTTAATGTAGTTTACATCAACATGTTCTTCTTGAGCAACCAATGAAGCTAACGGAACATTATTAGGATCAACATTAGTCCTATCATTCACAAGCATAGACATAATAGCATCAATCTTATCACTCAAGGAAGAGGTTTCTTCGACATAATTTACCTTCTTACCTTGTGGAGCTCTTTCCGTGTGCCATTCAGAGTAATTAATCATCATATTATCAAGAAGCTTTGTTGCTTCACCAAGAGTGATGGACATAAAGGTACCTCCAGCAGCTGAATCTAATAGGTTCCGCGAAGAAAAATTCAGTCCTGCATAAAAGGTTTGGATGATCATCCAAGTAGTCAGTCCATGGGTTGGGCAATTTTTAACCAAAGATTTCATTCTTTCCCATGCTTGTGCAACATGCTCAGTATCCAATTGTTTAAAATTCATTATGCTACTTCTCAAAGATATAATTTTAGCAGGGGGATAATATCTACCAATAAAAGCATCCTTGCATTTAGTCCATGAATCAATACTATTCTTAGGCAGAGATAGCAACCAATCTTTAGCTCTTCCTCTTAATGAGAAAGGAAACAATTTTAATTTTATAATGTCACCATCTACATCCTTATACTTTTGCATTTCACATAGTTCAACAAAATTATTAAGATGGGCAGCAGCATCATCAGAACTAACACCAGAAAATTGCTCTCGCATAACAAGATTCAGTAAAGCAGGTTTAATTTCAAAGAATTCTGCTGTAGTAGCAGGTGGAGCAATAGGTGTGCATAAGAAATCATTATTATTTGTGGTTGTGAAGTCACACAACTTAGTATTTTCAGGAGTACCCATTTTAGCAATAGTAAATAAAGCAAACTAGATAAAGTAAATGCAAGTAACTAATTTTTTTGTGTTTTTGATATAGAGTGCAAACAAGACAGTAAAATAAAGTAAAGCTAGCAACTAATTTTTTTGTGTTTTGATTTAGTGCAGCAAACAAAGTAGTAAATAAAATAAAGCAAGACGAAAACAAAGTAAAGAGATTGGGATGTGGAGACTCCCCTTGCAGCGTGTCTTGATCTCCCGGCAACAGCGCCAGAAAATGCTGATACGCGTACAACACGCGTCCGTTGGGAACCCCAAGAGGAAGGTGTGATGCGTACAGCGGCAAGTTTTCCCTCAGTAAGAAACCAAGGTTTATCGAACCAGTAGGAGCCAAGAAGCACGTTGAAGGTTGATGGCGGCGAGATTTAGTGCGCAACACCAGGGATTCCGGCGCCAACGTGGAACCTGCACAACACAACCAAATTACTTTGCCCCAACGAAACAATGAGGTTGTCAATCTCACCGGCTTGCTGTAACAAAGGATTAGATGTATAGTGTGGATGATGATTGTTTGCAGAGAACAGTAGAACAAGTATTGCAGTAGATTGTATTCGATGTAAAAGAATGGACCGGGGTCCACAGTTCACTAGTGGTGTCTCTCCCATAAGATAAATAGCATGTTGGGTGAACAAATTACAGTTGGGCAATTGACAAATAGAGAGGGCATGACCATGCACATACATGATATGATGAGTATTGTGAGATTTAGTTGGGCATTACGACAAAGTACATAGACCGCTATCCAGCATGCATCTATGCCTAAAAAGTCCACCTTCAGGTTATCATCCGAACCCCTTCCAGTATTAAGTTGCAAACAACAGACAATTGCATTAAGTATGGTGCGTAATGTAATCAATAACTACATCCTCAGACATAGCATCAATGTTTTATCCCTAGTGGCAACAGCACATCCATAACCTTAGGGGTTTCTGTCACTCCCCCAGATTCACGGAGACATGAACCCACTATCGAGCATAAATACTCCCTCTTGGTGTTACAAGCATCAACTTGGCCAAAGCATCTACTAGTAACGGAGAGCATGCAAGATCATAAACAACACATAGATTGATAATCAACATAACATAGTATTCTCTATCCATCGGATCCCAACAAACACAACATATAGCATTACAGATAGATGATCTTGATCATGTTAGGCAGCTCACAAGATCCGACAATGAAACATAATGAGGAGAAGACAACCATATGGCTACTGCTATGGACCCATAGTCCAGGGGTGAACTACTCACTCATCACTCCGGAGGCGACCATGGCGGTGTAGAGTCCTCCGGGAGATGAATCCCCTCTCTGGCAGGGTGCCGGAGGCGATCTCCTGAATCCCCGAGATGGGCGGCGGCGTCTCTGGAAGGTTTTCCGTATCGTGGCTCTCGGTGGGGGTTTCGCGACGAAGGCTATTTGTAGGCGGAAGGGCGAGTCGGGAGAGTCACGAGGGGCCCACACGCTAGGCCGCGCGGCCAGCTCTGGGCCGCGCCGCCCTACGTGGCGCCGCCGTGGCCCCACTCGTCTTCTCTCCGGTCTTCTGGAAGCTTCGTGTGAAAATAGGCCCCTGGGCGTTGATTTCGTCCAATTCCGAGAATATTTCCTTACTAGGATTTCTGAAACCAAAAACAGCAGAAAACATCAACTGGCTCTTCGGCATCTCGTTAATAGGTTAGTGCCGGAAAATGCATAAATATGACATAAAGTATGCATAAAACATGTAGGTATCATCAATAATGTGGCATGGAACATAAGAAATTATCGATACGTCGGAGACGTATCAGCGCCCGGTTGACCGGGCCTGGGACCGGGTGGTCCGGTCATGGATCCGGTCGACCGGGTCCTGGGCCGGCCAGCATCTTCTCTTCCTTCGAGTGCTTCGAGTGACGTCGGGTCCAGCTTCAAGCCCATCTTCAGGTCCCTCTGCTCCTCTCCTTCCCTTGACCATGGTGTGTCCTCCTCTCCGGGGTCTTGACGCACCTTGTACCTAATGACACAAAGCACATCGGCATGAGGTAGCATTCCATCCAAAGGGGTACCGAGATTAAGGGTGGTGAGGAGCGAGTTCACCTTATCATGTAGCGCTTTAACTCGAGCTCGCGTATTGGTCCATGATGACCCACAAGTATAGGGGATCGCAACAGTCTTCGAGGGAAGTAAAACCCAATTTATTGATTCGACACAAGGGGAGACAAAGAACACTTGGAAGCCTTAACAGCGGAGTTGTCAGCTGCACCTGGAAACAGACTTGCTCGCAAGAGTTTATCGGTAGTAATAGTTTTATAGCGAGTGAGAGTGAAATAACGAGCGAGTAACAGAGACAGCAGTAGTGATTTTAGTAAACAGCAGGATTAAAATACGTAGGCACGGGGACGGATGAGGCGTTGCATGGATGAGAGAAACTCATGTAACAATCATAGCAGGGCATTCGCAGATAATAATAAAACGGTGTCCAAGTACAAAGCAATCAATAGGCATGTGTTCCATATATAGTCGTGCGTGCTCGCAATGAGAAACTTGCACAACATCTTTTGTCCTACCAGCCGGTGGCAGCCGGGCCTCAAGGGAAACTACTGGATATTAAGGTACTCCTTTTAATAGAGTACCGGAGCAAAGCATTAACACTCCGTGAACACATGTGATCCTCACATCGCTACCATCCCCTCCGGTTGTCCCAATTCTTGTCACTTCGGGGCCATTGGTTCCGGACAGCGACATGTGTATACAACTTATAGGTAAGACCATAAACAATGATTATCTTCATGAAACAATAACATGTTCAGATCTGAGATCATGGCACTCGGGCCCTAGTGACAAGCATTAAGCATAACAAGTTGCAACAATATCATCAAAGTACCAATTACGGACACTAGGCACTATGCCCTAACAATCTTATGCTATTACATGACCAATCTCATCCAATCCCTACCATCCCCTTCGGCCTACAGGGGGAATTACTCACACATGGATGGGGGAACATGGCTGGTTGATGTAGAGGCGTTGGCGGTGATGGCGATGATCTCTCCAATTCGTCCGGCGGAGTGCCGAACGGAGACTTCTGGCTCCCGCGACGGAGTTTTGCGATGTGGCGGCGTTCTGGAGGGTTTCTGGCGACTTCGACTTCTCTCTGTGCGTTTTTAGGTCGAGGCCGATAAATAGTCCGAAGGAGGGCGTCGGAGGCCGGCCGAGGGGGCCACACCACAGGGCGCGCGGGCCCCCCGGGCCGCGCCGCCCTATGGTGTGGGGCCCTCGGGCCTCCACTTCAATTGTCCTTCTGGCTCCGTTAGTTTCCTGGGAAAATAGGGCCTTCGCATAAATTCCGAGGATTTTCCCGAAAGTTGGATTTCTGCACAAAAACGAGACACCAGAGCAATTCTGCTGAAAACAGCGTTAGTCCGTGTTAGTTGTATCCAAAATACACAAATTAGAGGCAAAACAATAGCAAAAGTGTTCGGGAAAGTAGATACGTTTTGGACGTATCAACTCCCCCCAAGCTTAGCTTATTGCTTGTCCTCAAGCAATTCAGTTAACAACTGAGCGATAAAAGAACTTTCATGAACACATTTGCTCATATGATGTATATATTCTCATGCTATGGCTAATACTTAAGCAGTTCATAATGAGATACATGCAAATAAGATCATCTAACAGCTATGTCAATCATGGAGAGGTACCAACAATTAATAATAAGCATCATGAATCATGTATATAAGCAGGATTGCAATGTTCATAAGAGAGTATGATAAAGTGGTATCTCGCTTGCCTGTATTTGATTGGCAAAACATAAATGCCCGGGCACCTCTGGAGTTCATAGAAAGACTAGAAGTAGTGATTGTCAAAAGATAAATGCATCAAAGTTATACCACAATCAATCATATTTTGAGACAAGCATATTATACTAAGAATGACAGTTGTGCTCTCAAGATAGTGCTCAAAGAAATAGTGGAGACACAACATAAAAGTAAAAGATTGACCCTTCGCAGAGGGAAGCAGGGATTAACATGCGCTAGAGCTTTTCATTTTTATAAAGACAGGAGTAAAATTATTTTGAGAGGTGTTTGTTGTTGTCAACAAATGGTAATGGGTACACCAACTACCTCGCCAACCGGACTTTCAAGAGCGGCTCCCATGAATTATTGCATATTTATTTGGCACTCCTTCCAACCTTTCTTTCACAAACCATGGCTAACCGAATCCTCGGGTGCCTGCCAACAATCTCATACCATGAAGGAGTGCCTTTTTATTTTAGTTTTATTATGATGATGACACTCCCCCAACCTTTGCTTACACAAGCCATGGCTAACCGAATCCTTCGGGTGCCGTCCAACAATCACAAACCATGGAGGAGTGTCTATTTAAGTTAATTAATTCGGGACTGGGAATCCCATTGCCAGCTCTTTTTGCAAAATTATTGGATAAGCGGATGTGCCACTAGTCCATATGAGAGTCCGTCAAAAGTAAATGACAAGGTTGAAAGCTAAACACCACATACTTCCTCATGAGCTATGAAACATAAACACAAATTGAGAAGCATTTTGAAGGTTTTAAAGGTAGCGCACGAGAATTTACTTGGAATGGTTTGAAATGCCATGCATAGGTATTTATGGTGGACACTCTGGAATAACTTGGTTTTCAGGTGTTTGGAAGCACGAGCAGCGTTCCCGCTCAGTACAAATGAAGGCTAGCAATAGACTAGGGAGCGACAAATCAAGAGAGCAGTAACTGTCATAATCATGCTTGCGGCAAAATATATTAACGGAGGCATAAAAGTGATACAAGAACTCTGAAGCAATATAGATCATCGAGGCTTAATTGACTTTTTGTTCAGTCATATGCATGCGTGAGCATGTGCCAAGTCGATATAAATGAATTATTCAGAGGAGGATACCACAATGCCATACTTACTTATGAATAAAACAATGCAAGCAAACATCCATGACATGCTACTCATATTAATAAATTGGAGCTAAACATGAGAGATCATGAACTACTAGACTTTCTCAAATAACATATACCTCACATGAACCAACTAAGCATGCTCACATGGATGAGTATATGTACAAAAATGAAAACAAATAGAGTTCATACCAGCCTCTCACCACAATCAGATTGTCGTAGATCGTCATTATTGCCTTTTCACTTGTGCAGCTTGGATAATATGAAATGAAAACCACGCTCCAGCCACCGAAGACCATTGAACTCATAAAGAACTTTACAAACCAAAGAAGAACAGCAAATATTTTTGGTGTTTTCAAATTGCAAATAAGAACAAGAGGAAACAAACAAACAAAGCAAAATCTTTTTGGGTTTTCTTATAGCAAACTAGCAATAGCAAATAAAGTGAAACAAATGCAAGAAACCAAAGCAAACAAATGGTGAAGAGAAACAACAGAAATATTTTTGGTCTTTTTGTGTTTTGGGAAGGAAACAAAGCAAAAACAAGAAATAGCAAACTAAAAGAAACACAGAAAAGCGAGATGGCAGAAATCTGCCAAAACCTGACAGCAGTACAGAAATCGATTTTTACAAAAATCTTACGTTGCTCAGATCGAAAAGTGTTCAACTAATGAAAGTTAGATAACAACCTGGGGAACCTGCACAAAAATTTGCAGCTTAAAATGACGCTCTGGCTATTTTTGAGAATTTTTACGGTAACGTTCCAGAATCTGTTTTCAGGCAGCACTTCCCCAAATATCATCTTCCTCTCATTAGAAAACCACTCAAACGAACAAAACAAGTATGTGCAAGTATCCAGCAACCATAATATGCAAAGAATGAGTGATGCTGGTATACCTCCCCCCAAGCTTAGGCTTTTGGCCTAAGTGGAGTTCAACCCCAACGAGGGTCGTTGTTCCTCGCCGGTGGGTAGTCCATGGAGTAGTCATAGTAAAGTTCCTGTGCAGAAGAAAAGCGTGGAGGCTCCGCATATCCACCATGTTGATGCGAGGAACTTGCTGCATCGGATGATGAGTCGAGGTGCTCCTCGACCTCTATGTCGTCTCTTGCATGATGGCCTCCTCTCTCTATGTGTGCATCCAGTGCACCTTCTGTGACCGACCAATCTCCCCTGGAATCAAGGTTAGACAGAACAGGCGCAGGCAATCTTACTAATTTCTCAGTTTTCTTAGTTATTCTCCAAACTTTCTTATAAAATATCATCTTATAATACAGGTTACCCAAGTTGGAGGAATCTGAAACAAATTCATGTTTAATCATAGAGGCTATGTCAAGTTTTTCTATGGGGAACGGAATATCAAAATGATGAGGTTCTACATTATGAAAAGCTAGTAAACGAGAGGCGATGAGACCTCCACAAATTCCACCTTTCTCACGGTTAGTAGCAAGTCTATAAGCTATTAATGCCCCCAAATTATAAGACCTACTATTTTGCAGTGCTGCAGCTAGAAAAGCCAAATCCGGGATAGAAAGTTTACCACCAATCCTTTTAGCAAGAACGCATTTGGTAATAAAATAGGCAAAGTAGCGGATAGCCGGGAGCTGAATACTAGTGATTTTACCACTTTCACCTGAGAAACTCCTTCCATCGCAAATCATCTTGTAAAGATCCGAGAGTTCTTGCGGCGATCCCCTTATCTTCTCGCACGACCCCCATTGCGGTATTCTAATTGCTGCACAAAAAGCACTAAATGGCAAGTTGACAGTTTTATTGTAAATTTTATACTGGACCGTGGGGTTAGATCGCGACCAATTAAACTTGAAGTCCTGCACAAAAGCCATAGTTAATTTTACATATTGTCTTGGCTCTCCTTCAACAAAGTCACTCAGCCCTGCACGAGAAATTAGAGTTTGAACATCTTCAAATATCCCCGCGCTTCTCATGAAATCCGCGCACGGGTAGTAAGAGGGGTATACTCCCTCTTCACGATTGACTATCATAACTTGTTGGACTTCCAATTCTTGCTGGTTCAAGTGATATCTATTCCACTCCATTTTCTGAAATTTCAACAAACAATATAAAAATTTGATTTGGTGACATATAATTGAGGGAAACTACCATAGGAACTTGCTAGAGTACTAATCATGCATCAAAACTAGTTTCTACCACTTAGAACAAGCATGCAAGCTCACTAAACATGTTACCTACAGCAGCAAAATATTCAAGATATACTCAACCAAACAAAATTCTACTTGGATGGGTGGAGGAGTCACATACCGAAGAGCAAATGTGCCAAATTTCAGACAGAAATCTGGGCTGAGCAAAGAGATCGAGAAATCTGGAGCTCTGGAGCAAAAACGCGAGTGAGAGGAACTTGGTACGAGTTTTTTCGGGAGAGAGAAGGTGCTGGGAGAAAGAGATGACAAAGTGGGGCAAAGGGGGGCCCACACCACATGGTGGCGCGGCCACCTCCTTGGCCGCGCCGGCCTGTGGTTTGGCGCCCTCTGGTGCCCCACAGGTCATCCTCTGGTGCTCCCAGGTGCCTCGTCGAAAAATAGGACCAATGGTATAATTTTTGTGAATTTTTGAAAACTTTGAAAAACGCACATTTCTGGGTATTTAGTTTATTATTACTGGCCAGGAAAAATTTCGAAATCTTCAAATAACTAAAGAACTTTGCAAATTAAAAGTGCTACAGCAACTAGAGCAAGTGGAGGAAGAAAGATATGTTGTTTACCTCCTCTATGCATATAAAAAGTATCCGTTAACAAGGTTGATCAAGTCTTGTCACCAAATAACTTTTTCATAGCATAAGAAGAAATAAACCTCAAATCAATCATGTTACCTTGAATTGTATTGATATGGATCCAATCACGAGAGTTTGATATTCTTCCTTAGGCTCATATATAGGACAATCAATAGTTCCCACTTTGATAGTTCTCACATTAGAAATAGTATTAACTCCACACGCTTTCTCAATCCTCTTGGGAAAATAAACGGTATGCTCCCTATCATCAACATTGAAAGTAACCTTTCCTTTGTTGCAATCAATAACAGCCCCTGCGGTGTTAAGAAAAGGTCTCCCAAGAATAATAGACATATTATCATCTTCAGGCATTTCCAACACAACAAAATCAGTTAATATCAAGCAGTTAGTAGTAACTTGAACAGGAACATTCTCACATATACCAACAGGAATAGCAGTAGATTTATCAGCCATTTGCAAAGATATATCAGTAGGTATCAACTTATCTAAGTAAAGTCTCTTATAAAGAGAAAAAGGCATAACACTAACACCGGCTCCCAAGTCACATAGAGCAGTTTTAACATAATTATTCTTGATAGAACAAGGAATAGTAGGTATACCTGGGTCGCCCAACTTCTTTGGAATTTTGCCATTGAAAGAGTAATTAGCAAGCATAGTGGAAATTTCCTCATTGGGGATTTTCCTTTTGTTAGTAACAATATCTTTCATATACTTTGAATAAGGAGGCAATTTAATAGCATCAGTCAAAGGGATTTGCAAGAATAAAGGTTTCATCCAATCACAAAATTTATTATAGTGTTCTTCTTCCTTTGATTTTAGTTTCTTAGCAGGAAAAGGCATTTGCTTTTGCACCCAAGGTTCTCTTTCATTACCATGTTTCTCAGCAATAAAGTCTTCTTTAGTATACTTTTTATTTTTAGCATGCTTTTCAGGTTCTTCTTCAACCTCTTCTTTATCAGGAGTATCATTCTTATCATTATCTTTATCATTATCATGTTCATTACCACTTTCAGTTTCAGCATCAGAAATAGAAATACTATTAGGATCATTAACAGGTTCAGAGGATTCTACAACATTTTTATGTTTCTTCTTCTTTTTCTTCCTAGAATGAGCACTAGGTTCAATGCGTTGAGAATCTTGTTCAATTCTTTTGGGATGCCCTTCAGGATATAGAGGATCCTGGGTAGAGACACCACCTCTAGTTGTTACTTCATAAGCATGTTTCTCTTTAGAATTATTCCCTAACAAGTCATTTTGCACTTTAGTGAGTTGATCAATTTGAGTTTGAATCATTTGAAAATGTTTAACAAGCATCTTAACATCATTGGAGGTTCTCTCCACAATATCATGCAATTCACTAATAGCTCGAGAATTTTCCATTAAATGATTCTCTACCCTCATATTAAAATTTTCTTGCTTAACAATATAGTTATCAAACTCATCTAAGCATTGTGCAGGAGGTTTCGAATACGGAATATCTTCCCTAGTAAAGCGTTGAAGGGAGTTTACCTCAATCATGGATGAAGGGGGAATTATCTCACATATATCTTCTATAGGAGGTAGATTCTTCACATCTTCAGATTTAATACCTTTCTCCTTGAGAGACTTCTTGGCTTCCCTCATATCTTCATCATTCAATTTAATTAAACCCCTCTTCTTCAATATTGGAGTTGGAGTTGGTTCAGGCGTAGTCCAATCATCATGATTCCGGCTTATTTTAGCCAATAATTCTTCAGCGTCGTCTGGAGTTCTTTTCCTGAAAACACAACCAGCACAACTATCCAGGTATGCCCTAGACTCAATGGTTAGTCCACTATAAAATATATCAAGTAAATCATGCTTTTCCAAATCATGCTCAGGCCGAGCTCTAATAAGAGAGCAAAATCTCGACCAAGCCTCAGGCAATTTCTCTTCATCTCCCTGATTAAAATTATAAATTCTCTGCAAAGCAATATGTTGAGCACTAGCAGGAAAGTATTTGCGGAAGAAAACATCAAGCAATTCTTTCGGACTTTTAATAGAATTTGGTGGAAAATTATTATACCAAGTTTTAGCGTCATCCTTTAATGAGAATGGAAAGATTTTAGCAACAAAGTAAGTACGCATCTTGACATCATTAGAAAACAAGCTACTTAGAGTAGATAGCTCAGTCATGTGTTCAACAGCACTTTCTTTTTCAGTACCACAAAAGGGTGTTTTCTCAACAATAGCTATATGAGATAGATCAAGAGAAAAATCATAATCTTTATCCCTAATGTTTATAGGAGATGTGGCAAACTTAGGATCAGGAGACAGTTTATATCTAACAGCATGTTCTGCAAGCAACTTTTTAATTTTTCTTGCATCAGTAGTAGCATTGCATTTTTCAATAAAATCATCATTAAGCTCCACATAATCTTCCTCAAGATCATCACTAAAATAATCAAGTTCAGGTGAACTAACAGGTGTAGTAGCATTAGGAGTTTCAGTATTTTCAATTTGTCTAGACCTAGCAATTATAGCATCTAGAAAAGATCCCAATGAACCACTATCATCAAGCACAGCAGAAATATTATCAATATTATGAGAGTGTTCAGATTCAGCAGATGTACCCGCATGCGAAGCATGTGGCGGTGAAACAAGTTTATCAATCACAGATGGTGAATCAAGAGCAGCAGAGGTACTCAGAGTTGTACCTTTTCTTGTAGTGGATGGTAATATGGCGATCTTAGTATCGCGAGGTTTACCCATGATGGAGAATTTGCAGCGAACAATATTAATCCAAGTGAACTTCCAAATAAGCTATGCCCGGCAACGGCGCCAGAAAATAGTCTTGATGACCCACAAGTATAGGGGATCGCAACAGTCTTCGAGGGAAGTAAAACCCAATTTATTGATTCGACACAAGGGGAGACAAAGAACACTTGGAAGCCTTAACAGCGGAGTTGTCAATTCAGCTGCACCTGGAAACAGACTTGCTCACAAGAGTTTATCAGTAGTAACAGTTTTATAGCAGTAGCAGTAGTGAAATAACAAAGAGAGTAACAGAGACAACAGTAGTGATTTTAGTAAACAGCAGGATTAAAATACTGTAGGCACGGGGACGGATGACGGGCGTTGCATGGATGAGAGAAACTCATGTAACAATCATAGCAGGGCATTTGCAGATAATAATAAAACGGTGTCCAAGTACAAAGCAATCAATAGGCATGTGTTCCATATATAGTCGTGCGTGCTCGCAATGAGAAACTTGCACAACATCTTTTGTCCTACCAGCCGGTGGCAGCCGGGCCTCAAGGGAAACTACTGGATATTAAGGTACTCCTTTTAATAGAGTACCGGAGCAAAGCATTAACACTCCGTGAACACATGTGATCCTCACATCACTACCATCCCCTCCGGTTGTCCCAATTCTTGTCACTTCGGGGCCATTGGTTCCGGACAGCGACATGTGTATACAACTTATAGGTAAGACCATAAACAATGATTATCTTCATGAAACAATAACATGTTCAGATCTGAGATCATGGCACTCGGGCCCTAGTAAAGCATAACAAGTTGCAACAATATCATCAAAGTACCAATTACGGACACTAGGCACTATGCCCTAACAATCTTATGCTATTACATGACCAATCTCATCCAATCCCTACCATCCCCTTCGGCCTACAGCGGGGGAATTACTCACACATGGATGGGGGGAACATGGCTGGTTGATGTAGAGGCGTTGGCGGTGATGGCGGCGATGATCTCCTCCAATTCCCCGTCCCGGCGGAGTGCCAGAACGGAGACTTCTGGCTCCCGCGACGGAGTTTCGATGTGGCGGCGTTCGGAGGGTTTCTGGCGATTTCGACTTCTCTGCGTTTTTAGGTCGAGGCCGATAAATAGTCCGAAGGAGGGCGTCGGAGGCCGCCGAGGCCACACCACGGGCCGCGGCCCCCCCGGGCCGCGCCGCCCTATGGTGTGGGGCCCTTGGGCCTCCACTTCAATTGTCCTTCTGGCTCCATTAGTTTCCTGGGAAAATAGGGCCTTCTGCATAAATTTTGAGGATTTTTCCGAAAGTTGGATTTCTGCACAAAAACGAGACACCAGAGCAGTTCTGGTGAAAACAGCGTTAGTCCGTGTTAGTTGTATCCAAAATACACAAATTAGAGGCAAAACAATAGCAAAAGTGTTCGGGAAAGTAGATACGTTTTGGACGTATCAGTCCACTTGGGGGACTTGTTGGTCTTGGTGTGGAGGTGTCCGAAGGCCACCCCGCATCATCTCCCCCCCTTGGGAAAGAGTCGTCCTCGACTCGTGTTCCTCCTCATCTTCATGATATGGCGATAAGTCCGAAACGTTGAACGTGTTGCTCACCAAGTACTTGGAGATCGGGATGTCGATGACGTAGGCGTTGTTGTTGATGCGTTTGAGGACCTTGAAGGGGCCATCTCCTCTTGGCTTGAGCTTTGAGTTGCGTTCATGAGGGAATCTTTCCTTCCGGAGGTGGATCCAAACGAGGTCGCCTTCCTCAAATATGCGTTCTTCTTCTTGGCGTTGAGGCGGGTAGCTTGACGAAGCACATGTTCTTGAATGGTTTCTCTTGTTTCTTCATGTAGTTTCTTCATGGCGGCGGTGCGCTTGTCGAAGTCCATGTTTGTCCTCTCATGAAGGGGAAGTGGTAGTATGTCGAGTGCCGTGGGAGGGTCAAAGCCGTAGACTACCATGAAGGGACTCCTTGATGTTGTAGAGTGCTTGGCGCGGTTGTAGGCGAACTCCGCGTGTGGAAGGCACTCTTCCCATGACTTCAAGTTTTTCTTCACTAGTATGCGTAGAAGAGTGGAGAGGCTTCGATTGACCACTTCCGTTTGTCCGTCCGTTTGCGGGTGCGAGGATGATGAGAACAAGAGCTTCACTCCAAACTTTGCCATGAGCGACTTCCATAGATAGCTCATGAACTTGACATCTCGATCCGACACAATGCTTGCCGGTATTCCGTGTAGGCGAACAATTTCCCTGAAAAACAAAGACGCAATGTGTGAAGCATCATCGGTCTTATGGCAAGGTATGAAATGAGCCATCTTAGAGAACCTATCCACTACCACAAATATTGAATCATGACCATGTTTGGTGCGAGGCAAGCCAAGTACAAAATCCATGCTTATATCCGACCAAGGAGCATAAGGAATAGGCAATGGTGTGTAAAGACCATAAGGGTTGGAGGTAGACTTAGCTTGTAAGCAAGTTGTGCACCGGCGGCAAAGGCGTTCCACGTCGCGGTACATTCTTGGCCAATAGTAGTGGGTCGAAAGCATCGCATATGTCTTCTCTCGTCCAAAGTGTCCCATAAGGCCACCTCCATGTGACTCTTGCAAAAGTAACTTTCGAAGAGAAGACTCGGGTATGCAAATCTTGTTAGCTTTAAACAAGTAGCCATCATGCAAATAGAAATCATCAAATCCTCATTCAACGGAACACTTCTCACATATCGGTGCAAAGAAAGAATCAGAAGGATAGAGTTCTTTGATCTCCTCAAGTCCCAAGACATGGAAATCCAAGCGAGTAAGCAAAAGGGTGTTTTTGCGGGAAAGAGCATCCGCCACTACATTGTCCTTGCCCTTCTTGTATTCGATTACATATGGGAAGGACTCAATGAACTCGACCCATTTTGCATGTCTTTTGTTCAAATTGTGTTGGCTTTTCAAATACTTCAAAGATTCATGGTCAGAATGAATGATAAACTCTTTTGGCCAAAGATAGTGTTGCCAAACTTCAAGAACACGAACCAAAGCATAGAGCTCCTTGTCATAAATAGGATAGTTGAGGCGTGCGCCATCCAACTTTTCACTATAATATGCCACGGGTTTGCCCTCTTGCATAAGAACGCCACCAATACCAAGTCCACTCGCATCACACTCAATATCAAAAGTTTTTGCAAAGTTTGGAAGGACAAGAAGAGGAGCTTCGGTAAGGCGTTTCTTCAACTCATCAAAAGCATTTTGTTGGGCCTTTCCCCACACAAACGGAACATTCTTTTTGGTAAGTTCATTCAAAGGGCAAGCAATGGTGCTAAAATCTTTCACAAAGCGGCGGTAGAAACCGGCAAGTCCATGAAAACTTCGGACTTGACCAACATTTGTAGGAGTAGGCCAATTGTGGATGGCCTCCACCTTGGAAGAATCAACTTCAATCCCATTAGCGGAAACCACAAATCCAAGGAAAACCAACTTGTTTTGAGCAAAAGTGCATTTGGGGAGGTTGGCATAAAGCTTCTCATGACGCAAGATGCATAAGACTTCTCTCACATGTTGCACATGATCCTCGAGATTTTTGCTATAAATGGGAATATCATCAAAATAGACAACCACACTCTTGCCAATGAGAGGTCGCAAGATGTGATTCATAAGACGCATAAAAGTTGATGGAGCATTGGAAAGACCAAAAGGCATAACGAGCCATTCATAGAGACCAAGCTTGGTCTTGAATGCCGTTTTCCATTCATCACCAATGGCCATGCGGATTTGGTGGTAGCCACTATGAAATCGACTTTGGAGAAAATCGTGGCACCACTTAACTCATCAAGCATGTCATCTAAACACGGAATGGGATGGCGGTAGCGAACGGTAATGGCATTGATGGGGCGACAATCCATACACATTCGTTGCGCCTCATCCGGTTTAGGCACAAGAATCACAGGAACGGCACATGGACTAAGGCTTTCACGAACGTACCCTTTAGCGAGGAGATCTTGAATTTGGTGTTGGATCTCCTTTGTGTCTTCGGGGTTGGTGCGGTAGGCGGCGCGATTTGGGAGCGGAGCACCGGGTATGAGGTCGATGCGGTGTTCTATGCCTTGAAGTGGTGGAAGTCCATGAGGGAGCTCGTCGGGGAAGACGTCTTGAAACTCCTTCAAAAGAGACAACAAAGACGAAGGAATGTTGGTTAAGTCGTTAGTCGCCGACGATGGTCCCTTGCAAATGAGCACATAGTGCAATATGGTGGATGGGTTCTCTTGGACCTCTCTCCACTCACTCTTGGTGGCTAGAAGGACACTCTTGGACTCACTCATATATGGCTTGTGGCGCTCACTATCTTTGTGGTGGGTCGCTCCCTCTCCTCTCATCTCACTATGGTGGGTGCGATGTTGTGCCCTCGCTAAAGCCTTCGCATTGTCCGCGATGATTTGGCTAGGAGTCATCCGGTGTAATTCAAACTTCTTGTCCTTGACCTTGAAGGTGTATGCATTGGAGTGTACATCATGTATAGCCTTCTTGTCAAATTGCCAAGGGCGGCCAAGCAACATGTGGCACACCGTCATGGGCACCACGTCACACTCAATAGTGTCCTCATAAGGTCCAATCTTGAAGTTGACGGTGACGGTATGTTGTATCTTGACGTTGCCCTTGTCGCTCAACCATTGGATATGGTAAGGATGAGGATGCTTGCGGAGGGTGAGGTTGAGCTTCTCACACAATTCGGTGCTTGCAAGGTTATGGCAACTTCCACCATCGATGATGACCTTGATCGACTTGCCACCAATACCGGCACGGGTTTGGAAGATGTTGCACCGTTGGTCTTCCATAGCTTGAGGTTGAGTTGTTAGCACCCTTGTGACCACAAGTGATGGACTTGGATCATGTTCACATAAGAGAGGGTCTTCTCCACATTCTTCATCATAAGCTTCTTCATTTGCAACGCCGGCTTGCACAAGGGCTTCATATTCATCTTCACTTAGTGTCTCTATGTCACCGTTCTCCATGGTGATCATGACCTTGGTATTCTTGCATTCAAAGGATTTGTGGCCTTGAGTGCCACACTTGAAACAAGTGACATTAGAGGGTCCCGTAGATGCCTTAGAGGAGGCGGTGGAGGACACCGTTTGCTTCATGCGACTTTGGATAGTCGGTTGCTTGGATGGTGTCGAGGACACGGCGGGCTTGACACTTGTTGTAGGAGTTGATGTAGCAAGCTTGGAGGCGAAGTATGACTTGGACTTGGAGTACTTGATGTCCTCATTTACTTGGCGCTCGGCCTTGGATGCTTGGTGGACCAACTCAACCATGTTGGAGTATGGTTGGAACTCCACAATCCTCTTGATGGGGTAGTTGAGGCCATTGAAGAAACGAGCAATGGTTTGGTTCTCGGATTCTTGGATGTTGGCTCGCATCATAGTTAACTCCATCTCCTTGAAGAACTCCTCAACGGTCTTGGTGTAGGATAACGTTGCATAGAAAACAAAAAATTTCCTATCGCGAACACGCAATCCAAGCCAAGATGCAATCTAGAAGACGGTAGCAACGAGGGGATGATCAAGACTAACCCTTGAAGAGATTCCAAAGCCTATAAGAGTAGGCTCTTATTGCTGCGGTAGACGATCACTTGCCGCTTGCAAAAGCGCGTAGAAGATCTTGATCACGATCGGTTCCGGCGCCACGAACGGGCAGCACCTCCGTACTCGGTCACACGTTCGGTTGTTGATGAAGACGTCCACCTCCCGCCAGCGGGCAGCGGAAGTAGTAGCTCCTCTTGAATCCGACAAGACGACGGCGTGGTGTCGGTGGCGGTGGAGAAGTCCGGAGCTTCGCTAAGCTACGCGGGAGATATGGAGGAGAGGGGTCGGCTAGGGTTTGGGAGGGGTGGCCGGCCACTCTATGGGGGCGGCCAGCTTGTGGTCTTGGGGTGGCCGGCCCCTCCCTTGGCCCCTCATTATATAGGTGGATCCCAAGTGTTGGTGTCCAAGTCTTCGAATAAGACCCGAAACCAAAACCTTCCATAGGAGGGGAAACCTAGCCCAACTAGGACTCCCACCCAAAGGTGGGATTCCCGGCCCCCTATGGGGAGTCCACTTGGGACTCCACCCCATCTAGGGCTGGCCGGCCATGGAGGTGGAGTCCCTGTGGACTCCACCTTCCTTGGTGGTTTCTTCCGGACTTTTCTAGAACCTTCTAGAACCTTCCATAGAACCTTCCGCGACATTTTATTTCACATAAAATGACATCCTATATATGAATCTTATTCTCGGACCATTCCGGAACTCCTCGTGATGTCCGGGATCTCATCCGGGACTCCGAACAAATATTCGAACTCCATTCCATAATTCAAGTGCTACCATTTCAACATCCAACTTTAAGTGTGTCACCCTACGGTTCGAGAACTATGCGGACATGGTTGAGTACTCACTCCGACCAATAACCAATAGCGGGATCTGGAGATCCATAATGGCTCCCACATATTCAACGATGACTTTAGTGATCGAATGAACCATTCACATACATTACCAATTCCCTTTGTCTCGCGATATTTTACTTGTCCGAGGTTTGATCTTCGGTATCACTCTATACCTTGTTCAACCTCGTCTCCTGACAAGTACTCTTTACTCGTACCGTGGTATGTGGTCTCTTATAAACTCATTCATATGCTTGCAAGACATTAGACGGCATTCCACCGAGAGGGCCCAGAGTATATCTATCCGTCATCGGGATGGACAAATCCCATCGTTGATCCATATGCCTCAACTCATACTTTCCGGATACTTAATCCCACCTTTATAGCCACCCATTTACGCATGGTGTTTGGTGTAATCAAAGTACCTTTCCGGTATAAGTGATTTACATGATCTCATGGTCATAAGGACTAGGTAACTATGTATCGAAAGCTTATAGCAAATAACTTAATGACGAGATCTTATGCTACGCTTAATTGGGTGTGTCCATTATATCATTCACACAATGATATAACCTTGTTATTAATAACATCCAATGTTCATGATTATGAAACTAATCATCCATTAATCAACAAGCTAGTTTAAGAGGCATACTAGGGACTTCTTGTTTGTCTACATATCACACATGTACTAATGTTTCGGTTAATACAATTCTAGCATGACATATAAACATTTATCATAAACATAAAGATATAAATAATAACCACTTTATTATTGCCTCTAGGGCATATCTCCTTCAGTCTCCCACTTGCACTAGAGTCAATAATCTAGTTTACATTTGTAAAGATATAACACCTTGGCCTTCTGGTGCTTTATCATGTTTTGCTCACGGGAGAGGTTTTAGTCAACGGATCTGACATGCTCAGAAACGTATGTATTTTGTAATTCATTTGCGTCTCAACGCATCACTCATTTCCAAATGAGTCGGCATTAAATATGTTTGATCTTCTGGTGGAACCTTAATTCCGCGGTCTGAAATATGTCACTAATATTGTCACACACAATATAGCTTCAAAGTTCTGACTCTGTCGGAACTACACCAAGTTCTCAAAGAACCTCTTGACTTAACATCCTTTGTCATTGTCAAAATAATGACATACTCTGCCTTCTTTTGTAGAATCCATCACAATATTTAGAACTCTTCTAAATCTAGCATAGACAACTTCTAGCTCATTGTGCTACCTTTTAAACAACACTTAGTCTAATTTGAGATTGAAATTATATTTTATATGTGACAAAACCAATATCGGTGTAACACCTTACAGCGATTTGTTTGTCATTTCTTCATACAAATATATATATATATCCTTAGTTCTTCTAAAGTACTCAAGGATATTCTTACTGTCGTTCAATGATCATCATATGAATCATTCTGGTATATGCTCATAACACTTTATAGCACATGATATCTGATTGTGTACATATTATTCGTGATCTATAATCACTCATGTGTTTTTACTCATTGAGTGTCAGATACACTCAAGTCTTGTTAAACCTTCACATGACAAGAACATTTTCTTAATATTTTTATATTGAACTACTTCAATATCCATCATATGTACTTTGACTTAAACTTATTTATGTGTTTCAATCTATCTTCATATATCTTGACACTAAATTTGTTTCAGTCCATATCCTTTCATTGAAGTTAATTCTCAATGAAACCTTTTTAATCAAGTATATAATTACATCATTTATAACCAACTATATGTCACCTACATAAAGTATTATAAATGTGTCTTTAGCGCTCCCACTTAATTTGTTGCAAATGCAAGCCTCTTCATTGTCTCTGATGAAATAAAAAAAAACTCTTTGACTATTTCATCTCGTGAAGATTCCAACTCCGTGATACTTACTTCATCCAATTGAAGCTTGTATACCTATCTAGTATTCCACGGACCAGCAAAACTCTTGGTTGTATCTTGTATACATACTTCTGTTAAGTAGTGTATTTTGCCATCCTACTAGCATATCTCATAAAAGAAATATGTAGTGATTACTAGAATAATCCACATAGACTATAAGCATTGCTACGGAAGATCTAATCTTATCGTATTCAACTCTTTGAACTTTGTCGTAAACAATTTTTTCGATAAGTCAAGCTTTCTTCAAGGATATTTCATCCAAGTCTATCAATTTCATAGATCCATTTACTTTCATAAAGTATTCATCTATCTTGGATTTCATGGCGCATGGCCATTTTAACGGAGTCAGGGCCCATCATAACTTCTTTGTTTTGTAGTTGGTTTATTATTGTTCAAAATCAATCCTTTGTCCACAAATCATTTATTTGATCACAAAGTAAACCATAACTACAAGGTTCAATATGTACTTCGATCTCCATGGCTAAAACACTTTGTAGTCATGAGAGCCATGATCGTCGTGGCCGCTTCCGAAACAAATTCCGATGCTGCGCTACTCTGATCATTATGCTCAGGTTCATAAACCTTATCAAATTATATTGTCCTCCCACTCAAATACTTCGCTCGAAACAATTTCTCAAAAATAAGAAACATTGACAAACACTTTTGTCTTTGTCTCGTGGGAAGAATTCCCAATTAAATCTCTGGGATAACCAACAAAGACATTCATCCGATTTTGGTTGACTATTAGGGTTTATACCCATGCCATAACTTGTATGGTGTCATTTCAACGGATCATGATGATGCTCTATTCAGTGTAAAAGCGGTAGTCTCTAAAGCATAATCCACAAAAATATAATGGCATCAATATTTTATCTCATCATTGATCCAACAAAGTTTGGATATATCTCTTGGATACTTCATCATCACTATGATACTCCAAGAAACGTAAGTTGTAGAACAATTTCATAACTCTCTTAGATGTTCGCTAAAACTCGTAATTCAAATATTTCCACCATGATCCAATCATAGATATTTGATTTCTATTACGATGATTTCCACTTCATGCTGAAATTTATTTGAATCATATTCAAATGTTTCAAACTTTTCCTTATTGAATATATCCACATATATACTCAATTCATTGTTTGAAAGTTTTCATGAAGTAGAAGAATCTCCCGCACACAACTATGCTCAGTGAACCACATACATCATTATGTATTTTTTCACTAAGTTTGTTGCCCGTTCAACTCTTGGCCTATGAACGGTATTTTAATCATTCTCTTTAGAAAAGATTTGCAAGCACCAAATGATTCAAAAATCAAATGACTCTAAAAATCCATTTGCATGGAGTTCCTTCATGCATTCCTTTCTAACATGACCTAAATGGCGGTTCCACAAATAAGTGGAATTCAAATCATTTGCCTTATGGCATTTTTAGCGTCAGTGTTATGTATGTGTGTTTCACCATTAAGATTTATAATAACTTATCCATTTTACATGGAGTAATGTCATAATTTAAACAACTCATTGTTTTCATTTGACCAGAGCAAAATAACAATTATTAAGTTCTTTATTATAAATTCTAAGGGCTAGATAGAATGTCAACGACGAACACAATAACACTTTATTTTTGTTCCGGACGTGCATTCCTATCATATTCCTTGTCAGTCACTTAGGCCATTGTATTCTTGTATTGCGTTGTTTTGTATGACACTTCATACCAACCAATATAGTACTAATACCCAAGAATTTCATAGTGTGACCTAACTAGGAATACAACCATAACATGTATATCATTTATATACACCTGAGCTAGACTTTCTAGTCTTTTCTTTCTTTCTGCCAAAAAATCTTTTGCAGTTTCTCTTTTAGCTTTCCTCATTATTCAGAAAAACACTTCAACATTAAAAACTTCTAGGTTTGTTGGTCTAATACCAATAACCTTGAGGTTCTTATTTTGAAGTTGATCATCATATGACAAGTGTTCTAGATTTCACTATTAGTAACTTTGTAATATGATGAACAATTTCACTCATAATTTTATCCATTATATCATGACGACTTTTCGAGACCATGTCTGTACATGTTAGGCTCGTAAAGTTTTAACCTTGGTATTCGCATGTACAAATCTGGCTTGCACCCGTTGTATGCACACGTAGAATCTATCACACCCGATCATCACGTGATGCTTTGAAACGACGAGTCTTAGCAACGGTGCATACTAAGGACGATAACTTCATGGATATGCGAATATTATTAGTGCCCCAATAGTTGGAGGATTGTGACGCCTGGCGTCTTCAACCTTCATACATTCCCATAAAACTTATGAGTTTATGTAGTCTCACCAAATTTATATTCTATCATCTTGCAATAAGGTCTTAGATATCACATATATCTCATACCTTGATTATTTCTGAAAACTAAATTTTCAGCTCCTTACTTTTCAAACAGATTTGAACTTCAAGTTTCACGGAGACAAGATAACTTTAGGTACTAATTGAAACCATAGCTCTTTGAATCAACAATGTGAGGTTTACTAAAAGTTTGCAATAGGACTTAATCAATTCTTGATTCTTTAACAATACGGTACCAATCCGTAAAGTTTCTTGTCAGATTTTAACAGTATTTCTATCTCAATAACAAGACTAGCGCATGGTAGAAAACGGATGCCAATACTACAAAATTAATACAAAATACTACTCAGACTATGTTTATGATAATTAGTTCATGTTCTAATCTAATTACTAATGAACTCCCACTTAATACAACATCCCTCATAGTTGTTAAGTGGTACACGATCCAAATCCACTACACCAAAACCGATCATCACGTGAGATGATGTAGCTTCAATGGTGAACATCAACATGTTGATCATATCATCCATATGACTCGTGTTCAACCTTTCGGTTTCCGTTGTCCCGAGGCCATGTCTGTACATGCTAGGCTCGTCAAGCAAACCCAAGTATTCGCGTGTGCAACATGGCTTACACCCGTTGTATGTGAACGTTGAATCTATCACATCCGATCATCACGAGATGCTTCGAAACGACGAACTGTTACAACGGTGCATACGAGGGGAGAACACTTTATTATCTTGATATTAGTGAGGGATCATCTTATAATGCTACCGTCGCGATCTAAGCAAAATAAGATGCATAAAAGGATTAACATCACATGCAGTTCATATGTGATATGATATGGCCCTTTAGTCTTTGCGCCTTTGATCTTCATCTCCAAAGCACGGACATGATCTCCATCATCAACGGGCATGATCTCCATCATCGTCGGCGTAGCGTCAAGGTCCATGGCGCCGTCTTCATGGTTGTTCACCTCATGTAGCAACTATTACAACTACTTTGAAATACTACTCAACATGAAAATTAAAGACAACCATAAGGCTCCTGCCGGTTGCCACAATACAATAATGATCATCTCATACATATTCATCATCACATTATGGCCATATCACATCACCAAACCCTGCAAAAACAAGTTAGACGTCTCTAATTTGGTTTGCATATTTTACGTGGTTTAGGGTTTTCGAGTAAGATCTAATCTACCTACGAACATGAACCACAACGGTGATACTAGTGTTGTCAATAGAAGAGTAAGTTGAATCTTCACTATAGTAGGAGAGACAGACACCCGCAAAGCCTCTTATGCAATACAAGTTGCATGTCGAACGAGGAACAAGTCTCATGAACGCGGTCATGTAAAGTTAGTCCGAGCCGCTTCATCCCACTATGCCATAAAGATGCAAAGTACTCAAACTAAAGATAACAAGAGCATCAATGCCCACAAACCATTGTGTTCTACTCGTGCAACCATCTATGCATAGACACGGCTCTGATACCACTGTAGGATAACGTTGCATAGAAAACAAAAAATTTCCTATCGCGAACACGCAATCCAAGCCAAGATGCAATCTAGAAGACGGTAGCAACGAGGGGATGATCAAGACTAACCCTTGAAGAGATTCCAAAGCCTATAAGAGTAGGCTCTTATTGCTGCGGTAGACGATCACTTGCCGCTTGCAAAAGCGCGTAGAAGATCTTGATCACGATCGGTTCCGGCGCCACGAACGGCAGCACCTCCGTACTCGGTCACACGTTCGGTTGTTGATGAAGACGACGTCCACCTCCCCGTTCCAGCGGGCAGCGGAAGTAGTAGCTCCTCTTGAATCCGACAGCACGACGTGGTGTCGGTGGCGGTGGAGAAGTCCGGCGGAGCTTCGCTAAGCTACGCGAGAGGAGGGAGAGGGTCGGCTAGGGTTTGGGAGGGTGGCCGGCCACTCTATGGGCGGCCAGCTTGTGGTCTTGGGGTGGCCCCCTCCCTTGGCCCCTCATTATATAGGTGGATCCCAAGTGTTGGTGTCCAAGTCTTCAAATAAGACCCGAAACCAAAACCTTCCATAGGAGGGGGAAACCTAGCCCAACTAGGACTCCCACCCAAAGGGATTCCCACCTCCATGGGGGTGGCCGGCCCCCTATGGTGGAGTCCACTTGGGACTCCACCCCATCTAGGGCTGGTCGGCCATGGAGGTGGAGTCCCTTGGACTCCACCTTCCTTGGTGGTTTCTTCCGGACTTTCTAGAACCTTCTAGAACCTTCCATAGAACCTTCCGCGACATTTTATTTCACATAAAATGACATCCTATATATGAATCTTATTCTCGGACCATTCCGGAACTCCTCGTGATGTCCGGGATCTCATCCGGGACTCCGAACAAATATTCGAACTCCATTCCATAATTCAAGTGCTACCATTTCAACATCCAACTTTAAGTGTGTCACCCTACGGTTCGAGAACTATGCGGACATGGTTGAGTACTCACTCCGACCAATAACCAATAGCGGGATCTGGAGATCCATAATGGCTCCCACATATTCAACGATGACTTTAGTGATCGAATGAACCATTCACATACATTACCAATTCCCTTTGTCTCGCGATATTTTACTTGTCCGAGGTTTGATCTTCGGTATCACTCTATACCTTGTTCAACCTCGTCTCCCGACAAGTACTCTTTACTCGCACCGTGGTATGTGGTCTCTTATGAACTCATTCATATGCTTGCAAGACATTAGACGGCATTCCACCGAGAGGGCCCAGAGTATATCTATCCGTCATCGGGATGGACAAATCCCACCGTTGATCCATATGCCTCAACTCATACTTTCCGGATACTTAATCCCACCTTTATAGCCACCCATTTACGCAGTGGTGTTTGGTGTAATCAAAGTACCTTTCCGGTATAAGTGATTTACATGATCTCATGGTCATAAGGACTAGGTAACTATGTATCGAAAGCTTATAGCAAATAACTTAATGACGAGATCTTATGCTACGCTTAATTGGGTGTGTCCATTATATCATTCACACAATGATATAACCTTGTTATTAATAACATCCAATGTTCATGATTATGAAACTAATCATCCATTAATCAACAAGCTAGTTTAAGAGGCATACTAGGGACTTCTTGTTTGTCTACATATCACACATGTACTAATGTTTCGGTTAATACAATTCTAGCATGACATATAAACATTTATCATAAACATAAAGATATAAATAATAACCACTTTATTATTGCCTCTAGGGCATATCTCCTTCACTTGGTGCCTTGCTTCAACTTTTGTAGCTTGTTGAAGAGGTCGGTCATGTAGTGTGTTGGGACAAAGCGAGCTTGCATCTCTTCCTTCATCTCTTCCCAAGTGTCAATTGGAGGTTCACCCTTTTCTTCCCTTAGAGTGAGAACTTGCTCCCACCAAGTGTTGGCATAATCCTCAAACTCAAGAGACGCCATAGCCACTTTCTTGGCACCGGAGTAGTTGTGGATGCGGAATATCTTGTCAACCTTGAGTGCCCATGAGAGGTAGGCTTCGACATCCTCTTCACCCTTGAACTTCGGCATGGTGAACTTGAGCCTTCCAAACATGTTCTCTTCATCCTCCAAGTTTCTTCGGCGAGGACGGATGCCTTCATCTCTTGCGGCTTGAGGTGGTATAGGAGGTCTTCCACGACCAACCATAGCATTGGGTTGGCGTTGAAGTTGGACACTAGCTTCACTTGGCTCACGGTGATGATGTTGTTGTTAAAGATCTTGTCGACGTTGTTGACGATGCTCATTGTTGGTCCTCTCCTCTTGATCATGTGGTGGATCTCCTCTTCCACGTTGGTCATGGCGAGGGTGACGTCGGAGATCTCGCCGAGGTTGATCTTGAGGACCTTGGTCTTGGGGTTGGTCGTCACGCCCATGGTGGGCATGGCGATCCGCTTGGTGACGATCTTGTTGTAGGACTTGGTCTTGTGGAGGACGTTCATGTGGACGAGCATGGCGATGGAATTCTCCTCGCCTATAGTTGGAGCGAGAGTCTTCATGACGAACATGTGGGCGATGAGGTCGAGGATGGTCTTCATGCCTTGAGGTGGAGCTTGAGGACGAATGGCCACCATGAGAGTAGTAATCTTGTGACGAGCTTGATGATGATGAAGTAGAGCGGTGTCGGCGATGACGACCCAAGTTGGTGATGGCGCGCTCGAGGCTATCCATGCGCCGCTCCATGTTCGCACCATTGGACGCCATTTGTCCATTCAAGTTGTCCGTAGCTTCACGAAGTAGAGCCAAGTCTTGGTTCACAACGGAGAAGTTGTGTGCCACTTCGTTGTATTGCTCGTCGATGCGTGTCTCGAAGAGGGTGAGTTTCTCCTTGAACTCTTGGCGTTGCGTCCATAGGTTGTGTTGAGTAGCCAACCTCTCGGTGTTGCGGAGGACTTCTCCATCCCTTGGGTCATCTCCGTTCCTATCCATGATGGAAAGACAAGAACTATGTTGTGTATGTTAGTGGAAGGAGACTACCTCGCACTCTTACCAAGGTAAGATAGTATTGAGGCAATCAACCAAGCCGAAAGCAAGATCAAGTGTATCGGGTACACACGCAAAACCACACGCAAAAGCTAGCAAATATGGTGTTAGGTGAGTATGGTGGAAAGCCAAAAGACGAAATCCGAAACCAAGTATGTTGTTAAAAGTGGGTGAGGTCCAAAAATCCAAATGTCAAAGTGAAGATCACTATAAACACGGAAAAGTTGTGGAACACACACACGGGATAAGCGGGGTTAGTGCAACCAAAAGTGAGCGGAAAAGTGTATGTAAGGGTGCTCAATGTCACACTAACACAAGGAGAGGCAAAGCTTCGGTTGCAACGGAGAGACAACAAGATTCACACGCGGTCTCTCTTCTCTTCTCTCTTTTTCTTAAAAGCTTATGACTCTTTTGTATACGGTGGCACTTGCACTCTTTTGTATCTATGGTGGCACTTGTACTCTTTTGTATGTATGGTGCGACTTGCACTCTTTTGTGTTTTGGGGCTTTATCACGCACTATGTTAGCGTTAGCCTTGCTTTTGCTATCTTGCCACACGAGTGTTTGCTTAGAAGCTTTACTCCACACTACACACACCTCACAATCGGGGCCACGTGCAATGTCTCGCAACACTAAACAAGCAATGCTCGATAGGATAGATTGCAAAAGGAAGAGGGCGACACGTGAAAACTGCAAGTTATACCTGCGATGTTGGTGGTGGTGGTGGTGGTGTTGGTGGTGGTGGTAGCCAAAATCGAGCTCGAAGGAGGGCGCAGAGTGGCGCCCGGTCTGGGGTCCGGTTTGACCGGTCTCTGGGCCGGCTGGTCCGGTTGGCGCCCGATCGACCGGGTGCTGGGCCGGCTGGTCCGATCTGGGGGCCGGTTGACCGACTTTCAACCGGATTTCGCGTTTCTCTCTCTTGTTCTTCCCCAAACCAAAACCAAAAGATCAAATCGACGGGAAACGATGGAATTGGAGGCTAAAAGTTGGGAAAATAGTAGATCAAGCACAACAACACCGAATCCACGGACCAAAACCACTCAAAACGCAACCAAATCACAGATCCGTCCAAAGGCAATTTGGGGCTATTTTTGGGGATTTTTTTGGAAAATTTTCTAGAAACGAAATTGGGTGGGTGGAGGGTCAAAATCGCGGTAACCAAAAGCTGCTGATACCATATGATGAGATCTGAGATCTAGGGTTTGGCCCGATCTCGCGATTTGACCCAAAATCCAAGGGGAAAAGGCGGGGAAGGTGAAGAACGCGAAGAACACGATAAGATCTCGAGAAGAGCACACGCACACCAACCCGATACACCCGATACTTACCCCCGTGGCTCGATGGACCACGCCAATAGAATCACCCGGAAGAGACGCAAAGGTTGAATTCCCGGTGAGAGATTGGTGTTGAAGACGGAGATTGGTGAGGGAGAGAGAGTGGGGTACACTAGAATCTCACTCACAATATCCAAATCCACAACAAGGATGCCTTGATTACAAAGGGATGCTAACCCTAGGGAGACAAAGCTCAAAGTAGTGTTTAAGCTCAAATTAAGTCTAAGGGGTAAAGGAGGGGTCCAGGTTACTTATATAGGCCTACGTGGCCAGCAGGGCGAAAAGGTACATAAGTGGATAACTTAGGCAGTTTGGTGGAGCAAATCCGTCGGATCCGGTCCTGGGGCCGGTCAGACCGGGCCTGGGACCGGCGAGGCCGGTCCAAACCGGACTGGTGACCAGGCGCCAACAGGAAATGTCGCAACTCTCCGTCCGTTTGGCCTCGGTACGACGCCCGGTCGAAACCGAGGGAAATCCGGTTTGGCGCCCGGTTGACCGGGCCTGGGACCGGGTGGTCCGGTCATGGATCCGGTCGATCGGGTCCTGGGCCGGCCAGCATCTTCTCTCCTTCGAGCGCTTCGAGTGACGTCGGGTCCAACTTCATGCCCATCTTCGGGTCCCTCTGCTCCTTTCCTTCCCTTGACCATGGTGTGTCCTCCTCTCCGAGGTCTTGACGCACCTTGTACCTAATGACACAAAGCACATATGCATGAGGTAGCATTCCATCCAAAGGGGTACCGAGATCAAGGGTGGTGAGGAGCGAGTTCACCTTATCATGTAGCGCTTTAACTCGAGTTCGCGTCATTGGTCCACTTGGGGGACTTGTTGGTCTTGGTGTGGAGGTGTCCGAAGGCCACCTCGCATCAACTAGTCTGTGGGCGGTTCTTGGATGGGACGCTTTTGTGTCTCGGGTCGGCGGGCACCAGCGTGGAAATGTTGATAAGAGGAATTCAACCTTAGCAAATACATGTGATTTGAATGTGTCGACTTTTTGAACATGAGTACTCACTCTGGTCCATAATAATTATTGGGCTTTAGCAAATTAGTTCAAACTTGAACTAAAACCCTGACATTTATTATGAATCGGAGGAGGGAGTAGAAAATAAGAACACATACATCTTTAAACGTTACTCTTTGTGTAGAAAGAACTTGGTAAAAGCTCGGGGATGGGATAGCCCCCTGGCTTTTGTACTAAGCTCCTCCACTAGTTGTGGGCTAGTTTGCCCCAAAGATTTCCAGCAACATCCTGGGGGCACAGAGCCCTCTGCATCTTGATTTGGCAGCTGGCACCCACGGCGGACACACTTACTTGATTAAGCTCCGCCACTGGTGATGGGTTGGTTCAATGCTAAGATCACATGTACCATCTCGGTGCACATCGCCCTTCACATCCTTATTTGCGGCTCTATGGCAGTCCTGACATGCTACATGGTCTTGAATGAGCTTCCCAAAGTACTCCTCGTCGGTGGTGGATTCTGACGCGGCTTGTCCAACTTAGTCTAGTTAGTGCCGGAGCTTGGGCCAAATGGTTGGAAGAGGAAATGGGCTAGTCATACATTCTGGGCCACTATTGGAGGGGGATGGGCCAAATATAGAACATTTCTAGACACAAATAGCAAAATATAAAGGGGCATTTAGGAAAGTTTTCTTGGGCTGGGGCTGTCGTCCTCCGCCCCCTCTTCCTAAGATGCACATAGCTCTGACACGGTTTCTCACTAAGTAACCATGTTGTACGCCAAACAACTTGCAGGCCAAAGATTGTTAGAGGAGTAGTACCACATAAACACATTGTAAGACTGGTAAATTCTAGATGAACCATATGATCGGGAAAATAGATGTGGGAGAAAGGGTGTGTACCTACAAGCCAAAGCTGTCACCATGTGCATGAGGCTACCACTAATGACAACTTGGCCTCTACAACACCTCATGGTGGAGCTTAACCATGGGATCAGTTGTATGAGGGCATCAAATATGACCCTAGCCCCCAAATGGTCACGAGCACATCTGCTTGAACTAACACTCGACCTAGCCGAGGCCATAGATGTTGCTGGACATTCTGCCTCCTAGCGTTGCGCTAAGTTAGACAACCTCGCCATCTCCAGCAGCATGCAACCATAGTCCAACGCAACACACCACGGTCATTCCACCCAGCTGGTAGCTTATGTGTAGATCTTCTCGCCCTTGGCCACACCTGCATCCGACAAACATCAATGTTGTGTGATCCATGCTACATCCACAACTACGCCACCTCTAGTAGGTTTGGATATTTTCATCCAAATGCCTCCATAAAAAACATCTATATGAGTAAGAACCTATCGTGTAATTTTTTTAACCCAATTGCTAAAAAGTGCTTGGATGCTAATTCGCTAATCGAGCATCCGTTTTGTGGCCGTCCGATCGAGCATCGCTTTTCGCATCTGTTCCCACAGACTGGCACCTGAGTGTCCCGTGTCGCTCGCTCCCTTCGACCCGCTCCCCTCCGCCGGCGAGCGCTTCCACCACCGCCGGCGAGCTCCGCTACCTTCGCCTGCGAGCGCCGCCGCCCCTGCCGCGAGCGCCGCCCTCTATCTCAACCTCTGTGACGCCACCCCCGCCGGCGCGCGCCCTCCACCCTATCCCGCCTCCACACGGAGACCGAGCACTTCGCCGTCGAGGTCCAAGCCTCCGACCCTCCACGGGGCTTCCTGGCGGTGCTCCCGGTCCCAACCTCGACCCGTAGCCACGAGATTTCCCGAGGTGGTCGCCGATGCTCGCGCCGCCCTCCCTATGTTCCTCTCCCGGTTCTACCACTTCGCCGACAGGTCGTCCCCAACGCCTCCACCGGTGTGCCGGAATTCGTCTGCTCCGACGCGAGCGCGGAGATCGTGATGGCCCCCGCCGGCGTGGCGCTCGCAGCGCCTCGCTGGGTACCATCCAGGTCAACGCCGCCGCGCGATAGAGCTCACAGTCGTACCTACTCTCTAGTGTTTCCAGCCCACATAGCCTCCTCCTGGAGGCCCTTAGCAACAGAGCAGGAGCGGCGCAACAGGAGCTGGCCGGGTGCCTCGCGCGGGCCGAGCAAGCTAGCTGCCGGGAAGGCTATCTGAAAACGCACGGGAGATTCAGTTGAGATGGGAGAGAACCTTATCCTCTCAGTGCTTTTTTTACTTCAAGGTCACTGCATTTGGACGAATTAGCAAAATAATCCATGACAGATTAGCCCCTCAAAAAAATCCAAGACAAATTAGTTTCCTAGGACAATTTTGTTGATAAAAACCCATGTTTTTTTTGACGTATCGTGAATTGATCCATGTAATAGTACTAGCTCACATGTGCTATGTGCGCACCACTCCCAACGGCGTTCATCATGGCGTTACCGAGAAAGTTTGTTATGTTCGTCCCACTCTATGACCCCAAGACGAGCCAAATATGATAGTGCTTGATGATGATGATGATGATGATGATGATGATGCGTTTAAGTCCATTTCATCAAAGATCGTGCGCTAGATGGCACTCCTCTTTATCTAGATTGATTCAATTAGTTGTTGATGTACGTCGAACTAGACGGCCTGATTGTCGTCTTGCCCGCCCCATAGTCTTGGTGCTCCGCGTTGAATGTTGATAGCGATTGAGTTGCACCTCATGGCGGTGGCACTATGTAGACATCAAATTGTTTCCTCATAAATGTGGTAAGTTGTGTTTTTTTGCCGGCGATATTAAGTTCCAAGCATGAGCTAGGTTGTTTCTTTTCCGCAAAAAAAGCTAATTTGTTTTTTGCATACAATAAAATGTTCTCTCTCACAATTGTTAATTCGTTTTTGTAGATGATAAATTGTTGTTTGACACATGTGCTAAGTTTCATACCTATTATGGCAATTTGGAGGTGGTGTTATTTTTATCACCTGAGCTAAGTTGCATTTGCAAACAGTAAAATTTTCCCTAACATTTTCTAAGTTGCATTTTATCGACTGTCATTTGTTGTTTCATACATCTGCTAAGTTGGATTATGCTGACATGGAGTTGTATTTTGCGCAAAATAAAATGTTAGGTCACATATTTGCATAGTCGTGTTTGTAAGCAATAAATTGTTGCTTCACACATGTGCTAAATTTTATACATATTGTTGCAAAGGTGAAATCTCTAGTGTTAACTTGCATATACCGCATATGTGAAGTTTGTGTAACATTGTCACCAAGGTTCCTACCACTATGTCTAAGTCGTGCATTGTTTGTTATTAAGTTGTATTTTCGTCGGGCCGCTGGAGATACCCTTATTCCCTTTCGCCAAAGATCGCACACTCGATTCCCTCATGCTACCGACATGCGCCGAGCTGGAAAAGTCTGCCCGCCATCCCACGTCGCCCATCATCCTAGAGCTCTGAATCGCTATTGTTCGGCCTTCCACGAAGAAATCAAATTATTTCCTCATACATATGCTAATTTATACTTTTGTCAGCAGTATTATTGATTACACAGATGATCTAAGTTGCATTTTGGGAACAACAAATTATCCCCTGCAAATTTGCGAATTTGCATTTGCCAACAAATAGATTATTGCTTAAGGCTTGTTCCAAGTTCAATTTTGCCGGTGGTATTATTGGTTTCACGGATGAACTAAGTTGTATTTTGCACATAATATATTGTTCTCTCACACCTTTTTTAAGTTATGTTTCGTAGATAGTAAATTGTTGCTTCACACATATATAAACTAAGTTGCATACCCATTATCTATAAGTTGTATATCCCCTTGTGCTAAGTTATATACCCCATGCAGTTCACACATGTAGTAAGTTGCATACTCATTATTATTAAGTTCATGTACACTAGTTCTAAGTTGCATACCCATTGTTGTTAAATTATATACACTATTGATGCTAAGTTGCGTACCTCATATGTAAATTTTTCTACCTTTAGACGATTGTCTACCACGAGAGCTAAGTTGCATGAATTGCCTATCGCGATGTCACAAACTCTCTTCATCTCGCTCGATTCGCTCTTGTTGCCGACATATGTAGAGCTAGACAGTCCGCCCACATCTCGCCCTCTACATCATCCTAGAGCTCCCACCTAGGCACCAACGGTATCGAAGCGATATCCCATTCGTCTTCTTGCAGCTCGCATAGTAGCCCGTGTCTTGTCTTGTGAGATCGGCCACATTCGTGTTGATCGAGATGGAGTCGTGTACCTTGAGCCGACAACTGCCATGAAGACAAAAAATCTGTTTCTTCATACATGTGATAGGTTGTGTTTTTTCCGGTAGTATTATGGGCTTCACATATGAGCTAACTTGTATTTTTCCACAAAATAAAATTTTCATTCAAACATTTGCTAATTCGTGTTTGTAGATAGTAAATTGTTACTTCACACATTTTCTAAATTGCATACCCACTATTTATAAGTTGTATATCCATGAATATTAAGTTGCATACCAACTATTATTAAGTTGCATATACACTCTTCTTAAGTTGTATACCAACTATGATTAAGTTGCATACATTATCCAATATAGTTTCACCACGTCTAAGTCGGCTACCACCACTCTTGTTAACTCTTTTCTAACAATACTAAGTCGGCTAGCACCACACATAAGTTACGTATCAATCATGGTGAATTTACACACCATCATTGTGAACTTGCCTATAGTCGTGCCTAAGTGGTCCACTAGTGGTACAAAGTCAACTAGCATCATTGTTCTGAAGTGGAGTAGCATTATCGTGTGAAGTTGGTCAGATGTACCTAAGTTGTGCATGGTTTGCTATAAAGTTGTATTTTCGTTGCTACCAAGTTGTCTACCTTAGAAACAAGTTACTAATGATACTAACAAAATATGGTTGGCAACTAGCAGTGCGATGTTGTAGGTCTTAGTATTATTGAGTCGCTGGTTGTTGTTTTAAAATTAGTATCTCAGAAACTAAGTTAGCTACAAAATATACAAAAAAGTGTAAAAAAACTCTTTTGTACGAAATTTCTTTGATATAACACTAAGTTGTTTTTGCCATAACACTAAGTTGCTTTTACAAAAAAAAATTTGTCGAAACATATACAAATGGGATCTAGTTTCGAAGATCTTCTCGTGAGAGACCCAATGATGAAAACGGATGTTCGTTCTAACATATGGTTTAAAAGTATTGACTTTTTGAATTTTTCCGTATGAAAGTTAAATACACGTGCAGTGCTGATTCCCTGTTAATCCAAAAGTTTCCTTTTCCGTACGTGGGATAAAGAGTTGCTAGGATTTTCCTTTTATGGGGTGAGTGCTTGGATATATAAACCAGCACCCGGATGCCCCCTAGCCGCGTCCTTTTATTAATGCTCCCAAGGATAGAAATGTAGTGTTATAGGGTCAAACACATTATAAGTGCTTCCTTCAAAAAAACATGAAGTGCTGAAGAACATATGATGAAGTAGAATCCAATCGCTTATTACCGTTAGCACCTTGTACTGCTAGCAAAATCTTGCTCTCAAATAACCGTTGCCAATTTTGAAACAGAGTGAGTAGTCGAGACTCGAGAGCCTCAGCTTCGGATTCTCTCGCGGGCCCACTCCTGCAGCTTCCAACTCCCCGAGACCCCGGCCACGATCTCCAAAATAAACTCCCCGACCACTTCGACGAAAAATAAGGAAAAAGTCACCGACCAAATTAAAACCCACGCACCACTCTTCTTCACTTCTTCTTCAGCCTGGCCGCTTCTCCACTCGAAAACCCCCAAACCTTCGCCGTCGCCGTCGCCGTCGCCGACCCCTTGACTCCGCGGCGGATTCCACCAGAAGCGATGCCCCGGGAGCTGCGGGCGCTCCGCCAGCGCCGTGGCCTCGCTGGCGCCGGCTCCGGCTCCGGCTCCGGCGCCGACCCCGCCCACGACCTCTCCGCACGGATACCCGCCCCCGCTTCCGTCGCGACACAGGTGACCGCCGAAATGCTCGCTCCACTGAACGATCGCTCTCCGTGCGCGCGATTCGGATTCTGTGTGCAGATTACAGTGGGGGGAAGGGACCGATGATCCTTGTATCCCTTTGATTGCAGGGTCGATGTGGCGACGGGGAGCAGCAGGCGGCCGCGGTCGGGGTCGGGGTGGTGGTGGGGAAGGGCTGTTTGAAGCGGCCGGGGAGTGTTTCTGGAGGAGGGGGTTCCGGCGCGGCCAAAAGGGTGAGCTTTGTGGCGGAGCCCCAGGTGCGGGTCATGTCACCACCGGCTGTTCCTGGTGCAGAAGTAGGCGGAGGGGAGAGTCGTTGTCCGAGGCGTGTCCGATTTCGTGGCGCTTCTCCTCAATTGGCGGGCGCGGCTGCTCCGCTTAGGCGGTCCATGAGAAATGCAGGGAATTTGGGTCTCGGAGTTGAGCAAGTTACTGTAGCGGTATGTAACTCTGTCAAGTTTGAGGAGGAAGGTGGTGTAGGGAAAACTGTCGACAGGAAGAGGAAGAGCAGGGAGAATACTGAGCATATGGTTACCAGTGCCCAAATTGGAGTTTCTCCTAGAAGCACAAGGTCGAGGGGTCTTCTGTCAGAGGCCCCATGCGTGCCACCACCTGTTGTTGAGAACAAGAGAGCCCGGAGGAAGGGACCAGACGTGAAGGAGCAAACACTTGAGGACCAGCCTGCTGAACTGGAAAATAGGAGGCAGCCTACTAAGCCAGCTACTCGCAGCAACAGTTATCAAGAGCTTGCATCTTCTGTAGAGGAAGAATATCAAGAACAGGCTGTTGCTCTCTCTAAGGTTCCTCCACTGCGGCGATCTAGCAGAAACTGTTCCAAGGCCAGCAGATTGCTGTTAAATAGCAACATAAGTTCAGGAAGGAACAACTGTACTGGAGCAAGGGAGGATGGCAACCAGGTCAAGATAGCTTGCTTGTCCATGCACAATGCGACCAAGGATGGCACAGAAGAGGGTATGGCAAAGGAAGATGAACATTTGAAGTTATCATGGAACGGCGGAGCTAAGGTAAGTTAGCTACCAATGGTGTTGAGATTTACTTAAATCCCGGCAGTGATCGAGGCTTATATCTGTTATTCCTACTCTGTTTGAACAATGAATGGCAGAGGGACTGATCCTTGCGTTGTTCTTTGTTTGCTGCTTTATAGGATTGTGCTGGTACGGAGGAGAAGATGGTCCCGGTGGTGGTGAGAAAAGGGTGTTTGAAGCGTACAGGGACTGATGTGAGCAGCCGGAGCTCCAGTGTTGCCAAAAAGGTTACTTTTAAGTTGGTGGAGCAGGCGGGAGCAGAGGTGAGGAGGCCCCGGGTTATTGCTGATGGCGAAGGTGATGCTGGAGAGGCAGGTTCAACTGCTCCGTTGAAGTGGTCTAGGAGGAATGCGGGGAATTTCAGTGCTGCTGATGGAGTTGAGAGGATTGCTGGAACTGTAAGTCGGAATATCTCTGCCAAGGCTGAAGAGGAAGAGGAGGATGCAGAAGAAGCAGTTGATAGGAAACGGAAGGCCAGCGAGAACGTTGAGGATATAGGGTATGTTTGGTTGTTGCCTAACATTGCCACAACTAACCTTAGTCAAATTGTGGCTGCTACAAAAAGTGTGGCGAACAAAATGGCCACGAAAGTTGTGGCTAACTTTGGCAAGAAACTGAGTCTATACCATGTGGGCCATGAGGCTAACAAAGTGGGGTAAGCCGCAGTTGTGGCAATGGA
Source organism: Lolium multiflorum (assembly GCA_030979885.1). NCBI lineage: Eukaryota > Viridiplantae > Streptophyta > Magnoliopsida > Poales > Poaceae > Lolium > Lolium multiflorum. The sequence continues at coordinate 90,885,470 of CM061751.1, read as the reverse complement.
CCAAATAGATGCCTAACAGCCTAAGGATCTGTGACATTACTATGGTTAGATGTGGCAATCTTAGGCTACAAGCCAAGCATGCCCATAGTATTAGACTATTAGTGCTCAAGTTGGAGTTATTCATAGGAGCAAGAGGTCGGGTATTCTCTTGTTGCCAGCCTTTTTTCTATGGCCTCTGTTGTTGAGAAGAAGAGGGGGCGGAGAAGGGTAGGAAGATTAAGGAACAATGTGTGTTGAGGACTAACCTGCTAAAGTTCAAGATTTCTGTAGAATTGTAAGATATCGACTGTGTTCCAGATGGTGTAACAATCATTAATATGTTTATTATCTGAGAACTGTTTTGATATTCCAGTTCATGTTTTCTGGCATTTCGTTGTAAATTTACTATGCTTCACATAACCCAGTGTGTAAGATGCATCAACCGTTTCTTTGCACTTCTATGGATGATTGCCTATTAAGCATTTACTGTTGACATGGAAATAACATATAGCCTCATGGACAGTTCTTTATGATGCCAGAACAGTCTTGGATGGGGGAGATGATTCTTTGTTCACCATCCAAGATTTGTTCCAATTGTTGCCTGCAGGGATAGAGCTGTACCTGTCGAATTTGCTCTTATATTGATTTTTTTTAAAACATGAACTACATCAGATTAGCCTGTTGCATTTTTTTGTAGTTCCAAGTTCTTGTCTTTTAAACTCATCATGAACCCTGTATTTATATTTATATTTGAGTTGAGTATTCCCAGCTGTTTTCCTTTGTTGTGTTTAATCATGGGGGAGGATGTAGTGTCTGTGAAATATGGTCTGTATTGCGTATGCAGACTTTACAGTGAGCAGGCTATTTGAAGTTCCATGTGAATGTTGGTGCTTACTAATTTTCCCAATTCTTGGTAGCCATGTTTCTCTTTGTGCTTTTTGCTACATAGTTTCTCTGTTGGATTTTATTTCAATATATCTTCTGTTCACAACTGAAGGACACTGGTCACTGGTAACTAGCAGTTGAGGCAACACCCTTTACTTTGATGACAATGTTTCCTGCAACTAATGACCCAAATCGGAAGACATTATGTTGTACTGCTTGTGTCTTCAGTAACGGCAGAGGCATGTGGATCACACTTGAGTGAAGATTTATGCACTGAATGTAACACGAGGACATGTTGCCATTATTTGTTTTTTGTAATGCCAAGTGCACTTCATTTTGTTTTAGTATAAGAGAATATATTGCATGTCTGTTTGATGACATGTAAAAAATCTGTGCATGATCATTTGAGTTAGAACCTAGAGTATCTTTTATGCAAACAGTAGGGGAGATCCCTACTAAAGAATAAAAAGGTGGGATCCACAAGACCCGAGTATTAACCTGCAGTATGTTCATGCACAATGCATGGATATAGTGGAAGAGTTGTTTCCCTGAAATTTTCAGTTACAATGGTAACGTTCTCATGAGGTTGATTCAGCATTAGTTAGTGCTAATTTGTTTCATGTCACGTCATATGCACCATGTAGTGAAAAAGGAAAAGTCATGATACCTAAATATCAGATGGTCTGCAGAACAAAATTGACCTCAATGGAAGGTTCGCCTCAGCGAGGCTTATTCATAATTGTGTGTATGTATCAGTAGCATATTGTGATAAATGAACTGAGTGTTTTACTTTTACAGTGCATCTTGCAGAACAAAGGGTTTTCATCTTTTCCTGTTGAACAAACAACAAAGACTATCTTCCATGAGAATGATATTCTCATCTGGTCGCTGTTCCGTTTTGGCTTACAGTTTGGCAGGGAAAAGTTTCTGTTTGATTCCCTCTGATAGTGAGAAGATAATACTGATTTGAATGGTTTTATTCTTTGGCTCAGTATACCCAGTTAGTTTGTTTCTCAAATAAAAAACACATAGTTAGATTGCACTCTAGATATGTTTTTTTTTTGTTTTTGAAAAAGGTACATTCTTGTATCTTTTAAGAAAAAATTCTTATTCTGTTATTAACTTTATCTTGATTCAGTTTTCAACTAAAGATTACAATTTAGAGTGTAAAGGCCACAATGTCTGAAGAATGATTGGCAGTAAAACTGAAACTAAAAGCTTAGATGACCAAGTGTCAAAATACCTAACTCTACATCCAATTTATTTTCTTTTGTTTTCTTTAATCCAGCGAAACTGGTACATCTCTATATTGCTTAGTGTAAATACAATTGCCTGTTCTGACCTTAAATGTGCCAAAAATGCAGGAGGTAGCTGAAAACTACTGCATGTACCATACACATGGTGCATCAGTGTCAGAGATAACAGAGGACATTGCTGCCGACCCCACCCTGCCTTGTAGCAAAGTATGTAAGTTGTGCGATCTATATCTATGCGCGAAGCTACACTTCTAGGTGAGGATCATCTTCAGAAATACCCTTCAAAACATCCAAATCAGTCCTGATGAGCATGACTGTTGGAGCTACACTTAGGGGAGCGGATCATTTATCCTCTGCGAGCAGCTAGGGCGTACGCAGTTCGAGTCGGTCAAGGCCGACAACGACTGTGCCCAGGGAGATCCAGAAGGGCAGGTATTTACCGGTTTAATTTCTTATTCAAATTGAGACCAAAACCCCACTACCAGTTTATGTCATGACTCACTTTTAGCACTGAATTATATTTTTGGATGATTCATGTGAATGTTGAGGATTTTTTATTTCACAGAACCTGGTAGGGGAAACTTTTTGGGGCATTCATGCACATATATATCAGCTGTTGTGGTGTTGACTCTTGAACTGCTATAGATTGCTATGCTCAAGCAAGACGCTTTGTCCATGGAAGTCTTCTAGATTGCTGGCATCTCAATCATTAGTTATAGCATCAATGAAGCCTTGTCTTTAACAGGAAGATGAATGATGTCTTGCAATCAAGCCGTTTTTCCAAAATCTTCCATGTTGCGTGAGTAGAACTATGAAACCATATGTCTTAAGAAAATTCCGTGGTTTATGTGCTTAACAATTTACTAGATTTTTTTCAGTAATTGGCGTTGTATGGCAACGTCGAGACATTTTGGGTATCAATGATAGAGTTACCTGGGGGGATTGCTATTAGCCTATAGAGGGTGTCTTTTATTTTTTTCTCGAGACTAGAGATCAACTTAGCACCTGTGGCATTTTCACAGCCATTTTGTGGGCTACTTGAATTTGTAATGGAGGGTTTATGCCCATCTGCTTCTTATTTGATCTGTTAACGACTTAGAATCATAAGAACTTTTTAATTTAGTAGGTCTGCTCATCTGCAAAATGTTGTACACCCAATTGGAGCAAACAAAATGTTGTACACCCAGTTGAAAATGTCTGGAGCTTATATGTTGCTTGGACCATCACATGTCGGCACTGCTATGTTCTGTAGCTATTATTAGTTAACAGTATAACCTAACCAGCTAGGAGGGCTCACAGCGATTTGGCGCTCCTCACCGTCCGATCAAGACGCTCAACGCTGCAGATCGCTTGAAATCTCTGAAACGCTGCGTGGACCTGTTTACGCCCGCAGTTCACGTTTCGTGGGCTGGTTCACGTTACAGGGCTGGTTCTCCGTAGGCCGAGTTGGACGCCGACAAACTACTCTGCCTGTTAGATAGGCCCATTAAGTAGTTAACAGTATAACCTAACCAGCTAGGAGGGCTCACAGCGATTTGGCGCTCCTCGCCGTCCGATCAAGACGCTCAACGCTGCAGATCGCTTGAAATCTCTGAAACGCTGCGTGGACCTGTTTACGCCCTGTTTACGCCCGCAGTTCACGTTTCGTGGGCCGGTTCACGTTACAGGGCTGGTTCTCCGTAGGCCGAGTTGGACGTCCTCTGCTTCACCGGGCCGACAAACTACTCTGCCTGTTAGATAGGCCCATTAAGTATGAAAAGAAAACCCATGCGTGCAATCCGGCTGCTTCTCACCTCTTCCGTCCGGCGCTGGCGCTTCTACGCCGCCACGCACGATGTTCTCCGCGACCCCCTCCAATCTCGGCGTAGGGAGGAACCTGGGTTGCGGCGCCGCCGGCTGATGCCGAAGGGAAAATTGAAGGGCAAGGGGCCGTGGTAGCGAACCCTAGCACTTGGCTGAACGCCGCGTTGATCGGTGCGCCCATCGCGACGAGCCAGCTTATCCGGCGGTGGCGCCCAGCACGACGAACCAGCTTGTCCGGTGGCGGTTCCACCAATTGCATCATGTTTTTCTCAACGATTTCTATGAGTTCAAGGAAATTATGTGAAAGCCTGATAGCTAGCTATTCTCTGTAGAGATTAGATGATCTTGATGTTCCTTTCTCCTCCCAAGTTCGAAATCCTTTTTCTTATATGCGACCATTGTTTATATAATTATATTGTTGATTGCTTCTCCTTCTTTTCCTAGACGTGTGGGGGCACGGTGAAACCCTAGATCGGTCAACCACTCCCCCGGCCCAATCGGCTGCCTGCTCTCCTCTCCTCCCCAATCTCGGCTCCTTCCTCCTCCCCCAATCACTGCCCCTCTCCTCTCCCCACAATCCACCGCATCCTCTCGTTTTTCCGGTGGTACACTGTGCGCCGGAGGCGGCGGGCGTCGATGCGGTTAGCCGGTGTGGTGCTGCGCGGTGGTGGGCTGGTGGTGGGTGCGCGCTATGGCGTCTAGCGGCGCGCCGCCTCTCCTCCGAGATGGAGTCGGACAGGGACGACCACGTTCGTGGGCCGGAGGAGTTGCCACAGGAGCGCTCACGGAGGAGGTCGGCGTCGACGCCTCGTCCGTTGGAGGCTCGTCGAACGGCCGGACGCGCTGACGGCCGAGACCGGTGGCTGATTCGACGACTGAACACGCGGCGCGGCGGCGGCGGAGGCTCGCCGGACAGCCGGTCGCGGTGGTCAGGTGCAACAATTGGGCTAGGAAGGCGCGGAGAAGGGTGTATATCGGGCGGCTGCTCGGCGGAATCGAGCGCGAGCAATGCGGGGTGACTCCGCAACGGAGTAGTGGTCAGGTCCACACGTGAGGAGCAGGGAGTGGCACTCCGCGTAGCAGCGTGTGCAGAAAACTGACGTATCAGGGATCGGATACGATCGGATACGCGGATACACACTTGAACCTCGTCATGTACTATTGACCCTTTTGAATCTAAGTGCGGACATAAAGTCTTAGCCAATGTTTCTAGACTATTAGGGAGTAGAGTGTAGGAATCTCGTAGATGGAACAACAATTTATTCCGCCCTGCGCAGAATATATATCCCAGCCGTATCAGCCGATTTTTCGTTTAAAAAAATAAAAAAATTAATCGGATACGTGAGAATTACGGATACGAAAATACCCTAATCGTGGACGAGTCAACATATAAAGCGACATCACCGCAGCCCCTTCGCTCGCTCGTCCATTCATCTCCTGATCGTATCGTCTTCAGACCTAGGGTCTCTGCCGCCGCCGCCGCCTCACCGAGTCACCGGGGGCACACGAACTGATCGCCGGCGGCCTGCATTACCTCACCGGAGAAGGGATCCCCCCTCCGCCGCCCGCCTGCCGCTGGAATACGCAGGTAAGGTCCGTGATCCCATCTCCACTTCTCTCCGTGATCCCATCTCCACTTCTCTTCTCTGTTCTCTCATCTCATTCTCTGATTCTTTTGAAATCTGAATACTGTCTCTGTCCGTGCCTTACATAGCTACTTCCGTTTCTTGTAGTTTAGCATTTAGCAATGGCCAACTCGAACCCTGTATTCCAGATGTTAGATGCTATCCGTGTGATTCCTCAAAATTATGATCCGAAGTGGCCGCTATGGAGGTACGTGAATAAAATTGCCAAGACTGGAAAAGGGAAAGGGGGCAATGCGAAAAGCATTTGTAGGCTTTGTGATCGTGATATTTCTGGGAGTTACTCAAGAGTGAAAGCACATCTGTTGAAGATGGGAGATGGTGGAGTGAAGCCTTGTCCAAAAGTTACTATTGATATTTTAGTTCAGCTCAAAAGTGAACAAGACAAGGCTGATGCAAGTAGCAAGAGCAACACACCTTTGAACATTCCGCTGCCATCTGATGGTAATGGGAGTGGGAGCAAGAGAAAGGCATCAGCTATTGAAGCAAGCTTTGATCTCGATACTCGCAACAAGCTGGATAGCAAAGTTTAGTGAGGTGATTTTCTCCCCATCTTTTCCCCCCTCCGCTCATGGTCTCTCTATTGCTAGACATTCTTTTGTTGGGAGATGCAGAGGTGGAGTCCATGAGGCGAAATCATGGATGTTATGGATGCAGCGCTCGTGCCATGGCTGCCTGGAGCATGGGCTATTTTTTCTCACATGAGAGGCTACTGTTTTTCTATTTAATTTTGCATGTTCCTTACTTTTCTTATCGTTTAACACAAGCAAATGGTTGGATGCAGCGTTGCCGGACGTCGAGGTGGTCTGGGTAAGGCTGACTGAGACCAGATCCATTGCATCCTTAATATCCAAAACCCTCTGTCAATGTTTGAGAAGTATCACTGTGGAGAAGATCGTGGTGAGATTCAGATTGGTGTGTTTTTGTTGTGTGCTTCCAACATGTGTGCAAGTTGAGCTGCTACTTCCCCCTCCCCATATTTTCATTTCAATTTTATTTGCTATAGGGTGTCTGATATTGTGCTTGTGCAGAACCAGAGCTCTCGTCATTTTGACATGACGTGGATCTTGCATACTAACAAACTAGAACAATTTATATCTGCACTAGAACAATATATTTAATTGCACAATTCTACAATTTTTAGAATAACTCTTTGAAGAGTGCAGCGGCAGTGCCTTAGGGTCAAGTACTGCTATTTACGCCGCTTTGTTGGTCCATTTTTAGAATACTTGGTTCGATACTACATGATGGAAAAAATGATTTCCTTATTAGCTAGAAGAATACATTGCTACTTGCTACTTGGTAGTTGTGGTTTTTTAAACCTTTTGAGAGATAGAAGAAAGTCGTTCTACTTGCCACAAATTCCTTAAAACTAATCTTGTTGTTGTTGCGTTGTGTGGTACAGAATTGTGAGTAGCTCAGTGCCATTGAATTTGGCCATTTTTGTCCAATGAGACCACTATGTTAGGTGAGTATGAGACAGTACTACAGATCAACCGTGTTTAGATTTATTTATATGTATGGCTCTTTCATGGACTTGACACATGATTTATGATTTTAGAGGGGGGAGAGCTTGGAGTGGAGGTTTGTTTCTTTGAAGCCAATGGCTTTCAGAGGTGGAGCATTTTGGAGAGGAAGCTGAGTATGTATCCTTGAGGTGGATGAGCATGGAGAGGGAATGTCGATGATTCTGACCACAAAGATGCCTGACCACTGGTTGCTTCGGCCATCTTTATGGATAACTGCGAAAAAGGATTGTCCAGAAGGTTGGTATTCAATTCCTTATGCATTCACAACAGCTCCGTAGTAGATCGCGAGTCCAGTATTGCTTAAATATTTTTTTCCAACAGTACTTCGTTAATTGTTGAAGGGATTGAGCGATATATGCAACTTTTAATTTATGCTGATGTACTGCCTGATGATGTTTTTTTAAAGCTTGTTGCCTGATGATGTTCTTGTGTGCTTGGTGATCTTCTTGCGGGTGAATTTATAAATAGCGAGAACCAAAAACTGGGCTTTGTTTTCCTGAAGCTATGACCTTTTAACAGTAGCCTTAGTTCTTTGTCAGATGCTTGTTTTGCCGTTGTTTTTATTTATGACCCCATCGATTCAGGTTTTTTTTGGAAGCTGAGTATTTAAAACTTGAGCTCAATGGGGTTCATTCGAGCTCTTTGCAGCCAACCCCTTCTGTCCTTGAGCAACTGTTCCATGGTCGGGAATGACAAAGAGAAGCCGCTCGAGACCGGTCTGGTTCGTCGTCCATGCCGGTCGGAAGGGGAGCTGCTAGGATTCGCGGGCTACTGGAGGCAAGAGATGGTGGCCTCGCTGAGGGAGATCGGCCAGAAGAAATAAGCGGGGCAGGTGAGCCTCCTCCAATCTCTCTCACTCTGCTCCACTTTCACAGCCTGTCTCCCCCATTAGAGATTACATCATGGTCTCTCTCCTCTCTTTTGGTTACACTTTCTCGCGTGAGCTCCTCCCTATAATTTCTGTCTCACTAATTTACTCTTCATTTTTATTTTATGCAGCTAGGCTTTGGGTGGTGGTAGATTCAAACACCGATGGCTACAACTGCAAGAAGCTACGACTCTTTTTTTGCACCAGAGGTCCTCTCTTTTCCCCATCCAGTTATGGCATATAATTAATCCAACCTCGTTTGATTAATTTCCTCTCTTTTTTTAACATTTGAAGCAGGTCTTGGTGAACCAATTCGAGATGTCGTTGAGTTCTACAGGATCTCCTCCACAGTGATGTCCTAGCCATCCAGAAGGTATGTCAAAAAATTTGTCCCTTTTGTGTGTTCTTGGGATTGAATAATATGATGACTTTATCACTAACTGCAATCTTCCTATTCGAGAGCGATGCCGAGCAGGGAGCTGTATTTTGACAATGAGAATTGTAGTGTTCTCTTCCAATCTTCCACCTTTCTCTTTTAAGTTTAGGATAAGCTTATTATAGAATCTATACCTGATATTTACAGCCGTAAATTTACTACATGATTTGTGTGTAAACCTAAATGCCTCTGAATCTAGGAGAGGATGTCGACGCTGTGAAGCGGTAGGCGAGGATACCGCACGTGTTCTGCAAGATGCTTATCTTCTTCGACGCCCTCGACACAGGTGCACGATTCCTCTTCTCCGGTGGTGACACGGTCAATAGCGACACCCTTGACTTCAGCCTTCATGACTTCTTCACTTCCCAGCCAGGCTGGCCATCGTTTATGAGGAAGGTTTGAGCTGATTTTGATTCAACAAATATTACATATATCCTTATAAGCCTGTTAGTTGTTATATAGCTCATCTTTGATAAATTCTTTTACTGCTGAATCTATGATATGATCCCCCTTATTTTCTCTGTTTCCCCCTTTTTCAGAGCTGCTAAAGGCTGATTGACAAGGGCAAGGTGGCGCGACGGTGATGATCTAGAGCATCTTTCGCAGTTATCTCGGCCTGTTATTTATGAGTATCCTTCAATCACTTTGTTTCAATGTTTATCACTTTTGATCTTATTAAAATAATCTTCATCCATGCAGATTCTATTTGAATAAACATGCACTTTTGTTGCACTGTTATGCTGGCACTTTACCTGTGTTTCCCCTTTAATACCAATTCTTACTATTGAACTACGTATTTTGCTATCTGTTCCAGTGACAGTTTATTCACTATTCATTCAGAGAAGACATGTTGTTGGTTGGGGTGACACAACGACATGTGCTGCAGCTCGGTTAGTTGGCCCAGCCAGGTCATGCTCCCTGAGTCATACTGCTTTTATGCTTCTCTTTTGAATTTCATAAATTTTATAGATATGCTTGTGTACCAGAAAGGTAGGATTTTGATACAAAACTAAACCTTTATTAGGAAACCACTTGGATAAATAGGTAATCTTGATGGAGAAACTATTCCCACCCATGCTATTATCATTTTTTTTTCTGCAAACGGAGATGCAACGCTAGAAATATTTTTGGTGAGTTCATGGTTCTGTTCTCTGTAGATGAGAAAAACCTTTTGAATCAACATAATTGATATATATTCCCATTTTAATAGCATAATGCTTAGTCATATTGGTTGCCTATAATTGCCATGTATTAACCGGTTAGTTAAATAATTCTGCTGACATCTCTGCTCTATGGGAATAAAACAGAGTTGTAGGAGTTGACTCTCACATGAGACCAACAAAAAGAATATTTTATTTAGTTTTCTTTGTGACATATTTAAAAAAAAATCATATTCATGCTTTTTAAAGTGTCCGCCTTGGGACGCGTAGGCGTAGCAGTGCCTTGGAAATGTTCCCACTTTAGGTGCTTAGGCACACTCTTAGGCTTCAGAGCGGGTTTAGAACCATTTAGTACGCCTTAATGCCCTAAAAACCATGGTATATTTCACAAATATCAGAGCTCGGCTAGAAAAAGGTACGAAGCAATCGATGGAACTGATCTACCATTGGAAAGTTTGAGTCAGGCTATTGCTAAGGGAAGATGCATGACCTTCCCTAATTCTCTGCCTAAAAGAAGGTGCATGCTCCCATTCTCTTGTAATTTAATCATGATATTCCTTCTTTGAATGATAAACTACAAGCATTTGGTTTCATTGTCTGTAGTTGTTAATAAATATCATGTTCTCAACAATTTATGCTATGCAGCATCGTTATCTATCTTCTATTTATTAAAAAAAAGGTTTCAGAGGGAGTCGGTCTGCCCAGTGGGCATTGATGAAACCAGCAACTCTTGTGTCGTTTGGTGATGGTTCGAAAAGACTCTTTTCACTATTTACCAGACAAATCAAAGACCAATCGCGAAAATTCATTTGCTTTAGGTTAGTGCGTGTGCGTGTGACTGCAGAGCAGCCCAATAATTTTTTTGCTGAATGTATTGTTCTTCTCTGTGTTCACTCTTGGATTGCTCCAAGGATAGGAAATATTAGTTCACCTTGACCAACTTAATATTGTTGAGTAGACGGTGTTCAGTGTTGTGAATACTACCCTGCAATTTTTGTAAAGTTTTCATGTTCATAGATTTGATATTCAGTAAAAATGCAGTCTGCGTATTTGTTTAATACAGTTTAGCAATTCTTAAGCAGGGAATGCACTCTACAATGTTAAGACTACTTCCATTGGTACTAAACAACTAAGATTTATCTTTCCATTGGTACTGAACTACTAACGTTTATCTTTCCTTAGCACACATTGGAAATATTTTTCTTAGCTTCAAGGCAAAACACTTTTCAGGGCATGTATGTACTTTTCTAAGGTTATCTAAAAACAGATTTTTAGCATTTGCTGCTCGTTTGATAGTTCTGAGCTTAGGAACGGAGGGAGTACACTTACCCCATATTTGGTCATTGTACTTAAGCAGATCCAATTTGTATATCACATTAATTGGATGTCGCAAGATTTTTTTCTCTTTTCTCCCATTATACTGCCTACTGCTCTACTTTTATGCCTTTTGTTGTCAAATGTGAGTGGAATATTACTGCAATTACATCGAGAACTGTGTCACTGACATTTTGGCATATCTGCACTCATGTAGGACCATCTACTTATATGCTCTTTGGAGTGATTGTAATCCTATCAGATAACCAGTAAAGCTCTATGAATTCGCAAAAAAAAGAATATATCATTATGTTTAAATTAGTCAAAAAAGAATATAGCATTATGTTTAAATTAGTGTTTACCAGAATACCTCTGCTGCCACTACTATTCACTAAGTAAGAGAAATGGTTGATTGTATGTGTATAAAATCGACATATGTTTCGTTACTTTGCTTGATAAATCTTTGCTTTCCTCGAGTTTTTCTTAATACTACAATAAGCTAAAGTTCATGGTTTAGATTCTGATATGATGGTGACCCCTCTCGTTTGAGGAAGTAGCTTTGTTTTCTGATTATAGAAATTTTGGATCCTTGGATTATTTCATTTCTGTGTTGGAAACAGCTTGTGGCTGCATTCCAGTTTTGGCAAATGATCCAGGGCAAAAGCACTTTCATCTTGTTCATCTATTTACGGTCATGTATTTTTCCCCTCCAAAAATAACATGCAGCTGGTTTGATAAACACCATCCTCCATGTTTTCAGTGCACTTTCTGAAACAATAATGCTTCCCACAAGGGTTTCCTGTGAGGATTTTCTCTACATCTACCCGTTACTATCATAATGAGATGGTAAATGACAATGAATCATGTATATATATGCTCTCGTGGCTTATCTTAGCCTTTGAATATTGAGTTGCGTTTATGGTGATAGTTTTCGTAAACAAAGCATTTGTCATGCATTATAGGTATGACCGAATATTACCGCGTGGAGAGCCGCTGACATGTTTGCTTCTGTACTTTGTTTGTTGCCCCCTATCCGGGGGAAGATGGGTAACAGTAAGTCATGTTGTTCATCCAAATTAAGTCTAGCGACTATTTTTTATTTATAACAACAAGTATTCCTTTCCAAGAACCTGCGTCATCTGGTGAAATTAATTCTTTTTTGGCCCACTTCATAGATTTCCTCACATAATCTGTCAGAGGTTGTTCATTTTTTGTTTGCGATTTGTTATTATACTGATTTCTGTTATCTGCCAAATGAATCTGTAATGAGTGTGCTCTATTGTTCTATTTCTTTATCATTTCTTGTGATGGATCTTCATGCCTACAGCCTACTGCATGTACAATCAATTTATTTTCTATTTTATGGTGTCCAGTAGTATGCCTAAATGTTAATACCTTGCTTTCCGTAGAGGATTTGAATAACGAAGGAGTGAATTTAGAAAGTTTGAGAGTGAAAATATGTTAGGTCACACATATTGTGTGCAACATCGGTTACTTGCACATTGTTTTCCGGTTACTACAAGGTTCTTTTATGAATGTTCCCTTTGCTCACATTGGATATTCCAGATATAAATTATTAATGTACTTTTCATCGCGAAGATTCTATGAGTCAAGATGCACTGTTATCTTAATACTATTCTTGCACATTGAGTATGTTTTCTCCGTACAAGGGATATTGGTATTTTAAAAATAAACCATTTTAATGGCATCCTTCAAACTTATTATCATAGACAGATGGTGTACTAAAGTTCCCCTTCACTGAAAAATGTACTCTGAAGTATGCTTTCTTGATAATGTGACTCTTAGGTTTCGCTGCAATTTAAGTTATTTTTTATGCTTGACAATGTTACTCTTAGATTTCGTTTCAATAAAAGTTTGTTCGACAGGAACTTGATTTGATTGATGAAATGCCAATGGTGGTGATGTAGAAATATGATGTCAGTGTTCACCATTCATGTTCCTGGGCAATTATGTTCTAAGGTAATTGAACCCTCCTGAAACTTCCCACTATTAATTTTCACTACTCGTGACCATAATTTTTCTTTGTGATTTTGCTTACCTTCAGCTATTGATTTTCAAAAAGAATCTGCTCTAGCACATTTAAATTAGCATAGCCAACTCTGTGTGTAGTTTTTCCTTTTATATCATTAGTATTTTCTTATAGGAAAGTGCAGGCAATAGCTGATTTTACTTGAAATAAGTATGCCCTAAAGAAACTTAGCCAAAATAACAGAGGGTATTAAGGTTGCCTACCTTCTTTTGCTCTTCATCGGAATAAGATGCATCATGTCTACTTCCTTGGTAACAAGATCAGGTTGCTTTTGCTGCGGATGACACTAGCGTATTTGGGACATCAAGCATGTTAAACCCAAGCTGGTCATTTGACCAATCAGTGGAGTAATGTTAGTTGTAAGACCGAATCACTAAGACTTGAAGATATTATTGTACAGACTACAGAGCACCTTGGTTCCCTCTCACCCATGTTATGTAATATTGTGCTACGGACTACTCTTGTTTTCCTATGTGGAAATACATGCTATCGCAGTTGACCTATGTACACTATTAGCTAGCCAAGACTATTTTATTTTGTTTTGGTTTTTCAACAACATGTATGATTCATACCGGTTACTTTAGCTCACCGGCAAGCGAGGGATGCTTTGGTTTACTCAGCGTAATACATGGAAATTTAGGTTGTGTTTCTATATACTTATGAATAGCATTTACGTAGTTATGAGTTTCTGATCCGTTGGAACTTGTCTGATGTGACTATTAATATGTCTGTCTCTCTGATATACAAGCGTGATTGTGACCAATAGGTCCATCTGTCTGATACAAGGGCGAGTGGCTGAATAGTGTTCAAGCAGAACCTGATGTTATCTCAATGTCTTTTGTACCTATTACTTCACTATTGAATGGATTTCTTGGAAGTGGATCTTTGAATCATGCAATCAATTTGTACCTTCGATGTAAGTACAAATTTCCAACCTTGCAAGCTGCTAGTACTTTATCCATGTCAGTTCTTACCTATAGACATGAAACATTAAAAGTTTAAACTGCATACGTATTAGAAATATTAAGAGAGACTGGATCTTCTGCACCAGTACTTTAGTTGTGTATTGATGTTGCTTATTACAGAACAAGGTTATGCCTTTCTCACTATTTTTTTCCCCCACAGAATCCTTGCTATCGGTTTATAGTTCATGGTTGTGTCTACAGTTAGAACTTAGGAAATTAACTTCCCTTTTCTCTCTATAGATTGTTGGGTGTAAGTTTTCAGACGATCACCTTGCTACTCGGGATTTTTCCGAGCTCAACTCAAGTTCAAAAGGAACATCCACACCAACTCTCATTTCGAGGTCAGAATGTCCTTCTACTTGCCCGTGAACAACGGTGCTGCAGGTGGGCGGCGGCGTGCGGTGCGGCGGTGGAGCAAGGGGATCTGCAGGGGCTTCGTTGTTTTTTCTTCTTTTTGTTGGGTCCTTTTTGCTCTTTCTCCAGGACAGCTGTGTGTCTGGTTGTTTCTAGTTTCTGGTGGCGTGTGTGTGCTGTATCCGTTGTTTTTTTAATACGCGTTGCCTTTCCTCAAAAAAAAAAATGACAGCTATTATTTGCCACATTGGTCATCATGGTGTGACAAATGATAGAAGTGAAACGAAAAGTATGGCAAATACTAAAATGCCATTTTCAGTTTCAACATTTGGCTGGTTCACCGATTTGCCATGGGCAAGTCGGAGCTCATCGAATAAAGGGGTCATCACAACACTCTACTGGCGCACCAAGTGTTTGTTGATCCAAGGCGAGGTCAGCAAATACTTGGTCCGTCATGAGAGTGATGTGATGATCCCCTTTATTCGATGAGCTCCGACTTGCCCATGGCATGTCGGTGAACCAGGCAAATGTTGAAACTGAAAAGGGCATTTTAGTATTTGCCATACTTTTTGTTTCACTTCTATCATTTGTCACACCGTGGTGGCCAATGTGGCAAATAATAGTTGTCATTGTTCACGGGCAAGTAGAAGGACATTTTGACCTCCAAATGAAAGTTGGTGTGCAAGTTCTTTTTGAACTTGAGTTGAGCTTGGAAGAATCCCAAGTAGCAAGTGGATCGTCTGAAAGAGGGGATCATAATGCTACTGCTGGGACTTCCGATTCGAGCAAAGTGATTCAACAAGGGAATCTGGCTGCTGTGGTTTAGGTAAGTTAACATGTGCAGAGCTTTTTCTTTGACTTACAGTTATTAAGATTAACTACGTACTTATTAGAGCACCGTGCAGTTGAACCGCCGGAATTGAAAGAACATTAGGAGCATCCTGCCGTTGGACTATCAGTTTCGTGATTACATGCATCTTGAAGCTGCACCGTGGGCCCTCTAGAACTATCAGTTTCGTGATTATATGCATCTTGAAACTGCACCGTGGGACTTAACAGTACTAGTTGAGAACAAATCACGCATTTTTCTTGCACGTGCACCTTCAGGTTACAGGTGAGCTTCTATCTTTTATTGTTCAATTGATTATGTGTATTCCTCCATCTATTTTTTATTGAGAACAAGCAAGTGGGCTTCTAGTCCACCCTAGCGAGCCTCTCAGGCTATCCACGATACCTGTGCGGGACTGGGCGATGGCCTTCTTTTGTCTCCATCTGTTGCGCCACGTGTCAATCTGTAATTGGTTGGGTCAGTCAAAAAAAAAAGAATGTAAAGAGGGGAAAAGGAGTAGCCCGAGTGGTCACAAACCCTATCCCGTCCCCTGGCTGCTGCCGTCTCTTGCCCTCCCCATTCCCTCCCTGCACATCGCCATCGATCTTCTCCGCCCTTGGTCACTCACGCGGCATGCCTGCTTCCCATCAACCTAATGGCCAGAGAAACGCCGGAGCCGGAGCAGGAGCCCCAATTCTCGACGTGCAGGTGGAGGTGGAGGGAGGATGCCGGAGGGATTCACAACGACGACGAATGAGAGGCTGCTGGAGGTGGTGCGGCCTATGAGGACGCGCGGCGGGGGATGCTAGCTGTAGATGTCGAGATACGCTGACGGGGCTCCATTAAACTGTTGGATTGAAGGTATATTTTGATTGTTTCTTCTTTCCATTGTGTAGTGATTGAAGCATCTAAATTGACAGTGGTTTATTATTGGTTTTGGGCTTGATGATGTAGTTGTAGCCTGTAATTAGGCACTCTGGTTGGGGGGGTTGAATAGAGACATTTTCTCAAAAGTATGTCAACAGCTGTTGATATGTGATATACGGCAGTACTGCAACATTTACTCTTTTGTTGGTTAGTAATGTACAGATGGATTTTTTGAGACATTTTGGACAACCTTTTCTTCCTATAGGTGTATCATGATGTTTTAGTCCCTTATTTTGTTTCATGCTTGCATCAACAGGGAAATGGCTACTTGCTTCTCATTTGGAGAAGTCATGTGCTAGAATTTGCTGCTCATTCAAGTGATCTTTCAGGCTCTACTATTCAGATTTTGTCTCCATTGGTATGGAGGATAAATTTTTTATGCGCCAGGTACATGTGTACTGACCCTAAATCATTTATTCTCTTAACAGTAGGAGATTTTATCTGGTACTCATGTATGTCATTAGATAATTTCCTATGTTCAATGGTTTAAACTTACTCAAATATTTTTGTGTGCATCGGGTCTTCCAGCTTACTTAAATATTTTGTTTCTACAGGCATAGCTTTTCACCTTGAGTTTCTACCTTGTTCTTTTAAGTCATCAGTTTGGACAACCCAATAAATAAATCTATAGGTATATGCTTCTAGCCTTCTACATTTGCGTCAATTTTCACTTCCTGACATTCTCACTAAGCAAGCAAGAAGAAATGCATCTACTATTCTGTGCACTGAGTGAACTATCTGTGCTACTTGGTAATTATGTATAATGGATATTGTTTTAAGCTGTTTTTAGCAGATAAAATCTTTGTTTGTGAAATCAGATAAATTGTTAAAAGGGCATAGAATATACGTACCTGGTGTAGTGAAGTACCACAGGTTAGGTAAGGCTCTATTATAGTCTTTCTTTAGTTTCTCAAATTGATCAATATTCACTTTGCAAACAAAAACTTAATGTTGCTTATGTTGAAAATTAAGAAAGATCTTTTCCAGAGTTATTACTTGGGGTATTTATTTTATCAGTTTTCTCACTGTTTTTGTGAGCTTAATATTTTATGGCCACTTTTGTTGCAGATCCTTCCCGGTATCAAGATGCTGCAAGATCGTTGCTTTTGCCAAATGTAGGTTATTAACACCAGGACAATTGGATGGTAGAGGTCAGATCGGAGTATATTGGATGAAGTTGCTAAAAATAAGAGGAATGTGAGCGCCTACATGTTTTATCTTAAAAGTCCATTGTATTAAATTTCTTAAGTTAGTTTTGCACTATATTCATTTTCTGCAATGCCTTTTCGCCTTTTCTTTTGAGGTTGGTGATAGATTTAATGTATCTACCAACTCCCCATGGTGTGTCAACAGGCGTAATTGGGGCGATGATTGGTCATTTATAGATCTATTTATTCCAGGTAAATAGGATGATATAAGGATCTATGTTCACCATGGTGATATGCATAATTTAGCACTGCATTTTTATCTGTTATTTACGTAAGCTACTTCACCTTTATTGATGCACATACTTGGGTTGATTTATCTTATTGGACCAAAGAAACCACATTGTTGTATTATTGAAAAACGTTATGTGAACTATGTAAACTTGTTTTCCTGTAAACTTGTTTTCCTCTATTGCTTATTCTATTTTAATATTTGCATTGCGATGGGTTCAGCTCTCTTTTGCATTATAATTTCTGTTAGAAAGGAGAAGATATTATCAGTTGTCTCGTGGTGTATAATAAATGGAGTGAAATACTTGATGTACTAGATCATTGGCTTTCAGTCTGGCATGGTTTGCTGGAGAATGTTTTTTTGTATTGTTTACTGCTTCAAAATTTCCAATCGACATCACTGTTTGATAATACTGAGCCGAAGCTTGCTCCTTGCAGAACTTGGATGGAGGAGGTTATTCTGAAGTAAGTTTGGGCAAAACAAGACCTGGATAGATCAAAGAAATACATCAAGATGTCGCAGTTTGCACTATGTTCTGGTACTATTACTATATTTTTTTTCAGTAGCCCGATATTAGTGAGTGGTTCATTTTTCAGCTTTACTAGGCAACAGCAAAATGCCTAGCCCTAATATTTGAACATGCCTATGAAAGTATTGGGGTCTACACTTTAGTGTTCAACAAGGGAAATAAATTGGCGTGCAATTTTCCTTTTCTTTGCCCCCTTCATTCTACATGCTACACACACTATGGCATGCTTCAGTCCTATTTAATAACTGTTGCTTTTCCTTGTATGAGGTTGCCATGTTAGTTGAGCTATGAGCTACTGCCATCACATGCATAGTTAATTCATGCATGGTGAATAGTACATCAATCTCCCTAGAGCAAAAATGGTTAGTCTGCATGCCGGTTAAGCTTACCTCGACATGGTGGAGTGAACAAAAAACCTGCTTTGTGTTTGCTAATTGCCACCATACTTGCTGAAATTTTATAGTTGGGATCCATGTCCACGTCAAATATTTCGTGCCATGAATTTGATGAATGTATTATAAGTAATTACATGATCTCATCGGAGCACATTGTGTTACACACTTGCTATTGTCAAATAGTCTATCGGTTGATACATTTCATTTGCTCCGTTGTTTCTCATTATTAGTTTTACGGGATATCTGCGTGGCTGAATATTATCCCTGAAAGTAAAAATGAATTTATTTTCTTCTGGTACTTGATTACACCATGTAGCTAACTTACATATCTTATGCCGGTATCAACATGCAATGTTTGTGATATTGTAGAAGTGGTCGGGAAGGATGTGTTGCCAACACCACCGAGCTTCGGGTAGATGGACGGCCGAATCTTGAACACAGCCCACACCGTCCCTATCGCGTGGCCGGCAGTGTCGACCCTTCATTCGTCGCTGCAGCACATTTTTCTTCGTACGTGAAGGAGAAGAAGCAGTGTAAAGGGAAGATTCTCGGTACTGTGGTCAAAGGAGGAGCAGAAACAAGCACTCGTGAGACACAAGATCGGTGGCCACGCTCGATAATGTTGACAACATCCTGAAGCCCACGACACTCCCCGAGTTCACCATATGATCATAGAGCAGCAAGAATCAAGCTTCGTTGTTCGCAACCACTAGCAAATAGAAGCCTGCATTTTCAGTGCCCGCTTGTAGATATGTGTGCTATAAACAAATAGGAACTTGAGTGTCATGTCCTTTTCCTCTACTATTGTGATGGGAACAATACATCCTTGTTTGGTTTGGTTATGTGTGTTGGCTGATGAAATGGGGTGAACTGGCTTTTACTGCTGTTAGGGTTTCACTTAGGACATTCGTGTGCTCCTTGATTGGATCATGGTGTTCACTTAGGATATTTGTGTGCTACTTGATTCGATCGCTAAGGACCGGTGAGGAGGCGCCCCATGGGGCGCCCCAACCATTAGTATATTTAAGCTACGACAGCGTAATACATGGAAATTCAGGTTGTGTTTCTATATACTTATGAATAGCATTTACGTAGTTATGAGTTTCTGATCCGTTGGAACTTGTCTGATGTGACTATTAATACATCTGTCTGATATACAAGCGTGATTGTGACCAATATGTCTATCTATCTGATATAAGGGCTTGATTGTGACCAATATGTCTATCTATCTGATATAAGGGCGAGTGGCTGAATAGTGTTCAAGCAGAACCTGATGTTATCGCAATGTCTTTTGTACCTATTACTTCACTATTGAATGGATTTCTTGGAAGTGAATCTCTGAATCATGCAATCGTACCTTTGATGTACGTACAAATTTCCAACCTTGCAAGCTGCTAGTACTTTATCCATGTGTCAGTTCTTACCTATAGACATGAAACATTAAAAGTTTAAACTGCATACATATTAGAAACATTAAGAGAGACTGGATCTTTTGCACCAGTACTTTAGTTGTGTATTGATGTTGCTTATTACAGAACAAGGTTATGTCTTTCTCACTATTTTTTCCCCTACAGAATCCTTGTTATCGGTTTATAGTTCATGGTAGTGTCTATAGTTAGAATTTCTCTCTATAGATTGTTGGGTGTAAGTTTTCTATAGGCTATTCATGACTTCAGAACCTGCACCCTTCGCTACCCTAACGGCCAAACAAAATAGGTAGCTGACTTCTTCTTTATTTGTTAATGAAGCTACTGTAACTTGTGTAGTTGCTAGATATTTAATCTTCGACTTGCCATGGACATTGATTAGTTGGTCCCATGTGATTGTTTTTTGATGATTCCGGTTAGTTCATTGTTCTAGGGAACCCATGATATCTCTCTGCTACAATCAGCACATTACAGTTGTATGATGACGCGTAAAGCACACGCCCGTTGGGAACCCCAAGTGGAAGGTGTGATGCGTATAGCAGCAAGTTTCACTCAGTAAGAAACCAAGGTTTATCGAACCAGTAGGAGTCAAGGAACACGTGAAGGTCGTTGGTGACGGTGTAGTGCGGTGCAACACCAGGGATTCCGGCGCCAACGTGGAACTGCACAACACAATCAAAATACTTTGCCCCAACGTAACAATGAGGTTGTCAATCTCACGGCTTGCTGTAAACAAAGGATTAAATGTATAGTGTGGAAGATGATGTTTGTTTGCGAAGAACAGAGAACAATTATTGCAGTAGATTGTATTCAGATGTAAAAGAATGGACCAGGGTCCACAGTTCACTAGTGGTGTCTCTCCAATAAGAAATAGCATGTTGGGTGAACAAATTACAGTTGGGCAATTGACAAATAGAGAGGGCATAACAATGCACATACATATCATGATGACTACTATGAGATTTACTTAGGGCATTACGACAAAGTACATAGACCGCTATCCAGAATGCATCTATGCCTAAAAAGTCCACTTTCGGGTTAGCATCCGCACCCCTTCCAGTATTAAGTTGCAAACAACAGACAATTGCATTAAGTATGGTGCGTAATGTAATCGACACAAATATCCTTAGACAAAGCATTGATGTTTTATCCTAGTGGCAACAACACATCCACAACCTTAGAACTTTCTGTCACTGTCCCAGATTCAACGAGGCATGAACCCACTATCGAGCATAAATACTCCCTCTTGGAGTCACAAGTATCAATTTGGCCGAGCCTCTACTAGCAACGGAGAGCATGCAAGAACATAAACAACACATATATGATAGATTGATAATCAACTTGACATAGTATTCCATATTCATCGGATCCCAACAAACACAACATGTAGCATTACAAATAGATGATCTTGATCATGATAGGCAGCTCACAAGATCTAACATGATAGCACAATTAGGAGAAGACAACCATCTAGCTCGACCCATAGTCCAAGGATGAACTACTCACACATCAATCCGGAGGCGATCATGGTGATGAAGAGTCCTCCGGGAGATGATTCCCCTCTCCGGCAGGGTGCCGGAGGCGATCTCCTGAATCACCCGAGATGGGATTGGCGGCGGCTGCGTCTCTGGAAGGTTTTCCGTATCGTGGCTCTCGGTACATGTGTTTTCGCGACGGAGGCTTTAAGTAGGCGGAAGGGTAGGGTTGGAGGCGTCACGAGGGGCCCACACACTAGGCGGCGCGGGCCCCTCCTTGGCCGCGCCGCCTTGGTGTGTCGCCTCCTCGTGGCCCCACCTCGTATACTCTTCGGTCTTCTAGAAGCTCCGTGGAAAAATAAGACCCTGGGCGTTGATTTCGTCCAATTCCGAGAATATTTCCTTTGTAGGATTTCTGAAACCAAAAACAGCAGAAAACAACAATGGCTCTTCGGCATCTCGTCAATAGGTTAGTGCGGAAAATGCATAATAATGACATAAAGTGTGTATAAAACATGTGAGTATCATCATAAAAGTAGCATGTAACATAAGAAATTATAGATACGTTTGAGACGTCAAGCATCCCCAAGCTTAGTTCCTACTCGCCCTCGAGTAGGTAAACGATAAAAAAGATAATTTCTGAAGTGACATGCTACCAACATAATCTTAATCATACTATTGTAAAGCATATGAGATGAATGCAGCGATTCGAAGCAATGGTAAAGACAATGAGTAAACAACTGAACCATATAGCAAAGACTTTTCATGAATAGTACTTTCAAGACAAGCATCAATAAGACTTGCATAAGAGTTAACTCATAAAGCAATAAATTCTTAGTAGAAAGCTTTGAAGCAACACAAAGGAAGATATAAGTTTCAGAGGTTGCTTTCAACTTCAACATGTATATCTCATGGATAATTGTCAACACAAAGTAATATGATGAATGCAAATAAGCAAGTATGTAAGAATCAATGCACACGGTTAACACACTTGTTTGCTTCTAAGATAGAAAGAAGTAGGTAAACTGACTCAACATAAAGTAGAAGAATGACCCTTCTGTTGGAGATATACCCAAGAGGCAATAATAAATGGTTATTATATATCTTTGTGTTTATGATAATGTTTACATACCATGCTATAATTGTATTAACCGAAACATTGATACATGTGTGTTATGTAAACAACAAGGAGTCCCTAGTAAGCCTCTTGTATAACTAGCTTGTTGATTAATAGATGATCATAGTTTCATGACCATGAACATTGGATGTTATTAATAACAAGGTTTTATGTCATTATGTGAATGATGTAATGGACACACCCAATTAAGCGTAGCATAAAGATCACGTCATTAAGTTATTTGCTGTAAGCTTTCGATACATAGTTACCTAGTCCTTTCGACCATGAGGTCATGTAAATCACTTATACCGAAAGGGTACTTTGATTACATCAAACGCCACTGCGTAAATGGGTGGTTATAAAGGTGGGATTAAGTATCCGGAAAGTATGAGTTGAGTGATACGTCTCCAACATATCTATAATTTCTGATGTTCCATGCTTGTTTTATGACAATACCTACATGTTTTGTTCACACTTTATGTCATTATTATGCATTTTCCGGAACTAACCTATTGACGAGATGCCGAAGTGCCGTTCCTGTTTTCTGCTGTTTTTTGGTTTAAATCCTAGTAAGGAAATATTCTTGGAATTGGACGAAATCAACGCCCAGCATCTTATAATTCCACGAAGCTTCCAGAACACCCGAGAGGGACCAGAGGAGAGCCACAAGCCCACCACACAGGGTGGCGGCGCGGCCCAAGGGGGGGCTCCCCCCTATTGTGTGGCGCCCCCGTCAGCCTTCCGACTCCGCCTCTTCGCCTATAAGAAGCCCCCTGACCTAAATCTTCGAGACGAATAAGCCATGGTACGAGAAACCTTCCGTAGCCGCCGCCATCGCGAAGCCAAGATCCGGGGACAGTCTCGTTCGGCACGCCGCCGGACGGGGAAGTGCCCCGGAAGGCATCTCCATCGACACCACCGCCATCTTCATCACGCTGTCTCCCATGAGGTGGGAGTAGTTCTCCATCGAGGCTAAGGGGTTGTAGGTAGCTATGTGGTTAATCTCTCTCCTATGTACTTCAATACAATGATCTCATGAGCTGCCTTACATGATTGAGATTCATATGAGTTTTGTATCACTATTCATCTATGTGTTACTCTAGTGATGTTATTAAAGTACTCTATTCCTCCTCCATGATGTAATGGTGACAGTGTGTGCATCATGTAGTACTTGGCGTAGTTTATGATTGTGATCTCTTGTAGATTATGAAGTTAACTATTACTATGATGGTATTGATGTGATCTATTCATCCTTTCATAGTGTGATGGTGACAGTGCATGCTATGTTAGTACTTGGTATAGTTGTGTTGATCTATCATGCACTCTAAGGTTATTTAAATATGAATATCGAATGTTGTGGAGCTTGTTAACTCCGGCATTGAGGTGCTCTTGTAGCCCTACACAATTAATGGTGTTCATCATCCAACAATAGAGTGTAGAGTGGTTTTATTATGTGATCAATGTTGAGAGTGTCCACTAGTGAAAGTATGATCCCTAGGCCTTGTTTCCAAATACGCAATCATCGCTTGTTTACTGTTCTACTGCATCTATTCCCAATATTACCATCAACTGCACGCCAGTTGTAGACATCAACTATTTTCTAGCGCCGTTACTACTGCTCATATTCATTCATACCACTTGCATTTCACTATCTCTTCGCCAAACTAGTGCACCTATACATCTGACAAGTGTATTAGGTGTGTTGGGGACACAAGAGACTTCTTGCATTGTGATCGCAGGTTGCTTGAGAGGGATATCTTTGACCTCTTCCTCCCCGAGTTCGATAAACCTTGGGTGATCCACTTAAGGGAAAACTTGCCGCTGTTCTACAAACCTCTGCTCTTGGAGGCCCAACACCGTCTACGGAAAAGAAGCGTGAGTAGATATCAAGCTATTTCCTCGCGCGCCGTTGAATCGAAAAGCTACACAACGAGATTTCCTCCTCGTCAACACGCGCCTCTGGCATCAAGTATTTTCGGCGCCGTTGCCGGGGAGGAAAGGTAAAAGGTACTCACACTCCGGATCTCGGCAACTAAGCTATTTTCTGGGTGAGTGCTCAAAGCTATTTCCTTTAGATCCTGCAATTGCATCTTTTTTGTTTCTTGTTTATCACTAGTTTGGCATAATGGAAAGCAACTGTGAGCTTTTTAATCTATTTCCTGAGTTAAGATATAAATGGTGTGTTGCAAAAATTGAAAAACCTATGGAACCTTATTTGCATGCTAATGGCAATGTTATTAGTATGAACTCTTTGAACACCACTGTTGCTAATGGTATGGAAAATTCTAAGCTTGGGGAAGCTGGTTTTGATGAGCATGATATTTTTAGTCCCCCAAGCATTGAGGAGAAAATTTTCTTTGATGATACTTTACCTCCTATTTATGATGATTATAATGATAGTGGTCTTTTGGTGCCTGTTATGGAGGATAAATTTGATTATGATTACAATATGCCTCCTATATTTGATGATGAGAATAATAATGATAGCTACTTTGTTGAATTCGCTCCCACTATTACTAATAAAATTGATTATGCTTATGTGGAGAGTAATAATTTTATGCATGAGACTCATGATAAGAATGCTTTATGTGATAGTTATATTGTTGAGTTTGCTCATGATGCCACTGAAAATCTTTATGAGAGAGAAATATGGTTGTAGAAGTTTTCATGTTACTAAAACACCTCTCTATATGCTTAAAATTTTGAAGTTGAGCTTGTCTAGTTTTCCTATGCTTATTGCATTATGCCTAAATGACTTGTTTATTTACAAGATTCATTTTCATAGGAAGCATGTTAGGCTTAAATTTGTTTTGAATTTGCCTCTTGATGCTCTCTTTTGCTTCAAATACTATTTCTTGCGAGTGCATCATTAAAATTGCTGAGCCCATCTTAATGGCTATAAATAAAGAACTTCTTGGGAGATAACCCATGTATTTATTTTACTACAGTAATTTTGTTTTATATTTGAGTCTTGGAAGTTGTTACTACTGTAGCAACCTCTCCTTATCTTTATTTTATTGCATTGTTGTGCCAAGTAAAGTCTTTGATAGTAAGGTTGATACTAGATTTGGATTACTGCGCAGAAACAGATTTTGTCTATCACGAATTTGGGCAGGGTTCTCTGTAGGTAACTCAGAAAAATCTGCCAATTGACGTGATATGATATGTACGCAACTTTCATTCAATTTGAGAATTTTCATTTGAGCAAGTCTGTGCCCTTAAAAATTCGTCTTTACTGACTGTTCTGTTTTTTATTTCGCATTGCTTCTTTTGCTATGTTGGATGGATTTCTTTGTTCCATTGACTTCCAGTAGCTTTAGGCAATGTACAGAAGTGTTAAGAATGATTGTGTCACCTCTGAGCATGTGAATTTTTGATTATGCACTAACCCTCTAATGAGTTTGTTTTGAGCTTGGTGTGGAGGAAGTTTTGAAGGGTCAAGAGAGGAGGATGATACAATATGATCAAGAAGAGTGAAAGCTCTAAGCTTGGGGATGCCCCCGTGGTTCATCCCTTCATATTTCAAGAAGACTCAAGCATCTAAGCTTGGGGATGCCCAAGGCATCCCCTTCTTCATCAACAATTTATCAGGTTTCTTCTCTTGAAACTATATTTTTATTCGGTCACATCTTATGTACTTTACTTGGAGCGTCTGTGTGCTTTTATTTTCGTTTTTGTTATTTTCATTCTCTGAATAAATGCTTGTGTGGGAGAGAGACACGCTCCGTTGGTTAATATGAACACATGTGTTCTTAGCTTTTAATTTTCATGGCGAAGGTTGAAACTGCTTCGTTAATTGTTATATCGTTGGAAACGGGAAATGATACATGTAGTAATTGGTATGATGTCTTGAATAACTTGATACTTGGCAATTATTGTGCTCATGTTTAAGCTCTTGCATCATATACTTTGCACGTATTAGTGAAGAAATACATAGAGCTGGTTAAAATTTGGTTTGCATGATTGGTCTCTCTAAAGTCTAGATATTTTCTAGTAAGGGTTTGAACAACAAGGAAGACAATGTAGAGTCTTATAATGCTTGCAATATGTCTTTTATGTGAGTTTTTCTGTACCGGTTCATACTTGTATTTGTTTCAAATAGCCTTGCTAGCCTAAGCCTTGTACTGAGAGGGAATACTTCGTGCATCCAAATCCTTGAGCCAAACACTATGCCATTTGTGTCCACCATACCTACCTACTACATGGTATTTCTCCGCCATTCCAAAGTAAATTGCTTGAGTGCTACCTTTAAAATTTCCATTCTTTATCTTTGCAATATATAGCTCATGGGACAAATAGCCTAAAAACTATTGTGGTATTGAATATGTACTTATGCATCTTATTTCTTATTAAGTTGCTTGTTGAGCGATAACCATGTTCCTGGACGCCATCAACACTTTGTTGAATATCATGTGAGTTGCTATGCATGTTCTTGTCTGAAGTAAGGGCGATTTACCACGAGTTGAATGGTTTGAGTATGCATATTGTTAGAGAAGAACATTGGGCCGCTAACTAAAGCCATGATCCATGGTGGAAGTTTCAGTTTTGGACAAATATCCTCAATCTCATATGAGAATATTATTTGTTGCTAAATGCTTATGCATTAAAGAGGAGTCCATTATCTGTTGTCTATGTTGTCCCGGTATGGATGTCTAAGTTGAGAATAATCAAAAGCGAGAAATCCAATGCGAGCTTTCTCCTTAGACCTTTGTACATGCGGCATGAGGTACCCTTTGTGATTGGTTAAAACATATGTATTGCGATGATAATCCAGGTAATCCGAGCTAATTAGGACAAGGTGCGGGCACTATTGGTATACTATGCATGAGGCTTGCAACTTGTAGGATATAATTTACATAATACATATGCTTTATTACTACCGTTGACAAAATTGTTTCTTGTTTTCAAAATAAAAGCTCTAGCACAAATATAGCAATCAATGCTTCCCTCTGCGAAGGGCCATTCTTCTACTTCTGTGTTGAGTCAGTCTACCTATTTCCTTTTATCCTAGAAGCAAACACTTGTGTTAACCGTACATTGATTCTTACATGTTTACCTATTGCACTTGTTATATTACTTTGCATTGACAACTATCCATGAGATATACATGTTACAAGTTGAAAGCAACCGCTGAAACTTAATCTTCCTTTGTGTTGCTTCAATGCCTTTACTTTGAATTTATTTACTTTATGAGTTAACTCTTATGCAAGACTTATTGATGCTTGTCTTGAAAGTACTATTCATGAAAAGTCTTTGCTATATGATTCAGTTGTTTAATCATTGTCTTTATCATTGCTTTGAATCACTTCATTCATCTCATATGCTTTACAATAGTATGATTAAGATTATGTTGGTAGCATGTCACTTCAGAAATTATCTTTTTATCGTTTACCTACTCGAGGACGAGTAGGAACTAAGCTTGGGGATGCTGATACGTCTCCAACGTATCTATAATTTCGATGTTCCATGCTTGTTTTATGACAATACCTACATGTTTTGTTCACACTTTATGTCATTATTATGCATTTTCCAACTAACCTATTGACGAGATGCCGAAGTGCCAGTTCCTTTTTTTGTTTTTGGTTTCGAAATCCTAGTAAGGAAATATTCTCGTAATTGGACGAAATCAACGCCCAACATCTTATAATTCCACGAAGCTTCGAACACCCGAGAGGGACCGGAGAGAGCCACAGGCCCACCACACAGGGTGGCGCGGCCCAAGGGGGGGGGGCGCACCCCTATTGTGTGGCGCCCCCGTCAGCCTTCCGACTCCACCTCTTCGCCTATAAGAACCCCCCTGACCTAAATCTTCGAGACGAATAAGCCACGGTACGAGAAACCTTCTAGAGCCACCGCCATCGCGAAGCCAAGATCTGGGGGACAGAAGTCTCTGTTCCGGCACACCGCCGGGACGGAGTGCCCGGAAGGCATCTCCATCGACACCACCGCCATCTTCATCACCGCTGCTGTCTCCCATGAGGAGGGAGTAGTTCTCCATCGAGGCTAAGGGGCTGTACCGGTGCTATGTGGTTAATCTCTCTCCTACGTACTTCAATTACAATGATCTCATGAGCTGCCTTACATGATTGAGATTCATATGAGTTTTGTATCACTATTCATCTATGTGCTACTCTAGTGATGTTATTAAAGTACTCTATTCCTCCTCCATGATGTAATGGTGACGGTGTGTGCATCATGTAGTACTTGGCGTAGTTTATGATTGTGATCTCTTGTAGATTATGAAGTTAACTATTACTATGATGGTATTGATGTGATCTATTCCTCCTTTCATAGTGTGATGGTGATAGTGTGCATGCTATGTTAGTACTTGGTATAGTTGTGTTGATATATCTTGCACTCTAAGGTTATTTAAATATGAATATCGAATGTTGTGGAGCTTGTTAACTCCGGCATTGAGGTGCTCTTGTAGCCCTACACAATTAATGGTGTTCATCATCCAACAATAGAGTGTAGAGTGGTTTTATTATGTGATCAATGTTGAGAGTGTCCACTAGTGAAAGTATGATCCCTAGGCCTTGTTTCCAAATACTGCAATCATCGCTTGTTTACTATTCTCATCTGCATTTTCTGCAATATTACCACCATCACTGCCACGGTTGTAGACATCAACTATTTTCTAGCGCTGTTACTACTGCTCATATTCATTCATACCACTTGCATTTCACTATCTCTTCGCCGAACTAGTGCACCTATACATCTGAAAAGTGTATTATGTGTGTTGGGGACACAAGAGACTTCTTGCATTGTGATCGCAGGGTTGCTTGAGAGGGATATCTTTGACCTCTTCCTCCCTGAGTTCGATAAACCCTGGGTGATCCACTTAAGGGAAAACTGCTGCTGTTCTACAAACCTCTGCTCTTGGAGGCCCAACACTGTCTACAGGAAAAGAAGCGTGAGTAGACATCAAGCTATTTTCTGGCGCCGTTGCCGGGGATCGAAAAGCTACACAACAGAGATTTCCTCCCTCGTCAACCACGCGCCAGTCCTGGACAACATCATTGAGGCATATGGATCAACAGTGGGATTTGTCCATCCCGATGACGGATAGATATACTCCGGGCCCTCTCGGTGGAATGTCGTCTAATTAGCTTGCAAGCATATGAATGGTTCATAAGAGATGACATATCACGGTACGAGTAAAGAGTACTTGTCATGAGACGAGGTTGAACGAGGTATAGAGATACCGATGATCAAACCTCGGACAAGTAAAATATCGCGTGACAAAGGGAATCGGTATCATATGTAAATGGTTCAGTCGATCACTAAAGTCATCGTTGAATATGTGGGAGCCATTATGGATCTCCAGATCCCGCTATTGGTTATTGGTCGGAGAGAGGTCTCAACCATGTCTACATAGTTCGCGAACCGTAGGGTGACACAGTTAAGGTTTGATGTCGTTTAAGTAGATATGGAATATGGAATGGAGTTCAAAGTTTTGTTCGGAGTCTCGGATGGGATCCAGGACATCACGAGGAGGTCCGGAGAATATGATTCATATATAGGAAGTCATTTTCTAGGTTTGAAAATGATCCGGTATTTTTCCTGGAAGGTTCTAGAAGGTTCTAGAAGAGTCCGGAAGAAATCAGCATGGAAAGTGGAGTCCCAGAGGGACTCCACCCACCTTGGCCGGCCAGCCTAAGGCAGGAGGAGTCCCAAGTGGACTCCTCCCATGGTGGCCGGCCACCCCACCAAAGGAAAGGGGGAGTCCCACTCCCCTAGGTTTGGTCATATGGAAGGTTTTATGTTGGGGTCTTATTCGGAGACTTTGACCTAATCCTTGGGGCTTCCACCTATATAAAGAGGGGAGGGGAGGGGCTGGCCGGCCACACCAAGACCACCATGGCCGCACCCCCAAGAGCCCCCTCTCCCAGAAACCCTAGCGGTTCCCTCCTCCCTCTCTCTCCCACATAGCTTAGGCGAAGCTCTGTCGGAGATCTCCACCACCACCGCCACCACGCCGTCGTGCTCCGGGTTCCGAGGAGGATCTACTACTTCCGCTGGCTGGAACGGGGAGAAGGACGTCGTCTTCATCAACACCGAACGTGTGACCGAGTACGGAGGTGCTACCCGATTGTGGCACCGTCAAGATCTTCTACGCGCTTTTGAAAGCGGCAAGTGATCGTCTACTGCAGCAACAAGAGCCTCCTCTTGTAGGCTTTGGAAATCTTCAAGGGTTAGTCTCGCTCCCCTCGTTGCTCCCATCTTCTAGATTGCATCTTGGCTTGGATTGCGTTCTCGCGGTAGGAATTTTTTTGTTTTCTATGCTACGAATCCCATCACCTTCACAGAGGGAAGCATGGATTACTATTTTTGTGCTAGAGCTTTTATTTTGAAAACATAGAAACAATATTGTCAACGGTAGTAATAAAGCATATGTGTTATGCATAAGACATCCTATAAGTTGCAAGCCTCATGCATAGATTACCAATAGTGCTCGCACCTTGTCCTAATTAGCTTGGATTTACATGGATTATCATTGCATAACATATGTTTCAACCAAGTGTCACAAAGGGGTACCTCTATGCCGCCTGTACAAAGGTCTAAGGAGAAGGTTCGCATTGGATTTCTCGCTTTTTATTATTCTCAACTTAGACATCCATACCGGGACAACATAGAAAACAGATAATGGACTCCTCTTTAATGCATAAGCATTCAACAAGATAATATTCTCATAAGAGATTGAGGATTAGTGTCCAAACTGAAACTTCCACCATGATTCATGGCTTTAGTTAGCGGCCCAATGTTCTTCTCTAACAATATGCATACTCAAACCATTGGATCATGATAAATCACCCTTCAGACAAGATGAACATGCATAGCAACTCACATGATATTCAACAAAGGTGTAATAGTTGATGGCGTCCCAGAGAAACATGGTTACCGCTCAACAAGCAACTTATAAGAAATAAGATACATAAGTTACATATTCAATACCACAATAGTTTTTAAGCTATTTTCCCATGAGATATATATTGCAAAGACAAGGAATGAAATTTTAAAGGTAGCACTCAAGTAATTTACTTTGGAATGGCAGAGAAATACCATGTAGTAGGTAGGTATGGTGGACACAAATGACATAGTTTTTGGCTCAAGGATTTTGGATGCACGAGAAGTATTCCCTCTCAATACAAGGCTTAGGCTAGCAAGGTTGTTTGAAGCAAACACAAGTATGAACCGTTACAGCAAAACTTACATAAGAACATATTGCAAGCATTATAAGACTCTACATTGTCTTCCTTGTTGTTCAAACACCTCACCAGAAAATATCT
Source organism: Lolium multiflorum (assembly GCA_030979885.1). Taxonomy (NCBI): domain Eukaryota; kingdom Viridiplantae; phylum Streptophyta; class Magnoliopsida; order Poales; family Poaceae; genus Lolium; species Lolium multiflorum. The sequence goes on along the minus strand of CM061751.1, from coordinate 90,853,802 downwards.
AGACTCTAGAGAGACCAATCATGCAAACCAAATTTCAACAAGCTCTATGTAATTCTTCATTAATAGGTGCAAAGTAAATGATGCAAGAGCTTAAACATGATCTATATGAGCACAACAATTTCCAAGTATCAAATTATTCAAGACATTATACCAATTACCACATGAAGCATTTTCTGTTTCCAACCATATAACAATGAACGAAGCAGTTTCAACCTTCGCCATGAACATTAAGAGTAAAGCTAAGAACACATGTGTTCATATGCAACAGCGGAGCGTGTCTCTCTCCCAAACAACGAATGCTAGGATCCTATTTTATTCAAACAAAAACAAAAATAAAACATACAGACACTCCAAGTAAAGCACATAAGATGTGACGGAATAAAAATATAGTTTCACTAGTGGTGACCTGATAAGTTGTCGATGAAGAAGGGATGCCTTGGGCATCCCCAAGCTTAGATGCTTGAGTCTTCTTAAAATATGCAGGATGAACCACGGGGCATCCCCAAGCTTAGAATTTTCACTCTTCTTGATCATATTGTATCATCCTCCTCTCTTGACCCTTGAAAACTTCCTCCACACCAAACTCAAAACAAACTCATTAGAGGGTTAGTGCATAATCAAAAATTCACATATTCAGAGGTGATATAATCATTTTTAACACTTCTGGACATTGCGCAAAGCTACTGAAAGTTAATGGAACAAAGAAATCCATCAAACATAGAAAAATAGGCAATGCGAAATAAAAGGCAGAATCTGTCAAAACAGAACAGTCCGTAAAGATGAATTTTTCTGGGGCACTTAACGTGCTCAGATGAAAAAGCTCAAGTTGAATGAAAGTTGCGTACATATCTGAGGATCACGCACGTAAATTGGCAGAATTTTCTGAATTACCTACAGACGGGGCTGCTCAATTTCGCGACAGTAAGAAATCTGTTTCTGCACAGTAATCCAAATCTAGTATCAACCCTGCTATCAAAGACTTTACTTGGCACAACAATGCAATAAAATAAAGATAAGGAGAGGTTGCTACAGTAGTAACAACTTCCAAGACTCAAATATAAAATAAAAATGCAGAAATAAAATAATGGGTTGTCTCCCATAAGCGCTTTTCTTTAACACCTTTCAGCTAGGCGCAGAAAGTGTGAATCAAGTAACATCAAGAGATGAAGCATAAACATCATAATTTGTTCTTATAATAGAACCATAATGTAACTTCATTCTCTTTCTAGGGAAGTGTTCCATAACTTTCTTGAGAGGAAATTGATACTTTATATTACCTTCCTTCATATCAATAATAACACCAACAGTTCAAAGAAAAGGTCTTCCCAATATAATGGGACGAGATGCATTGCATTCAATATCCAAGACAACAAAATCAACGGGGACAAGGTTATTTTTAACCGTAATATGAACATTATCAATCCCCCCCAAAGGTTTCTTCACAGCATTATCAGCAAGATTAACATCCAAATAACAATTTTTCAATGGTGGCAAGTCAAGCATATCATAGATTTTCTTAGGCATAACAGAAATACTTGCACCAAGATCACATAAAGCATTACAATTAAAATCATTGACCTTCATCTTAATGATGGGCTCCCAACCATATTCTAACTTCCTAGGAATAGAAGTTTCAAGTTTTAGTTTCTCTTCTCTAGCTTTTATGAGAGCATTTGTAATATGTTTTGTAAAGGCCAAATTTATAGCACTAGCATTGGGACTTCTAGCAAGTTTTTGCAAGAACTTTATAACTTCAGAGATGTGACAATCATCAAAATATAAACCATTATGATCTACAGCAATGGGATCATTGTCCCCAATATTTTGAAAAATTTCAGTAGTTTTATCACAAGCAGTTTCAGCAGTTTTAGCAATTTCAGCAGTTTTAGGCAATTTTGCACGCTTTGCATTAGGAGTAGAAACATTGCTAACACCAATTATTTTACCATTGATAGTAGTAGGTTTAGCAACATGTGAAGCATCAACATTACTAGTGGTGGTAATAGTCCAAACTTTAGCTACATTATTCTGTTTAGCAAATTTTTCCTCTTTTTCCCACCTAGCATGCAATTCAGCCATCAATCTAATATTCTCATTAATTCGAACTTGGATAGCGTTTGCTGTAGCAAATGACTTAATATATTTATTTTCATTAGGCATAATTTTCAATTTTAAAAGATCAACATCAGCTGCAAGACTATCAACTTTAGAAGCAAGAATATCAATTTTACCAAGCTTTTCTTCAACAGATTTGTTAAAAGCAGTTTGTGTACTAATAAATTCTTTAAGTATGGCTTCAAGACCAGGGGGTACACTCCTATTATTGTTGTAAGAATTACCATAAGAATTACCATAACCATTACCATTATTAGAAGGATATGGCCTATAGTTGTTGCCAAAATTATTCCGATAAGCATTGTTGTTGAAATTATTATTTTTAATGAAGTTCACATCAACATGCTCTTCCTGAGCAACCAATGAAGCTAAAGGAACATTATTAGGATCAACATTAAATCTACCATTCACAAGCATAGACATAATAGCATCAATCTTATCACTCAAGGAGGAAGTTTCTTCAACAGAATTTACATTCTTACCTTGTGGAGCTCTTTCCATGTGCCATTCAGAGTAGTTGGTCATCATATCATCAAGAGGATTTGTTGCGGCGCCTAAGGTGATGGACATAAAAGTACCTCCAGCAGCTGAATCCAATAGGTTCCGCGAGGAAAAATTCAATCCTACATAAAAGGTTTGGATGATCATCCAAGTAGTTAGTCCATGGGTAGGGCAATTCTTGACCAAAGATTTCATTCTTTCCCATGCTTGGGCAACATGCTTATTATCCAATTGCTTAAAATTCATTATGCTACTTCTCGAAGATATAATTTTAGCAGGAGGATAATATCTACCAATGAAAGCATCCTTACATTTAGTCCATGAATCAATACTATTCTTAGGCAAAGATAGCAACCAATCTTTAACTCTTCCTCTTAATGAGAAAGGAAACAATTTTAATTTTATAATGTCACCATCTACATCCTTATACTTCTGCATTTCACATAGTTCAACAAAATTATTAAGATGGACAGCAGCATCATCAGAACTAACACCAGAAAATTGCTCTCTCATAACAAGATTTAATAAAGCAGGTTTAATTTTAAAAAATTCTGCTGTAGTAGCAGGTGGAGCAATAGTTGTGCATATGAAATCATTATTATTTGTGCTAGTGAAGTCGCACAACTTAGTATTCTCAGGAGTACCCATTTTCGAAGTAGTAAATAAAGCAAACTAAATAAAGTAAATGCAAGTAAGTAATTTTTTTATGTTTTTGATATGGAGAACGCAAGCAAGATAGTAAATAAAGTAATGCAAGTAACTATTTTTTTTGTATTTTTGATATAGAGAAGGCAAACAAAGAAGAAAATAAAATAAAGTAAAGAAAGACAAAAACAAAGTAAAGAGATTGGAAGTGGAGACTCCCCTTGCAGCGTGTCTTGATCTCCCCGGCAATGGCACCAGAAATTTAGCTTGATGCGCGTAAAGCACCGCCCGTTGGGAACCCCAAGTGGAAGGTGTGATGCGTAACCGCAAGTTTCCCTAAGAAACCAAGGTTTATCGAACCGGTAGGAGTCAAGGAACACGTGAAGGTCGTTGGTGACGGAGTGTAGTGCGGTGCAACACAGGGATTCCGGCGCCAACGTGGAACCTGCACAACACAATCAAAATACTTTGCCCCAACATAACAGTGAGGTTGTCAATCTCACCGGCTTGCTGTAAACAAAGGATTAAATGTATAGTGTGGAAGATGATGTTTGTTTGCGAAGAACAATAGAGAACAATTATTGCTGTAGATTGTATTCAGATGTAAAAGAATGGACCGGGGTCCACAGTTCACTAGTGGTGTCTCTCCAATAAGAAATAGCATGTTGGGTGAACAAATTACAGTTGGGCAATTGACAAATAGAGAGGGCATAACAATGCACATACATATCATGATGACTACTATGAGATTTACTTAGGGCATTACGACAAAGTACATAGACCGCTATCCAGCATGCATCTATGCCTAAAGTCCACCTTCGGGTTAGCATCCGCACCCCTTCCAGTATTAAGTTGCAAACAACAGACAATTGCATTAAGTATGGTGCGTAATGTAATCGACACAAATATCCTTAGACAAAGCATTGATGTTTTATCCCTAGTGGCAATGACATCCACAACCTTAGAACTTTCATCACTTCCACATTCAATGGAGGCATGAACCCACTATCGAGCATAAATACTCCCTCTTGGAGTCACAAGTATCAACTTGGCCAGAGCCTCTACTAGCAACGAGAGCATGCAAGAACATAAACAACACATATATGATAGATTGATAATCAACTTGACATAGTATTCCATATTCATCGGTTCCCAACAAACACAACATGTAGCTTTACAAATAGATGATCTTGATCATGATAGGCAGCTCACAAGATCTAACATGATAGCACAATTAGGAGAAGACAACCATCTAGCTACTGCTATGGACCCATAGTCCAAGGATGAACTACTCACACATCAATCCGGGCGATCATGGTGATGAAGAGTCCTCCGGGAGATGATTCCCCTCCGGCAGGGTGCGGAGGCGATCTGAATCCCCGAGATGGGATTGGCGGCGGCTGCGTCTCTGGAAGGTTTTCCGTATCGTGGCTCTCGGTACAGGTGTTTTCGCAACAGAGGCTTTAAGTAGGCGGAAGGGTAGGGTTGGAGGCATCACGAGGGGCCCACACACTAGGGCGGCGTGGGCCCCTCCTGGCCGCACCGCCTTGGTGTGTCGCCTCCTCGTGGCCCCACCTCGTATACTCTTCGGTCTTCTAAGCTCCGTGGAAAATAAGACCAGGGCGTTGATTTCGTCCAATTCCGAGAATATTTCCTTTGTAGGATTTCTGAAACCAAAAACAGCAGAAAACAGCAACTGGCTCTTCGGCATCTCGTCAATAGGTTTGAGACGTATCATTGTACTTCCATCTTTTCATTTCATGTCTGCATAAATCTGTTAAGAATTGTGAAGTTTCATGGCGATTGTTTTGTGTCTGCATATGTTTTCATATGTGAAGCTGCGGTGCTAGCAGCAGTAGCGTTATAGGTTATGTGAGGTGTTAGTACTTGAAATGTCCTGCTGATATGGTCCCCTGTAAACTACTGTTAGTGTCTGGGAATGAAGTTGTAGCTGTTTGGGTGGTGTTAGTACTTAGTACCCTTATAGGCAGATGGGATGACAATTATGTAATATATTGTCGAAAGACTGCAAAAAACTGTGAGGTGGAGACTTTCAAGGTACCCGGGTATTTTCGAGTTTTCACCCAACTCTGCACTAAAATAAATTAGCATCATAAAGGTTTTTTAGTTTGACCAGTTCCTTCCCCTTGATTTTCCAAATTATCAATTTAATAAATAACTTGCATTGAAATCTATAATATCTATAAAGTTCATCCCCACTAAAATGCATTTATTGTTTGCAAGCTGAACTCTGGTGTAGCCACATCACCCCAATTATTTATATCCGTCATATTTCAGATAGATGGTCTCTAATTGTCTGTCAATCTATGGTTCAAAAGTCCATCTCTCGAGAAAAAACTGATGCGCCTCCCCTGCTCAGAAAATTCAATTAGTTTCCACAAGCTGCATGCTTCCCAATCCCATTGTCGTTCCCTGCCATACATTTAATTAGCCATCCTTACTCATACGTAGTGGGTTCAAAGTATAGAGACGAGAAAACGCATGAGCTTTCGGGTTCCAATGTTACTGCTGCAATCAAATCGGTTGCCCTTCACCTCCTCATTGTGTATTGATCCTCTAGCTATCATTTCATCTCTACTTGGAGTAGTGTATAAATCATTCCCCAGTCAAGGACCTTCACCGATGGTTGGAGCACCAGGCACTCAAAGTCGACCAAGCTTAGGTGTCGGACCATCTCCCAGCTCAGGTGTCAACCGAGTAGCAATCACTACCGCATGCCCGCTGGGGCTTTCTGTCTTGTATTGTCCCAGGTTTAGAGACGATCGAGGGGTAGATTTTAGAAAGGGATGTGCACTGCATCGTAAATTCTGGGGAAATTTCGGGCTTTTAAAACAAAACTACATCGAAGGGGGACAAGTTTCTCTCTCGACACCTTGCAGGGTTAGGGTTTCGAGAGTGCGACAAACTTGCTTCTCACCTAACTAACTTAGGGTTTTGAGAAGAGAGGATAGATAGTGCATTACAACTTAAGTTGCATGATTGAATTCAAACACAAGTTGCATTTGAATTTCAAATTCAAACACCATATGAATATCTCATAATTCAATATTGAGGTAATTCTTTAAACAAATTATAAATAATAAAGAATATGAACAATACAAATATTAAGTAAAGCTCATTAGAGAAAATTAGAGCTTTATTGATAATCACACAAGATACATTGTCTTTACAATATTCAGAATTGAAATATAAAATATTACAACACATTACAAGAATTGACAAAAAGGAAAAAGAAAAAGAAATATTACAACTTAATGAAATTTCCTAAACTACAAGTTGATCTTCATGAAATCTTGACCAAGATGATCTTGCACTTCATCTTGATCATCTCCAAGCCCCTGCAAACACACAAAGAAGAGAAACAAGTTATGCCAAGTGGCAAAGCCACTTGGCAGATTAGCAAAAATAAAGTAAAATGTGAGGATATCACTACAAGAAAAGTTCTGATAGAAACGTCCCAAAATCGTCCGCTAAGGTATTTTTTTCACCTATGGGCCTAACCCGACGATATGGGTTACGTTGTCGAAACTGCGTCAGGCAAAGTCCTACACGTTTTTCGGTCCGTCACGCTTGGGCGCCCTTCCGCCATGGAAAATTGGACCGTTGCGAAGTGTTTCTGGAGCCCGTTGACTGCTGACGTCATGCAACCCACGTGGGACACCGTTAATTGTCGGCTAACGGCGTTAACCTGAGCCGAAACCCCGTGGTAGATGGTAGGCCCACACGAGGCCTGCCACGTCTTAAGCGTGCCGACCCATTAAGTTTTGCGGGCTAGCTTACTTAGTTTGACCAGTCAACTATATATCGGGCTGGTCCATTAGTTACGTGGGCGGGCCTAACCTCTAAGGTTGACTGTCAAAACTTTAATGGGCCGGCCCACTAAGCATGTGGGCGGCCGAATGCACTCGTTTGACCGGTCAACAGCAAAAGGGCCGGCCCACAAGACATGTGGGACCCACTTTCCTGTTATCGGGCCGGCCCATTTAACAAGTGGGGTCCACCTTAAAGCAAGTGGGCCGGCCCAGAAGTTATTGGGCGGCCCAATTAGCCGTGGGTCCCACTTTCCTTATCGGGCACCCATTTAGTACGTGGGGTCCACAATAGATCAAATGGGCTAGTCCAAAAAGTGGGCGGCCAAAAACACGGTGGGTCCCACTCTGTTAAAGGGCGGCCCATTTAGTGTGGGGTCCACCATATAACAAATGGGCAGCCAATAAATAGTGGTAGGGCCAAAACACTGGTGGGTCCCACTTTCCTGTTAAAGGCGCTCATTTAGTATGTGGGGTCCACCCACATGGCAGATGGGCGGCCCAACAAGATAGTAGGCCTAGCCAAAAACACAGTGGGTCCCACATTCCTGTTAAAGGGCCGCCCATTTAGTATGTGGGGTCCACCACATGGCAAGTGGGCCGCCCAACAAGAAAGTGGGCGGGCCAAAAACAGGTGGGTCCCACTTTTTATTACAGGGCCGCCCATTTAGTATGTGGGGTCCACCATATAGCAAGTGGGTCGGCCCAACAAGATGGGCCGGCCAAAACACAGTGGGTCCCACTTGTCGTTAAAGGCCACCCCATTTAGTATGTGGGGTCCACCATATAGCAAGTGGGGCCCAACAAGATAGTGGGCTGGCCCAATAAGCAGTGGGCCCACTATCGTGTTAACGGGCGGCCCAATAAGTAAGTAGTGGCCAAAATGAAAGTGGGTCCCACACTACTGTAAATGCTGCCCAATCTGTTGTAGGGCCCTGGTTGTTTGACTAGTCAAATTGCATTAAATTTCATGAGCCTACAATCTGATATCAATGATACACACAATTACATACACAAATAAAATAACTAGGAAAATTACAAGGAAATTAATGTGCCCAAATAAAAAAATTACATAGAATCATTGAGGACTTCTATTAGCATCAGCAATAACACGTTGACATTTGGCAATCGCCTTGATTGAATCTTGTGTACTCTTGGTCAAAATATCAGCTACAGATCTTAAAGCAGCAATACCATGTCTTTTATAAAGTACAGCCTTGAGATATTTTGTTTGATGAAAGGAATGGTCTAGGTTGACGCTATGAGAGGATGCATCAGAAGAAAGATCAGAACTTTTTGTGGGCCTCTCTTGATGAAGATTGCTTCATCACAACTGCATTCCGATAATAATGCAAAAAGAGTTAAACGATGAACTATGCAAACATGTATTAAGCATTGTCGATATGAGATAGTCACAAGTACTAAGCACTTACATTATATCGTTGCATAGGCTCACTCCGGAACCTTTTTTGCGCTCTATCTTCTACTAAGGACTTCTTCATTACAACTGCATTCTAGTAATATTGCAAACATAGTTACAACAGTGAACTATTCAAACATTTATTATGCAGTGTAGATATAAGATAATAACAAGTTGCATAAATAAGACAATGTATGGAACTTGTACTAAGCAGACTTCATCATAATGTTGGGGTCGCTTTGGCGACTATCTTCTAATGATAACTGCTTCACTAAAACTGCATTCTGGTAATATTACAAACATAGTTACAACAATTAACTATTCAAAAATGTATTACGCAATGTAGAGATCAGATAACTGTGGGGACCCCGGACTAGCTGTCCGAAATGCCCTGTTATGCATTCAACTCACGATCCCATGATCAGTGCACCATGAGCACATAACCGAACTGAATATCCAGAATTACATCATCCATTACAATACCGAATAAATAAGTCTTACAAATAGCAAGGTCACATGACCCAGTCTTACATAAATGCCACACATGCAAGATCACAAACATAGCAGCGGATACACGTCAACGTCGTCGGGCCCAAGTCATGCCTTAGACCTACAGGCGTCTGACTTGGAGAGCGTCCTAAGTCGCATAGTCGTCCTGATATCCTCCATCGTCTTCATAGTCCTCCTCATAGTCTGGCCAAGTTAATAGCCAGGGACAAAGCCGTGAGTACATTTGGAATTGTACTCTTAAAACCATCACAAAGGGGTGCTAACATAAGCTATCTAAAGGAGACAAGAGAGGAAGAATAGTTTCTCTTGTGGATATAGCATGCATCAACAACTAGTGTCAACATAGCATCCCGACTTCTCAAGTGAAGGGAACACTATTGTTGTCCTATGACACCTCTACATCTTTGTTAAAGAAGATACTTCAAAAGGTATCCTGTGACATCTCTATATCTTTGTTAAATAAGAGTTGCATTCTTCCATCTCAATTGATGGATATGCGAGGGAAAATCCTATGACATCTCTATATCTTTGTTAAAGAAGAGTTGCATTCTTCCATCTCAATTGATGGATATGCGAGGGAAAATCCTATGACATCTCTATATCTTTGTTAAAGAAGAGTTCCTCTTCAAGAAACATTAGGAAAGAGTTCCCCACTTAGTCACAATCTTTCCGCGACCATCTCCATATGGTCAACACACGCCCTTTTTCCGTACCTCCTCGGTACACACAAACACAACACTTCCTTTGCAAATCATTTGTTCAAAACAAAAACGCAAGCCCCGATTAAGTATGGCCATTTCAACTTGTCCATGACCGCGGACACGGCTATTCGAATAGATTTGACTCTGCAGAGTTTGCGCACTTTCCCCACAAGAACAGATAAATCCGCCAGGATCATCCCCGGTTTGTCATACGAAAGTATGCGAGTCTCGGATAACCAGTCATAGTCTTTCGCCCGTATCCCTTGGCACAAGTCCTTCCCTGCGGGCTTACCCCTTCCCGGCACCCCGGCAGCATACCTCCTTTGAGCGTATCTTCGGCGCCATGACAGAAGACCCTCGTAATCGTCCGGCTATCGATTTAGATGTGTATTGCCTCCTCCGGAGCGCAACCCGCATCGAGGTCATCGTGACCCTCCCTAGAGAGTTGTGAAGGGTGCTCATGCCAATTTCAACGAACTACGGACTAAGCCCATGCCCACTTTGGATAATGTGGTTGCGCGAATAAAAGTTGGGACGACGAACACTTATACGCAGTGCCCCTTTTTAGAAACCAACACTCTTTCCCACAACACCATGGTTGTTCATCAAACAGCCATACCACTTTCCCAAACATTCTTATCAAGATCCTTTGTTTTCTTAAACCATACACTTGGGTTAACTCACCCAAGGTTTTCATAAACATTTACAACAAGGTAAACCTTGAGGGGTTCCCAACCTATAGTTTCATGAGAAGGAACTAATACAACACCATGGCCGAGATGGAGGTCATCATGCCATGAGGGGTATATGTGAGTGGCATAAAGAGGATCCTACTTGCTTAAGGTAAGCATGTATGATGATGACATAAGGTGAATCTAACTTTCAGATTTGTGGTGCTACTAAACAACTTGGGTGGTGTAGGTGTACTACCCATCCATCATTCATGAGGGTACACGGTATACTTTTCTCAAGTTGAGAATTACACCAAGCTTCATGACTTTGATACCTCTAGACTCAACAAAGTGGGGGTAGGGTGTAAAACTATATTTTGGAATAGGACATGCTCATGTTGAGCACACAAGTAGACCCAAGGAAGTAGCACGGCCGTGATACCATGCATCCCTCCAACATGTGAACAAAGGTGAAAGACCACCACAAGGAAATACTCCAATTACAACCATACAAAGACCAACATAGAGAGAACATCACATAAAAGGGATAAGATGCTTAGGGACATCAACAATTGACATCCAACACCACATCATTCAGATTTCAAAGATGGCTTGCCTTGGTTGGCTTGTCCCTGGTCCTCCTCAAATCCTTCTCCAAAGTCCTCCCCTTCAAATTCTCCCTCGTTCGTATCTAGCATCGCAAAAGTAAATGATGCATACAATCAACATACGATTCAAGAACCAAGAGTAAATAAATGAAAGATGAAAATATGCAGGGGAGTTGTTTGGCAGTAACAAAACACGTCAGACCATCCATCTTTGTTTGACCGTAAGCATCGTTGTATCCCTGACCAAAACACGCATGAGTGGGGCTTCGGTATATCGAATGACAAGTGGGCCATGGCGCTGATACAAGGGGCAATACACGGGTAGGAATAGATTTTTAAACGGAGCTCTACAGCGATGGCACGGAGGAGGTGGCCTGCGGGGTGCCGAGATGAGATCGACGTCCACAAAGAACTGCATGAGGCGAGACCAGACGCATTAGATAGATATGAACTAGACGCATTTAACCATGCAAAGACGAGAAGAAATGGTCGACGAGATCGACGACTACCTCAAAACTTTGGACGACCGTGTCCGACACGAACGCGAGCAATGTAGAGAAAACTAGTGTCTCTCCTTTCTGGCGTGTATAGATAGGTGCTAGAAGAGTGTGGTGGCGAAGGGAAAGACCTCGCGGTGGTCTGTGGCGTCCAGCATAGCGGGGCGGCGTGGCCGTGCCCACATCGGCGTGGATGCATGTTCGGCATTGGCATCGCATGTACGTTCGGCATTGGCCTCGGCGGTATCTCTGGTGTGTCGGTGATCGAATGAGGGGACGGGATTGAGGGTGCATCCCGACGGTGACCTAGCAGTGGCGTCGAGCATAGCCGTTCTGACCATGCCGATATCGGCATCGGCAAAGTTTGGAGGGCTGTGGTGCTCGAATCAAGGAGGGATTTGTTTCTTGTACGCCAAAAGTGATTTGAAACAAGTTTCGTGTTGAAGGTTAGGTAACGAAAGTTTGTAACTAAGCCCAAAATTATACTAGCGCCATGGTGAGGTTCTTTTTGATAGAGCTATACGGTTGGGCAAACTTTTTGACACTTTTTAGATAGGGTTCCTTGTTGTTACACGTATGGCATCATGTATGGCAAATTTGGGATCATTTGGAGATGTTCGAAAAAATCACTTTGCTTAAACGCATGCCGTTTCGTCTCACTGAAACCCGCTTTTCTAACATGGTGATTTATTCTACCTTCTCTAAATGACCTCAAATTTCATACAGCTGATCTTCTATACATAGATAGATAGATTGTTTCGTTTTTATATTTTTCGAACTTTATATTTCCCTTTATAATATCCAATTGATTTTTAGGTCAAAACCTCAAAAAACAGCATCATGTATGGCATCATTTTCGCCATAAATTTCAAATTTTGTGAAACTTTCCCTTTTAGATATTCCTTGTTTTTATAGATATGGCATAATATATGCCAAATTTGGTTAGGTCTCACTGAAACCAGCTTTTGTAACAAGTTAGGTTTTTTCAACCTTCTCAAAAGGGATTTTTTTCTACCTTCTCTAAATGACCTCAAAAATCATACAGACGATCTTCTATACAAAGATAGGTAGATTGTTTCGTTTTCACATTTTTTGAACTTTTATTTCCCTTTATAATACCCATTTGTTTTCAGGTCAAAACCTCGAAAGTTAACATAACTAGATGGTGAACCCTTCCAAACTTCAAATACAGAGATAGATAGATTGGTTCGTTTATCATTTTTACCGTGAATAGTAATGGCTACAAGAAATCGGTGATGGTCTATCATTTTTTGCGTGAAAAGTAATGGATACAACAAATCGGTGATGGTTTATCATTTTTTGCGTGAAAATTAATGGCTACAACAAATCGGTGATGGTTTATCATTTGGGATTTTCGTGAAAATTAATGGCTACAACAAATCGGTGATGGTTTATCATTTTGCATGAAAATTTATGGCTACAACAAATCGGTGATGGTTTATCATTTTTTGCGTGAAAAGTAATGCCTAAAAGAGTTTATAATTTTTAGCGCGTGAAAATAAATAAAGAAAACCGCCCTTTAGCATACTTAGAGAGTGGAAGGTAACCGCCGACAGAGAGAGAGAGGGTTATCCTGCCCGTTAGATCATACGATCAACGGTCGGCGGGCACGATCCGCGTGACATGGGCTAGACCAATCAGGGCAATGTTGCACGTGTGAGAGAATTTGTGGAGGGAGAGGGCAAAACTGAGTAGTATCAAGAAACCAAGGGCACCTATGTAATAAACAGACTAAGGGATTCAAATATGAGATTTAAAAAATGGAAAATGCGTGTTTTGTACAATAAAACCCATCTTGGCCTATCTCAAAGTATTTGCAATACAAATATACATGAGTGTGAGAATTGTGGCCTCATTTAGACAAAGTATGTTTTGGGGAAAGCTGTTTTGGGAAGGGCTTATTGTGGAAAACCATGCACCTTTATAGCTACTAGGTGATTTGAGAAGGCCTTTGAGAAGTGGAAATTTGTGGTAAAACTTGATTTATCTATGACTTATCTATGTTTTGAGAAGTGGCAATTTGTGGTAAAGACTCCATGAGTATGTGCCACTATTTTTCGGAACTTTTTGCACATTAAATGACTCATTTAATTAGTTAATCCCATTTGTTGACTGTTTGTTGACCAGCTACTTGAGGGTAAAACTGAGCATATTGCACTAGCCAGTATTAGCACCCAAGGGGCCAGGCACACAAAAAATGCTAGTATAATGCTCGAGGTTATACCTGAGTATATCTAAATTTCCAGGGTTAGACTCGAGGACGCGTGTTGCGGTGCAGAAATGAAAGACGTGGAATTGTTGACGCCGGTCGCGGTGCAGAAGTCGAAGACGTGCAATCGTGGACGCGTGGCGCATTGCAGAAGTCCAAGACGTGCAGACGTGCAGCGGTGGACGCGTAGGACGCGGGTCGCATTAACCAACCCTTGCCTTTATAGACGCCTCCTCCCACTATCTCTGTCACTCTCACTCGCCTACGCACCGCCCCTCTCTCACGTCCCATCATCTTCTCCAAAGCAAAAAACCCTCTCCCTCTCCCTCTCCTCTGCCGACGAGATGGACAAGGAGAATGCCAATCCCATCGTCCACGGCGCCATCGGCTCCAAGCGCGATGCCTCCCTCTTCGACGCCGTCCCCTCAACGGACGTCGCCGCCATCCCCTCAACGGGACGTCGCCGCCGCCTCCGCCGGTGCATCGGAGGCTGCTGTGCCGGCCGCGGTCAGATCCCGCCGGGATGGGACCCCTACGAGCCGGTGCCGTACGTCCCTGAACCCCTACAACACCTCCATGGAGGACCCATGGAACGAGGTAACTACAGTTTGCTTCCTTTTTTGTTCCCCATTCCTTTTTGAACCCTATTTGTGCTGGTGTAGATGGATCTGTGGATGGATGAGTATTGGGCTAATATTTGCGCCAATTTTATTCCATGTTGCTTTGATCCCTCCTTGATTTCGTTTAAGATTTGGGGTTCGGCCGTTCGGTTTATTTATGCAAGTAATAATGGGATCTCAATCAGTTAATTTATGCAAGTAATCATAGGATCTCAATCAGTTATTGTATGCATGAATCAAAAGATATCAACCGTTTAATTTTGCAAATAATCTGGAATGTGTTCAAGTTCATATCTGGAATCTGTTTCTTTGCCTATGATGAATCGGTGGGCACGATTTTTACAGAGGGTTGAACCATTTCTATGTACAAATCTGTTGTGCATGAGCTTTGGTTCACTTACACCGTCTGTAGACATATAATCGTGTCCACTCTTTAGGCTGCCTCTGTTTTTCCTAACTTTGTTATCATGCACGTTAGTCATCGTTGCAACTCATTCACTAATAGTTCCCGTTTGATATGGATCAGCTGTCTGGCAGCGACGTCGGCAGCGACGAGCACCATGACGTCAAGACTCCCCAGTCTGCGGAGGGCACGGTGGCAAGCACGTCTCCTAACTTCGCCATCGTGTCTACAGGTCCCTACCTGCACTAGGAGGCTTCGGCGGCACGACTTCCAGCCACTCACGCAGCAGAACACCACCACCAACGTCAACGCGCGTCGGTGAACCCCACCCTCCGCGCCAGCACTTGGCGCTCGGCATGCACCTCCGGCAAAGTCCGGAGTCTCCGGCGGGCGGAGGCTGAAGCGCGAAGGCCTGCCCAAGGGGGGCAACAAGTGGAGGCAGAGGCAGATAGGGTAGGCGGAGTCCTGGACGTGTGCTGCTGCTGCCTCCTCCATTTTGTTGTTGGGATCCCTTTGTTGTTAGCTAGGGATCCCTCGTTGTTATGTTGTTAGTATGATGGTGCTGTACTGCTGTGAAGAACCTCGAACCCTACTATGTTTGGCTGCTGAATGCAGCTTATTATCTATATTATCTATCCCTATTCTACTATATGACCTTGTGAATTTATCGTACATTCCCTGTAGATTTGCTTCTAGATTTAACTACATACATATGGACCAGATGGAGTACTAGATTGGGCTCCCTACTAGATTTGCTGCCATATTGGGCAAACAACGAGGGCCAAAAGACACAAATAATAATTGAAGAAAGACAGATGCAAGCTTCTCTAGATTTGATACTAATTAGGTGAAAAAGGCAGAGAGAAAGAGGCGAAAAGGTACTCTTAAAAGGGAAATGCCAATGGCCGAGAGAGACAAAACCCAGCTCATGCTCACGTGCAACCAAACGCTATCTCGTCCTGTCCCACGCGGTCCCTTTCTACCAGCCCCACGCGACGGGCCCACACGACGCGGCCCCACACGTCGACAGAGCGGTCAACAACGGGAACGTGAGCTGCTTCTGCGGGTTTCAAACAAGCACTTGGGGAAAACTGAGGAAAAACTAAGGAGCTGGGAAAAACTAAGCACAACTAAGGAACTGAGGGCACGAAAATAGAAATCTCTAATTAAAAACATCAAACTCTAATCCTATCATTGCATGTGACACACATACACTTATGACCAAAGATGAAACACTAGTAACAGAGGCTACTGGTATTTTTCCTAGATGCACAGTAACAAAACAAGAGTAACACAACTGGAATCATTCAAAAACATTTATTTTTAAATTTTTGAGACTCAAAATACTAACCAGAAACAGAGATCAAGTTTTAATTATTAAAAATCGCACAAAAATCCTAAAAATACAAGGCCAGTGGCATCTGAAAGGTAATTTCATACTGGTTCCAATGCACTTGGAATCACATCAATCGGAGCTACCAAACTATTATTATTAACAAAACAGTACACTGGCAGATTTCCATTTTTTAATTTCTGTTAAACAATTTTTCAAAAATTAAAATGGGCGGGAACGCCCTGGGCCGTGCGGTGCTGTGCAGATGGGCCGGCCCAGTGGGGCTCTCCGGTGGCCGGTGAAGAAAAAGAAAAAGGCCAGGGGCCCGTGGCGGGCCAGGCCGGCGGACGTGGCCGTGCATGCGCCATGCGCCCGTCAGATCTGGATCCGACGGCCCATATCCAGTGCGTGATCGACGTCCGCGGCGCTCGCCAGTGCGGAGGAAGAAAGGGGTGGCGCGACGGCTTACCAGAGGCTGGCGGTGGCGAGGCTCGACGTAGGTGGTTCGGCTGCGTGGGTGTGCGGCTCGGGGACGTCCTGGCGATGCTCGGACACGTCGGCGTCGCCTTGCTTGGCAGCGTCTGCGTCACGGGCGTCGCCGGTGCGTCATCGTTGTCGTCGCTCCGCTGCAGATCTGCAAGGCAGAGGCAACGGAGGGGGTCAGGGGAAGCAGGAGGTGACGCTAGCGTGGAAAGGAAGAGAGGGAGCGGCAGGGGAGCGGCATCGTCGACGGCTTCTCCTCGTCACCTTCACGGTGACCACGGTGGCGATGGCGTCGGGAGGTTGCAACAGCGGCTCGAGCGGCAGCTCGAGCGGCCAGGCAGTGGGTGAGGCAGCCTGACGGCGTGCGAGTGGGGGGAGCTGAAGAGGAAGTGGTGGCACTGGGGGGTTTTATAGGCGAGGAGGGGTGCGGTAGTGTCGTGGGCGGTGCAGATGGCCAACGGGCGCGCGAGGGCTGGCGTCACTGGTCGGGCCCAGTGTGACGTTGCCCTAGGAGCGTCAACGAGGGGAGGGAAACGAGGAGGCGTGCGGGCAGTCGAGGTTGATGGCGCGTCGAACGAGGAGGCGCCATCATGTCACTTGACCCGTCGTTTCGCGCGCGTGCGTTTTAGGCTAGGGTTTTGGCGCGGGAGAGAGGGGCTGGTGGTGTTTGGGCCAGAGAGGGGAGAGGTAGAGGGGTTAGGGTTGGGCCAGGGCAAGGAGGGAGTGGTGGCATCGGCCACGGCCCAAACCAGAGGAGAAAAGAAGAGGGGGAGAAGAAAATAGAAGAGAGGGGGAAGTCTCCCCTCTGTTTTCCTCTCGGTCAACTCCAAGGAGAAAAAGAGAGAAAAGGAAAATAAAGGGACAGGGGTAAAAGAGAAAGGGTCATGCCCAAAGCATGTGCCAAAACTTGGTGAGAAGAGTTGGAGCACAAGTGTTGAAGAAAAATAATAAGGATGATGAAGTGGTGGTGGTGTTGGTGATGTAACCCTAGGGGGTGAGATGGCATCATCCAAATAAGAGAGGGGAGTGTTCCCTCCTCTTAAGAAGGTGATGGTCAACAACAAAACTAGGGTTTGGAGTGGAGAGGAAAATAAATAATTAGGGTTGGTGTCAACACATAAAGGGTCAAATCCTACTGACTTAAAATGAGATACTAAATTATTAACCAAGGTGAAACTCTAATTCAACAATCCTAAAGAAAATTTTAAGACCAGACCAGGCATGACACAATTAAAAACTCTAGCAGGCATAAAGTGAAACGTTTTTGTTGGTCCAAAAAATTTTAAGTTGGAGAAAAATGCAGGTTCTGAAAAATGGGGTGTTACAGACCTTCCCCCCTTAAAAGAATCTCGTCCCGAGATTCCACGGCTAGGAGCTTGAACAGATGGGGAAACTCCTGTCTCAGATAATCCTCCCTTTCCCAGGTGGCTTCATCTTCAGAGTGATTGCTCCATTGGACCTTAAAGAACTTAATCTTCCTCCAGCGGGTAACCCTAACGGCTTCTTCCAAAATACGAATGGGGTTTTCTCTGTTGGTTAAGTCGTGATTGAGGTCGATTGCACGGTAGTCGATATCCTTGAAAACTTCAGTCTTGTTTGGTGCTTGGAGGCATTTCTGAAGTTGAGAGACATGGAAGACGTCATGGAACTCCGACAATTCAGGGGGCAGTTCAAGTTGGTAGGACACTTCTCCTCTTCGTCCTAGTACTTTGAAAGGACAAATATACCTAGGCGCAAGCTTGCCCTTGACATGAAAACGTTTCATTCCTTTGAGAGGAGTTACCCAAAGATAGGCGAAATCTCCGGTGTAGAAAGTTAATTCTCGACGCTTGGTGTCGGCATAACTCTTCTGGCGGGACTGTGCAGCTCTCAGTCGGTCACGAATAAGCTGAACTTGTTCCTCTGCTTCTCGAAGTATGTCTGGTCCGAACACTTGGCTTTCTCCGGTCTCGGTCCAATTGAGAGGGGTTCGGCACCTCCTCCCATAGAGGGCCTCAAAGGGTGCCATCCGAAGACGGGCTTGATAACTATTGTTATAAGAGAACTCGACGAATGGCAGACAATCTTCCCATTTGGTTCCATAAGGAAGAACACAGGCTCGAAGCATGTCCTCTAGAATTTGGTTTACCCTTACGGTCTGTCCTCCGGTCTGAGGATGATAGGCGGTACTGAACGATAACTTGGTGCCCATAGCTTCATGAAGCTTCTGCCAGAAACGAGAAGTGAACTGGGTGCCTCGATCTGACACGATGACCTTGGGAACACCGTGAAGGCTAACTATACGGGAGATGTAGAGATCGGCTAACGCTCTCCCGTGATCGGTGGTCTTGATAGGCAGGAAGTGAGCGACTTTTGTGAGACGATCAACTATTACCCAAATGGAATCATGTCCACGGCTAGATCTGGGAAGTCCGGTGATAAAGTCCATTCCCACTTCTTCTCATTTCCACACCGGTATCTTCAAGGGTTGCAGTAATCCGGCAGGACGTTGGTGCTTAGCTTTAACTTTCTGGCAGACATCACATCGAGCGATAAAGAAGGCAATATCCCGCTTCATTCCGTGCCACCAGAAGGTGTCTTTCAGATCTTGATACATCTTAGATCCTCCAGGGTGGATAGAATAAGGAGTATTATGGGCTTCCTCCATTATAAGGTTCTTCAAATCAGGAATATTTGGTACGCAGAGACGTCCATTGTACCACAGTACTCCGTTGGAGTCTATCGAAAATCCTTCTACTTTTTCTTTGCTCATGCGGCACTTGATCCCTTCAATACTCTTATGTCCTACTTGGGCTTCCTTGATCTGATCTCGGAGGGTGGGTCTGGCTTCCATGGCAGCAAGAAATCCATGGCTAACCAATTCTAACACGAATTCTGTAAACTCTTGATAAAGCAGGGGTTGCTCGACTTTCAAACGGGAGTTGAGGGAACAGGGTTCCCTGCTGAGGGCGTCGGCAACTACATTAGCTTTTCCTGGGTGGTAATGGATACTAAGATCATAGTACTTGATGAGCTCAATCCATCTCCTATGTCGCATGTTCAACTCCCTCTGAGTAAAGATATACTTAAGGCTTTTGTGATCGGTGTAAATATCACACCTATTTCCTATGAGATAGTGGCGCCAAGTCTTGAGAGCATGAACTACGGCGGCTAATTCCAGGTCATGGGTGGGGTAATTGGCTTCGTGGGGTTTCAGCTGTCGGGAGAGATACGAAATTACTTTTCCTTCTTGCATTAAGACACTTCCAAGACCAAGTTTGGAAGCATCACAATAGATCACGAAGTCCTTGGTGACGTCGGGCATGGTCAAGATGGGGGCTGAAACGAGTCGCCTTTTTAGTTCTTGAAAACTTTCTTCACATTTTTCTGTCCATTCAAACTTCTTTCCTTTTTTAAGCAGGAGGGTCATTGGCTTGGTGATACTCGAGAATCCTTCAACGAACTTGCGGTAATATCCAGCCAATCCGAGGAAAGACCTCACTTCTGTAACATTCTTAGGGGGTTGTCGGTCCACAATGGACTTGATCAAAGAGGGGTCAACAGAGAGTCCTCCGGCAGACAAGATGTGGCCAAGAAATCCAACTTCCTTGAGCCAGAACTGACATTTACTGAACTTAGCATAGAGTCGATGTTGCCTCAGGGTACCCAAAACTAGTCGCATATGCTCTTCATGTTCTTCGTCAGTTTTAGAGTAGAGCAAGATGTCATCGATGAACACCACAACAAATTTGTCTAGGTATTCCATGAAGACCTTGTTCATGAGATTCATGAAGTAGGCAGGGGCATTGGTGAGTCCAAACGACATTACGGTGTACTCATACAATCCGTAACGGGTGGTGAAAGCAGTCTTGGGAATGTCGGATTCTCTAACCTTGAGTTGGTGATATCCAGTGCGAAGGTCTATCTTGGAGAAAAATTTGGTTCCATTCATCTGATCGAACAAATCATCGATCTTGGGCAGAGGATACTTATTTTTAATGGTTACATCATTAAGTCTTCGATAATCCACACATAAGTGAATGGTTCCGTCTCTTTTGTCCACGAAGATCACAGGCGATCCCCATGGTGAAGCACTAGGTCGGATCAGACCTTTGGCCAACATGTCGTCCAACTGTCTCTTTAACTCGATCAATTCTTGGGGATTCATACGGTAAGGTCTCTGGGCTATGGGTGCGGTTCCTGTGATCAGTTCTATGATGAACTCGATGTCCCTGTCAGGGGGCATACCGGGCAATTCCTCCAGAAAGACATCAGGGTACTCGCAAACAACGGGAACTTGTTCGAGGTCGGGTCCAGAGATGCTTTTCTTACAGAAGGCTTTGGATGAGTGTATGGTGGCGGTGTATTTTACTGGTAGCCCTTGATCATTGGTTAGGGTAATGGATTTTTGGACGCAGTCTATGTGTCCCTTATACTTGGTCATCCAGTTCATTCTAAGTATTACCTCTAAACCTTGAGCTCCTAAAACGATAAGATCCGATTGGAAGGGTACTCCTTGTATGACTATCAAAACGTTTTGGCAAGACATCCGGGTTTTAGCAGTGGATCCCGGGATTTGAACTAACATGAGGCGTTTCATAACGGTTGGTTTCAACCCACTTTTCTTAACGAAGGGTTCGGTAACGAAAGAATGGGATGCTCCGGAATCAAAAAGAACTCTGGCAGGAGTGGAGTTGACTAGGAACGTACCCATCACAATGTCCGGAGCTTCCTCAGCCTCTTCAACGCTGGCATGGTTCAGATGTCCATGGGCGGCATTGGCCTGCTTCTTGACAACTGGCTTCTTTCCTGACGCAGTCCTAGCTTGAGCTTGAGTGGGTCTTGGTGCGTTGGCGCGTTGGGGTGTCCTCATCTTGGTAGGGCACTCACGAGAGAAGTGTCCAGGCTTCCCACAAGCGAATCATCCATCTCCTTGAGGACGAGCTGGTGGATTGGGGCGAGGGTTGTTATTCTAACCTCCCCCAGATCGGTGCTGTGGAGCTGAACGATTGGGGGCATAGTTGTTGGAGCGATAAGCTGGGGCTGGTGATGGGTTCCTCTGGGGTGGGTTGGCGGGTCTTGCTGGGGGCGGACTGCGGTACTTGGGGTTGCTAGGTCCACTCTGTTGCTGTTGCATCTTGTGCTTTTTGGTTTCAAAGGCAGCCTTGCGCTTAGACTCCACCATAATGGCGGCATCCACAAGCGCTTCCAAATCTGGGTAGGGTACAGCCACTAGGATACTCTGAGTTTCTTCATGTAGGCCATTCATGAAACAGTCGCGCTTCTTCTCATCAGTGTCTGTGTCTTGAGGGGTGTACCTTGCTAAGGTGTTAAACTTGTCGAGGTAATCCACCACATTGGAGTTATTCTGCTTCAGGTTGAAAAATTCATCACGCTTCATCTTGATCAATCCCGTAGGAATGTGAGCTTTGCGGAACTTGGCGGTGAACTCCTCCTAGTTGACGACGTGTCCAGGGGCTTGCATGGCCTTGACGTTCTCCCACCATGCTCGTGCGGGTCCAGAGAGGAAGTGAGTGGCGAGAAGAACTTTCTCGTGGTCTCCTACGGCAGCGACTTCCAAGTTGTTTTCAATTGTGCGGAGCCAATCGTCTGCGTCGAGGGGAGCGGTACACTTGGAGAACACGGGTGGGTTGGTATTCTGGAAATCCCTAAGGCGTGATCTTGGCGCTTCTTTGCCGTGTCCTTATCCTTCTTCGTTGTTGCGGTTTCCCACGGCGGCTTGAGCAATTTGCCGAAGTGCGGTGATGTTGGCTTCACTTTCCGCGCGAGCACGCTGGCGGTCCTCCATCAAGAGGCGCAGGATTTGAGTCATGTCGGGATCCGGGGGTGGAGGTGGGTTTTCGGAAGTGGAACCTCCTCGGCGAGTCTCAACCATCTGGGGAGGTAAAGATGATAGACATGGTAATGAGATGACGGAAAAAGAGATGTTTGAAGTTCAAGTGCTTGCCGAGGGGAAGGAATGTGCATGCATAAAAAGAGAAAATTTTGAAGGAAAAAGAAGCATAACACACACAAATGCAAACATTCAACCACGACGTCGGTAATACCCAAAAGCATCAAGGTTCACAACAACCATGGTCACATAAGGACCAACAAAGTACGACGTTACAACGGGGACACTATCACATAACAAGTATCGCAAGTGCACATCTAAAAGTCGTCGAGTGGTGCGGAAGGGCTATCAAACGGGGGCTCCTCGGGATCCTCCTCATCCTCCGGAGTAGCCTCCACGGTGTGAAGTGGTGCGGGTTCTTCTCCCGCGTCGTTGATGAAGGCGCGGTCGTCTTCATCCTCATCATCAAGCCGTCGAGTCCTTCCTCCTCCATGTAGTCCTCGTCGTCGCTAATGAGAGCGGTGTTCTCCTTGAAAATATCCTCGCCGTCGTCCTGGGTGTTCTCGAGCTTGTCCTCGGTGTCGTGGAGGGCGGCCTTGAGGTGCATAACCTTAATCTTCAACATGTAGTTGGACTCGCGGATTCGGAGTGTCTTCTTCTGCTGGCGGCGGTGCTTGAGTTTGGCCAGCTTCAGATCCATCTTGAGCCCTTCAAGCTCATGCTTCAGCACCTCGTTCTCCATCCTGTTGGAGTCAAGGCTGAGTTGGGTCTTGAACAACAAGTTCTCCAACTGGCACACCTGGCGTCCGAGGGGGCAAAAGTAGGGGATCATAGTGGGAACCCCTCCTCATTGCGGCGTCCCAAGAAGGCGTGAGGAATTCCCATGGCCTCCAACTCGACACGGTGGTGGAAGACAAGGCGAGAGAGGGCTGCTTGGAGCACCCTCACAAGTCCATCCTCCCACGTACGATCAAAGACCTGGACCTCAATCTCCTCGAGTTGCTTCACATGAGAGCCACGAAGTGTGTAGACCACCATCCAAGACATCTCGCCGTCCTTGGTGCTCTCCATCTGTCCTCCCTTCACTTCGGGTGCCAGGCGTCCAACGGCCTGTGACACCTCGACGAGGGCGGTCTCAAACAGGTAGGGAGGCTTCTTAAAGCCAAGCTGGATGCTCTCAGTGATCATCGGTGGATCCATCTACACAAAAATTTTAAGTTCTAAATTAGTATCATGATCAAAGTGTGCAAAATTTTAAGTGCATAATGTAAAACATTAAGGATTAATGCAAGTAATATTCAATCTAAGAGAAATTAGGGGAGAGACTAGGCATTATTTCAGCATATAGTCATCTCATTTTTATTAAAGAAAAATAGTTTGGTACTAACTTTGCGTCCATGCTAACTAGGGCTTCCTAAGGTCAGGATGGCTCTGATGCCAGCTCTGTGGGGACCCCGGACTAACTGTCCGAAATGCCCTGTTATGCATTCAACTCACGATCCCATGATCAGTGCACCGTGAGCACATAACCGAACTGAATATCCAGAATTACATCATCCATTACAATACCGAATAAATAAGTCTTACAAATAGCGAGGTCACATGACCCAGTCATACATAAATGCCACACGGGCAAGATCACAAACATAGTAGCGGATACACGTCAACGTCGTCGGGCCCAAGTCATGCCTTAGACCTACAGGCGTCTGACTTGGAGAGCGTCCTAAGTCGCATAGTTGTCCTGATATCCTCCATCGTCTTCATAGTCCTCCTCATAGTCTGGCCAAGTTAATAGCCAGGGACAAAGCTGTGAGTACATTTGGAATTGTACTCGCAAAACCATCACAAAGGGGTGCTAACATAAGCTATCTAAAGGAGACAAGAGAGGAAGAATAGTTTCTCTTGTGGATATAGCATGCATCAACAACTAGTGTCAACATAGCATCCCGACTTCTCAAGTGAAGGGAACACTAGTGTTGTCCTATGACACCTCTACATCTTTGTTAAAGAAGATACTTCAAAAGGTATCCTGTGACATCTCTATATCTTTGTTAAAGAAGAGTTGCATTCTTCTATCTCAATTGATGGATATGCGAGGGAAAATCCTATGACATCTCTATATCTTTGTTAAAGAAGAGTTGCATTCTTCCATCTCAATTGATGGATATGCGAGGGAAAATCCTATGACATCTCTATATCTTTGTTAAAGAAGAGTTCCTCTTCAAGAAACATTAGGAAAGAGTTCCCCACTTAGTCTCAATTTTTCCGCGACCATCTCCATATGGTCAACACACGCCCTTTTTCCGTACCTCCTCAGTACACACAAACACAACACTTCCTTTGCAAATCATTTGTTCAAAAACAAAATGCAAGCCCCGGTTAAGTATGGCCATTTCAACTTGTCCATGACCGCGGACGCGGCTATTCGAATAGATTTGACTCTGCAGAGTTTGCGCACTTTCCCCACAAGAACTGATAAATCCACCGGGATCATCCCCGGTTCGTCATACAAAAGTATGCGAGTCTCGGATAACCAGTCATAGTCTTTCGCCCGTATCCCTTGGCACAAGTCCTTCCCTGCGGGCTTACCCCTTCCCGGCACCCCGACAACATACCTCCTTTTGAGCGTATCTCCGGCGCCATGACAGAAGACCCTCAGTAATCGTCCGGCTATCGATTTAGACAGTGTATTGCCTCCTCCAGAGCGCAACCCGGCGTCAGAGGTCATCGTGACCCTCCCTAGAGAGTTGTGAAGGGTGCTCATGCCAATTTCAACGAACTACGGACTAAGCCCGTGCCCACTTTGGATAATGTGGTTGCGCGAATAAAAGTTGGGACGGCGAACACTTATGCGCAGTGCCCCTTTTTAGAAACCAACACTCTTTCCCACAACACCATGGTTGTTCATCAAACAGCCATACCACCTTCCCAAACATTCTTATCAAGATCCTTTGTTTTCTTAAACCATACACTTGGGTTAACTCACCCAAGGTTTTCATAAACATTTACAACAAGGTAAACCTTGAGGGGTTCCCAACCTATAGTTTCATGAGAAGGAACTAATACAACACCATGGCCGAGATGGAGGTCATCACGCCATGAGGGGTATATGTGAGTGGCATAAAGAGGATCCTACTTGCTTAAGGTAAGCATGCATGATGATGACATAAGGTGGATCAAACTTTCAGATTTGTGGTGCTACTAAACAACTTGGGTGGTGTAGGTGTACTACCCATCCATCATTCATGAGGGTACACGGCATACTTCTCTCAAGTTGAGAATTACACCAAGCTTCATGACTTTGATACCTCTAGACTCAACAAAGTGGGGGTAGGGTGTAAAACTCTATTTTGGAATAGGACATGCTCATGTTGAGCACACAAGTAGACCCAAGGAAGTATCACGGCCATGATACCATGCATCCCTCCAACATGTGAACTGAAAGACCACCACAAGGAAATACTCCAATTACAACCATACAAAGACCAACATAGAGAGAACATCACATAAGGGATAAGATGCTTAGGGACATCAACAATTGACATCCAACACCACATCATTCAGAGTTCAAAGATGGCTTGCCTTGGTTGGCTTGTCCCTGGTCCTCCTCAAATCCTTCTCCAAAGTCCTCCCCTTCAACTTCTCCCTCGTTCGTATCTAGCGTCGCAAAAGTAAACGATGCATACAATCAACATATGATTCAAGAACCAAGAGTAAATAAATGAAAGATGAAAATATGCAGGGGAGTTGTTTGGCAGTAACAAAACATGGTTTGGCCATTTTGATAAACAAAAAGTATCAAGGTTTAATTAAAAACATCAAACTCTAATCCTATCATTGCATGTGATACACATACACTTATAACCAGAGATGAAACACTACTAACAGAGGCTACTGGTATTTTTCCTAGATGCACAGTAACAAAACAAGACTAACACAATTGGAATCCTTCAAAAACATTTATTTTTCAATTTTTCAGACTCAAAATACTAACCAGAAACAGAGATCAAGTTTTAATTATTAAAAATCGCACAAAAATCCTAAAAATACAAGGCCAGTGGCATCTGGAAGGTAATTTCATACTGGTTCTAATGCAGTTGGAATCACATCAATCGGAGCTACCAAACTATTTTTATTAACAAAACAGTACACTGGCAGATTTCCATTTTTTAATTTCTGTTAAACAATTTTTCAAACAAATAAAATGGGCGGGAACGCCCTGGGCCGTGCGGTGCTGTGCAGATGGGCTGGCCCAGTGGGGCTCTCCGGTGGCCGGTGAAGAAAAATAAAAAGGCCAGGGGCCCGTGGCGGGCCAGGCCGGCGGACGTGGCCATGCACGCCAACGTGGCCGTGCATGCGCCATGCGCCCGTCAGATCTGGATCCGACGGCCCAGATCCGGCGCGTGATCGACGTCCGCGGCGCTCACCGGCGCGGAGGAAGAAAGGGGCAGCGCGACGGCTTACCAGAGGCTGGCGGTGGCGAGGCTCAATGTAGGTGGTTCGGCGGCGTGGGTGTGCGGCTCGGGGACGTCCTGGCGATGCTCGGACACGTCGGCGTCGCCTTGCTTGGCGGCGTCTGCGTCACGGGCATCGCCGGTGCGTCGTCGTTGTCGTCGCTCTGCTGCAGATCTGCAAGGCAGAGGCAACGGAGGGGGTCAGGGGAAGCAGGAGGTGACGCTGGCGTGGAAAGGAAGAGAGGGAGCGGCAGGGGAGCGGCGTCGTCGACGGCTTCTCCTCGTCACCTTCATGGTGACCACGGTGGCGATGGCGTCGGGAGGTTGCAGCAGCGGCTCGAGCGGCAGCTCGAGCGGCCAGGCAGTGGGTGAGGCAGCCTGACGGCGTGCGAGTGGGGGAGCTGAAGAGGAAGTGGTGGCACGGGGGGTTTTATAGGCGAGGAGGGGTGCGGTAGTGGCATGGGCGGTGCAGATGGCCAACGGGCGCGCGAGGGCTGGCGTCACTGGCCGGGCCCAGTGTGACGTCGCCTGTTTAAATCTTGGTCAAACCTAGGATTTGACCAAGATTCAAATGGACACAAAATTTAAAAAAATCAGAAAAATGAAAACCAAAGTACATAGTCTTCTTATGTCGTATAGTAAGCATTCAAGTTGATAAACAAGGTCTAGACATATTCAAACCATACAAAATCATGTATCTACCCCTAACCCTAAACTCTGTCTTATGAAGTCAAGCATGAAGAGAAGTGGTTTTGGGTTTCAAACATGGTAATTTCAAAAACCTCCAAAAAACTTCATTTTAGAGTGACCAAGAAGGATACAAGCTTCCCTTTTCATTTTCATGTTTTAAACTTGTTAAAATCTTGGTCAAACCTAGGATTTGACCAAAAGATTCAAATGGGCATAAAAATTCATAAAAATCAGAAAAATGGAAAAAAACAAAGGACATACATTCTTATGTCATATATATAGTAAGCATTCAAGTTGATAAACAAGGTCTAGACATATTCAAACCAGAAAATCATCTATATATCTACCCCTAAAACCCTAAACTCTGTCTTATGAAGTCAAGCATGCATGAAGAGAAGTGGTTTTTGTTTTTAAACATGGAAATTTCAAAAACCTCTTAAAAAATTCATTTTAGATCGAGTGACTAAGAAGGATGCAGGCTTCCCTTTTCATTTTCATGTCTTAAACTTGTTTAAATATTGGTCAAACCTAGCTAAGATTTGACCAAAAGATTCAAACGGGCATAAAATTTAAAAAAACAGTAAAATGGAAAACAAAAGCATATAGTCTTCTTATGTCATATAGTAAGCATTCAAGTTGATAAACAAGGTCTAGACATACTCAAACCGAAAAATCATGTATATATCTACCCCTAACCCTAAACTATGTCTTATGAAGTCAATCATGAAGAGAAGTGGTTTTGGGTTTCAAACATGGAAATTTTCATGGTTGAAACTTTTAAATCTTGGTCAAACCTAGGATTTGACCAAGATTCAAATGGGCATAAAATTCAAAAAATTAGAAAAATGAAAAACAAAAGCACACATAGTCTTCTGATGTCATATAGTAAGCATTCAAGTTGATAAACAAGGTTTAGACATATTCAAACCAGACAACTCATGTATCTAGCTACCCCTAACCCTAAACTCGGTCTTATGAAATCTAGCATGAAGAGAAATCTTTTGGGTTTCAAACGTTTAAGCCAAAACCCCCATTTCAAATATTTCAAAGTTATTCAAATTTGGTTCAAATTTGAAAGACATACAAGTTATAACACACATAGTGCATACATGTTCACACATACTGCACTAGATGCTAACCAAAGCATATAGTCTTCTTATGTAATATAGTAAGCATTCAATTAAGTTGATAAACAAGGTCTAGACATATTCAAACCAGGAAAATCATGTATCTACCCCCTAACTCTAGCTAAACTCTGTCTTATGAAGTCAAGCATGCATGAAGAGAAGTCGTTTTTGGTTTCAAACTTGGAAATTTCAAAAACCTCCCAAAAGCTTCATTTTGGAGTGACTAAGAAGGATCCATAGGAAACTATGTAGTACTATTACAATATAATAATCACCCGAGTTATTAGAGCAACAAGTCTGTCACTTACGTGTGGTTCCCATGCGTGAGGTCCCACACTTCAGTGAGCACAAGTCACGTACGCTAGGTAGGCAAACTCCCAGCCATCTTCTTTGTCAAGAGAGAGGCATCAACACACTCTCTCTCTCTCAATCTCTCCAATTACCCACCTCCGTTGTCGGTTTTGGCAGGGCGTTTCTAGCTCAGCTCGGAGGCCATGGTGTGCAGGCTCTGTAGCCATGGCGATTTGGTCGCGCCAAGTGGTTCGTCCACGGCTGCGACGAGGATCAATCCGGACGGTGGCTGTTAAGGACCCGATCGAATTTCTTGCTTTCAGCCTGGGTCTACCATGTAAATCTTAGGGATTTAGACGTAATTTCCTATTTTGTGTCTGCTGTAAACTGCGCTCGATGCGCATTGGAAATCTGGGTACTTCAGGATCGTTCGGTTGTCCCTCTAAAAAACATCTATCTCATTCTCGGCCTTTCTCGCTCGCTCGCACCCCCTGCGCACCGACAACCCTGCACAACAGTCAACATCACCAGAAAAAGGATAGACACCATAAATAAGTGGGGCCCCGTGTGTAACAACCCAAAAATTTCAAAACAAACAAAATGAATTTCCCTAGTTCCAAATTTTGGAACCAACAAAAACTTTTATTAAAATAAGATTGATACATATAGATCTTGTTCAAATCTTGTGTTTTGCCATGATGAGTGTTATTGTGCTTATGTGCTAAACTCTAAAACCCCAAAGTGATCAAGTAAAGATCACCAACCCAATAAAACAAAGGAAAAAGAAATCAAATAAGAAAAAGCTTAAACCCTAATCTTCTCCAAATTTCATTTGGATCTTTATGAGAAACCCAAAATAAAATAAAAGACACATGGGGGCATAGAGCCCTAATAGGTAAATCTTGAACCCTACCTTTATTAATTTTGCTAAATGGTGGTGAACCTTTATGAACCCCACTAAACCCTAAACCTCACCCCTCTTTTCACCACTACTAGTTAAAATGAAATAAAAAGAAATTAAATAAGAAAGAGGCATATATGCCTATGGCTATATTTATAAAACTTTACCCTAAGCCTTTCTACTTTGCTTAGAGGCTTGGAAAATCTTCATACCCCTTACCTAGTACCTATCAAACCAAATCCAAGTGGTTTCCAAAGAAAATAAAAAGAAACTAAAAATGCCATAGAGGCATATGTGAGAAAAGTGCAAATTTGTGAATTTGAGAAGATTGACCCTAGGACTTGTTGTGAATGGATGGATCACTTCCATATACCATTTCAACCCTCAACAACACCCTTTGGGCCAAGAACACTCAAATCAAAAATCAAATTAAACATATGCATAGAAGCATATGTGCCACATAGCCATTTCCCCAAATCTTGACCTATGCCCTTCTACCTTGACCACATGGTGTGAAACCATCTCTCAACCTATGATAACCCTAAATTGACCCTAACCCATGTCCAAGTGAAGCAAGGTGAACCCTTTTCAAAAATAATAAAACTTAACACATCACCTCTTATGTGTTATGGCCAATTTTGCAAATCTTTGATCAAGACCTTTTGGAATGGATTCAATGGTTTGAAAATGTTTCTAAACTAATAAGAATCACATGAGAGTCAACAAAAGTCAAAACAAATGAAGAGAAATCACATAGTGAGAAAATCCCCAAAATTCACTCACATACACTTAGCCCAATTTGCAAATCTTCAACCAAGGCCACCATGGCTTGATCTCTTGCTTGTAGAATACTTATATTTGATAAACAAACACAATTGCATCAAAGAAACAAGAATCAAATCAAAGGAATTCTCAAATCCAATTCACATATGATAATGGTCATATGTCACTTTTATATTTTCTTCCCCACCTTGCACCCCTGGTTTTGACCTTTCTTCAACCAAACTTGACCAACTCTCTCCATGTCATCCAAGACCATGTCAAGGTCAACAACTTCCATGTTGACCACCATATCTCATGTTGACTAGGTTGACCAGAATAGAGGAGACAAGTGATGACTTTGAAATAAAGAGAAGATCATCTCACTTTTGCCATTTTGCAATTCTTTTCCAAAATGAACCCCACCACCACCATTCCATCTCTATGAATATATGATTGAGACCCACCAAAGGAATTTCAAAATTTTGAAACTTTATTTCTTTCGGGCATTTCATCAAACACCTTATAGGCAGGGTATATAATGGTGCCCATGCTGAAAATTGGAGAAGACCAAGTCCAAGCCTGAGCCCTCTCTGCACCCCTGGACCCCCCTCTCACCTCACTACATCTTTTCACCACTTGCCACCACCTCTGTTGCTCGACATTGACCAAGGCTGGCCATGCCGTGGCATGGCAATGCCACCCTCATGCCATCCTCATCTCTGGCCCTCTCCAACGTGCACCAGCATGTCCCTGGTGTTCCCCACACTCCACTGCGTCGAATGGACACCAGCCCCGGTCGATTCATGCACCACAGTGGCCAGGAGCGCGACGCCCAGACGCGCCCAGGGCGTGCACATGCGCGCCAGAACGCGCCTGGCGAGCGCCGCAGACACGCCTGGCCACGTCGTCGAGCCACCAGCTCGCGCCACCTCCGCCCTTGCTCACCGCACCAAACGCGTCCCCACGTCACCCGCAGTCGCCCAGACACGGCCATTGGCCCGCGGGAACGCCGCAGGCGACGCCCACTCCGACGACCATCCGCCACTGCCTGAGAGCTCCCGTCAAGCTCACCGCCGCTGTAGTGCCTCGTTTTCACCACAATCACGCCTGGCGTGACCGCCATGACAACGCCAACACGCTCGCGTCATCGCCAGTCCCCGAGCTTCCCTGTAGACGCGTCGCCATGGTCGCCCCTCCACAGCACACCACGGCCATCTCCGCCAGCTATAAATAGCGCCCCTCAGCCCTCCCTCTCTTCAGACAAACTGCTCCCCTCTCCTCACTGATCCTTCTCCCCCATCCAATTCCACTCCACCTCGCCGGAGTAGCTCGAATCGCGAGCTCAAAGCCGCCGGAGCCCGCGGAAGCTCTGCGACGATTGGAGCCTCCCCAGCGCGAAACTGCTGGCTGCTTCCCTTCCTCGACAACTTCGTCTCCGCGCCTCTCCGACCCTCTCCGCGCCGCCGGTGAGCCTCCGACCCCCACCGTCGCCGCCGTGGCCGCGCCTCTCGTCGCCATCGACGAAGGCCGTGGACCGTCCGATCTGTTTCTAATCGGGCGGGCCAGGTTGATCGGTACCGTTTCGGCGGTTAAGTGGCGCTGACAGTGGACCCCACTGTCAGGCGGCCCGCGAGCATCGCCAGCGTAGCTGGGCCGGCCCATTTAGTTTCCCGCCCCCGTTTGAATTCAAAATAGTTTATTTCTTTTTCAGTTATTTTGCAATCTGATGCTAGATTCAAAATTTAATAGATCCAAATCTACTGAGCCAAATTCAACAAACTTTATATATTTAGAAAGCTCATGAAAGGCCCCATCCAACCACACTGGATTCAAATCAAAATAGGTTGTAGACTTACAGTGAGAAAATAAACAAGGCAGCTACTTTTCTGCCTAAGAATAATTATTAAAAATCAACCATAAATGATTTTGAGGTGTTTCCAACTCTCATAATTCACTTTTCACAAACTCTAATTGTTTATGTAAAAATATGATATAGGTTCTGTGTATGATCAGGGCCTAGTTTAAAGCTTGGCCATATGGCTAGTTCTAGATCATTTGAATTTAGGCAAGATAATTTATTAAAATGTATGAGAAATTCCTTCTCATTTAAATCTTGACCCAACTAATTCCACATGAGGTAGATACCATGGTTAGTTAAATCTCATACTAAATTAGTTGATGATATTAATTTATTACTTGTGTTATTAAAAGTGCATGAGGTGCACCACCTCATTTAAAGTATGTTCAAATTTAGGATTCAAATCTATGAGGTGTAGCACCTCATTTAAATCAGCTTACCAAGTGGCCTAAAGTAATGTGATGACCCTTATGGTTTGGTCTCATATATGCTCCCTTGAGGTTATTAATAGGGATTAAATAGCATGAGGTATGGAACCTCATTTAAATCATTTTCTTGAATGATAAGTGTGAAGAGGTTGACTTTGGTCAACCTAGGTCACCTATTATGCATAAGAGAAATTAAATCTTAATAAGGCAATGAGAAGAAGTTATTTCTCTAAGTAATTAAAGGTAACCCCTTAATTAGTATGAGAGGAAATTCTTCTTCCTAAATAAGAAAACAACACATTCACCCACTTATAGTAATAAGTGATGTTAGTTTACTTATGTAAATTTTATGAGGTGTTTCACTTCATTTAAATCTTGTCCCAAGTATTTTCATATGAAGTTTGAACCCCTGGTCAAATACTCTCACATGAAATACCTGGAGATTTTAAATCATAATAGGCCTTATTAAATGGTATGAGGTATCCCTACCTCATTTAAATCATTTTCTCAAATGATGATGATGAATGGTTGACTTAGGTCAACCTAAATTCATGTGTGATGATTTGAGAAATTAAATCTTAAGGAAGATTTAATGAGAGGAAATTATTCCTCAAGAACAATGGAAACTATCTTTTACATATAAAATGAGAGGAAATTATTCTTCCTCAAAGCAATACCACCAATGCACCAAATTGTTTTAATTGTGTGAATAGAATAGTTTGTGTGAATATATGTGATGTTTGGAATAGCCAATGAATTGTTTGGTGATTGTATCCTCGTATTCGTATTTTAGACGCTAGTACCGAGGAGTATCAAGAGGAGGAGGAAGTCTACTTTCAAGGAGAAGAAGACCACTTTGATCACCTCAACAACCAAGGCAAGCTAACACCCTTGCAAGCTAATATTCTTGCAAAGTGCAAAGCTCTACAAGAGCAAGGCACCCCTACCTTTTACTTTATGCTTAATGATCCTATTTCCCAGTTTTACTCTTACAAGCTTTTGTTTTTGATTATTTATAACTTGCTTTTATAGTTAACTTTGGTCTAGAAATAGAGTACTACAAGAGTAGCAAACTTAGCCTAGCAAGCTCCAAGATACTTAGCACCCCTCATAACTAGTGGCTAGTGCTCAATATCAAAAGTGGCTACTCTAGTTGGGAACTTGTGATTTTGAAAGGACTTTGAAAACCTTGGAATGATGAGTCATTCTATTGAAAGATTTTGAAGGTGAATATGATGGTGAATGACTTGGTGAATTTTACCAAAACTGATGGTTGGGTTCGGATGCGATACCATTCCAATTTTGCAAGTACCCCCACAATACCTGATATGGGTAGGGCTTAACTAGAAGTTTATGTATCTTAGTATGGGTTCCCTCTAAACAAGCGTCATCGGGGTTATGCTGGAGGCTGCCTCTACAAAAGTGAAGTGATATGAAATGACGTGAAATGAGGTGAATGTCCGGCCCAAGCCCTGTGCAGTTCCCTGACAGTTGTCTTCACCGGGAGGCCAAGCTCATGGGGAGAGATGCCTATACTAGGATATGTAAGTGAAAGGTTATGGTTGGTAGTCCGCACACGGAGTGTGGTAAATCAGGGCCAGTTAACCCTGACGGATTATTGCAAATGTTGTGGCACAAGTGTACGACCTCTGCAGAGTGTAGATCTATTCGAATAGCCGCGTCCACGGTTATGGACGGTTGGAAAGGCCATACTGTTCCGTCATCAGAACTTTTCCAAAAATATGAATGGTGACTTGTGACTTGAGTTTTGAAGGAGATTTTGAAAGGTGACTTTGACTTTGAATCACAACTGAGTTGTGGGAATGACACTAATGTTCCCACTTGAGTTAGTTGAGCAAATGAAGGTTTTTGAATTATTAAAGTGTTTATGAAATAAAACTAGCTTTATGCAAATGAAACTAGAGCTCAGCACCCCTTACTATAGTTGATAATACTTACTTTAGTATTAGTTTGCAGTACTTTAAAGTACTCATGGCTTTGTCCCTGGCTATTCAAATGGCCAGACTATGAAGAGAGTACGAAGGAAGAAGGACAGCAGGACGTCTACGACAACTAGGATCACTCCTAATGTCAACAGTTGCCTGTGGAACAGATGGACCACGACCGCTACGCTACTTCGCTTCCGCTATGTGTTTTGTAATTGATCAATAGATCAACTAGTATTGTAATGAGACTGGATCATGTGATCCCTTGTTGTAAGACAATTATGCGTTGTAATAAATGATGTGTTGTGATATTAATCTATTATGTCTCGCAAAAACAATATTCCTGGGATTGCGATGAATGGCATAATAGGCATCTGGACTTAAAAATCCGGGTGTTGACAAGTTGGTATCAGAGCCATTGTTGACCTTAGGAGACACTAGTTAGAATGGACGTCTGAAAAACTTAGTTTCAAAACCAATGGAGTGAATATTTGTGAAAGACTTATTCTCACTCTTATCCTTGAAATCTTTTTCAAAATGAGAAATTCATACTCTACTTTCTTTGTAGCACTATCTAAAATTTTGCACACTTGAATACTTCTCTAAATTTACTCCTCCTCTTTGCTCACAGATGAAGTACCAATGGGAGTCCTATCAGCTTGGTTCCGGAGGCGACCCAAGGTTCGAAAAGGAGTTGAAGCAACTAGTGGACTATCTGGGACACCCGTATCCCGAGTTCTTCGGAATACCCCTCAAAGCTCAGTTAGGAGAACCACCTCGGTGGGACGTTTCTACTGATCTACGAAGGAAGCTTGATGCCCCGGTATGGGAAACCATATGGTTTTCTGTAACGGGAAACACTTGGAAGGAAGGACTAGACAAAGCTATGCAAGAAGCAATTTCCCGTCTGTGTGGACAAAATGAGGACAAGATCAAGAACACTCGCTTCATCTACTACCCAAGGCATGACTCCTTGGGCAGACCGATGACCATGCCCCCACCACAACCAAAGATGAACCCCTATGAAGCACCTCAGGACTTCAGGCAGTACAAGACCCGCAGGGATTTGGACAACGCCCTCGCCTCTCGCCAAGCACCTCACCCGTGAAGAAGAAGAATCCACCCTGAAGAGTAGTATCACTCCAGCACTTAAGTAGGTGTGAGTTGTATCAGGATCCCCTTGTATCGTAGAGCGATGAATGGTTCTTCAAACCAACGGTGTGTTAGATTTGTAATATGTGATGCTTGGTATGAATGAAAAAGTGTTGTTGGTTTTTACCCCCGCAACACTACTAAAAATTTCAATTTGTGAACTTTTAAAAATTTAACAAAACAAACCATAGAAATTTCCCTCTTATCTTATCATCTACCTCAATGTTCAGATGGCCCCACCAACCCGCAACACCACCCCCGATGCCATGATGCAACTGCTGCAGACAATGATGGCAGACCAGAAGTCGAGAGAGCTGAACGCCAAGCCAACATTACCGCACTGCAACAGATAGCTCAGAACAACCAAGGCCATGGAAACCACGATCACCCTGGGTCAAAGCTGAAGAACTTTCAGCACACCAACCCTCCGATGTTCAACAAGAGAAGAACCCCTAGACGCATGACTGGCTCCGGACAATGGAGAACAACCTCGAAGTTGCGGGAGTTGAAGCCGCAGAAAAAGTACTGTTTGCCACCCACTACCTGTCAGGACCTGCCAGAGCTTGGTGGACCAGCACCCGTGCCATGAATGCAGGACAAATGATGACTTGGGAAGACTTCAAGCTGAAGTTTAGCAAATACCATGTGCCCCAGGGACTGATCAAGAAGATGAGAGATGAGTTCCGTGAACTCAAACAAGGAAGGATGTCCATGGTGGAATACCGCGACAGGTTTCTTACTCTGTCGAGGTACGCCCCGGATGAGACCGACACCAATGAGAAGCGGAAGGAAAGATTTCGGAAACGACGAGATGCAGACTGTGTTAGTGAACATTCCGTTCGCTGACTTAGAAGCCCTGGTGGACTCAGCCATACAGATGGAAGGAAAGCTGCACCAAGCCAATGAGAACCGCAAGAGAAGGATGATGAACCAGAGTGGACCCCACCATAACCAGAAGTATCGCAATAACTCCTCTGGAGGATTCACCCCAAGATACAACAAGCCAACCACTCAGAATTATCGCCCCAACTACACCAACAACAACGGAGGACCCCCGAAGCCCGGAGGGAACAACAATAACAACCACAACAACAACAACAACAACCGCCCCAACAACAACAACAATGGAAACAACAACAACCCCAATACTGCCCCGAGGACTGGAAGCAACGCTGTTCCCGTCATTCCCAAAGACAAGTCCACCGTCAACTGCTACGAATGTGGAGTTGTGGGTCACTTCTCCAATGAGTGCCCCAAGAAGCTTGCCAGGATTGCCGCCAACACCGCAGCACCTGCTCAACAACAGCGCCGCTTTGCTGGAAGAAGGAACAGAACAACACAGACGGCCGTCTCTACCACATGGCCCTGAAGCTCAGGAAGCACCCCAGACCATGCCAAGTATGTCCCCTGTTATTAAAATGCTCAATCTCTCCTAGGAACCTAACTTTTCTCAAAATCTCGGGACGAGATTTGTTTAAGGGGGAAGGGTTTGTAACAACCCAAAAATTTCAAAACAAACAAAATGAATTTCCCTAGTTCCAAATTTTGGAACCAACAAAAACTTTTATTAAAATAAGATTGATACATATAGATCTTGTTCAAATCTTGTGTTTTGCCATGATGAGTGTTATTATGCTTATGTGCTAAACTCTAAAACCCCAAAGTGATCAAGTAAAGATCACCAACCCAATAAAACAAAGGAAAAAGAAATCAAATAAGAAAAAGCTTAAACCCTAATCTTCTCCAAATTTCATTTGGATCTTTATGAGAAACCCAAAATAAAATAAAAGACACATGGGGGCATAGAGCCCTAATAGGTAAATCTTGAACCCTACCTTTATTAATTTTGCTAAATGGTGGTGAACCTTTATGAACCCCACTAAACCCTAAACCTCACCCCTCTTTTCACCACTACTAGTTAAAATGAAATAAAAAGAAATTAAATAAGAAAGAGGCATATATGCCTATGGCTATATTTATAAAACTTTACCCTAAGCCTTTCTACTTTGCTTAGAGGCTTGGAAAATCTTCATACCCCTTACCTAGTACCTATCAAACCAAATCCAAGTGGTTTCCAAAGAAAATAAAAAGAAACTAAAAATGCCATAGAGGCATATGTGAGAAAAGTGCAAATTTGTGAATTTGAGAAGATTGACCCTAGGACTTGTTGTGAATGGATGGATCACTTCCATATACCATTTCAACCCTCAACAACACCCTTTGGGCCAAGAACACTCAAATCAAAAATCAAATTAAACATATGCATAGAAGCATATGTGCCACATAGCCATTTCCCCAAATCTTGACCTATGCCCTTCTACCTTGACCACATGGTGTGAAACCATCTCTCAACCTATGATAACCCTAAATTGACCCTAACCCATGTCCAAGTGAAGCAAGGTGAACCCTTTTCAAAAATAATAAAACTTAACACATCACCTCTTATGTGTTATGGCCAATTTTGCAAATCTTTGATCAAGACCTTTTGGAATGGATTCAATGGTTTGAAAATGTTTCTAAACTAATAAGAATCACATGAGAGTCAACAAAAGTCAAAACAAATGAAGAGAAATCACATAGTGAGAAAATCCCCAAAATTCACTCACATACACTTAGCCCAATTTGCAAATCTTCAACCAAGGCCACCATGGCTTGATCTCTTGCTTGTAGAATACTTATATTTGATAAACAAACACAATTGCATCAAAGAAACAAGAATCAAATCAAAGGAATTCTCAAATCCAATTCACATATGATAATGGTCATATGTCACTTTTATATTTTCTTCCCCACCTTGCACCCCTGGTTTTGACCTTTCTTCAACCAAACTTGACCAACTCTCTCCATGTCATCCAAGACCATGTCAAGGTCAACAACTTCCATGTTGACCACCATATCTCATGTTGACTAGGTTGACCAGAATAGAGGAGACAAGTGATGACTTTGAAATAAAGAGAAGATCATCTCACTTTTGCCATTTTGCAATTCTTTTCCAAAATGAACCCCACCACCACCATTCCATCTCTATGAATATATGATTGAGACCCACCAAAGGAATTTCAAAATTTTGAAACTTTATTTCTTTCGGGCATTTCATCAAACACCTTATAGGCAGGGTATATAATGGTGCCCATGCTGAAAATTGGAGAAGACCAAGTCCAAGCCTGAGCCCTCTCTGCACCCCTGGACCCCCCTCTCACCTCACTACATCTTTTCACCACTTGCCACCACCTCTGTTGCTCGACATTGACCAAGGCTGGCCATGCCGTGGCATGGCAATGCCACCCTCATGCCATCCTCATCTCTGGCCCTCTCCAACGTGCACCAGCATGTCCCTGGTGTTCCCCACACTCCACTGCGTCGAATGGACACCAGCCCCGGTCGATTCATGCACCACAGTGGCCAGGAGCGCGACGCCCAGACGCGCCCAGGGCGTGCACATGCGCGCCAGAACGCGCCTGGCGAGCGCCGCAGACACGCCTGGCCACGTCGTCGTGCCACCAGCTCGCGCCACCTCCGCCCTTGCTCGCTGCACCAAACGCGTCCCCACGTCACCCGCAGTCGCCCAGACACGGCCATTGGCCCGCGGGAACGCCGCAGGCGACGCCCACTCCGACGACCATCCGCCACTGCCTGAGAGCTCCCGTCAAGCTCACCGCCGCTGTAGTGCCTCGTTTTCACCACAATCACGCCTGGCGTGACCGCCATGACAACGCCAACATGCTCGCGTCATCGCCAGTCCCCGAGCTTCCCTGTAGATGCGTCGCCATGGTCGCCCCTCCACAGCACACCACGGCCATCTCCGCCAGCTATAAATAGCGCCCCTCAGCCCTCCCTCTCTTCAGACAAACTGCTCCCCTCTCCTCACTGATCCTTCTCCCCCATCCAATTCCACTCCACCTCGCCGGAGTAGCTCGAATCGCGAGCTCAAAGCCGCCGGAGCCCGCGGAAGCTCTGCGACGATTGGAGCCTCCCCAGCACGCGAAACTGCTACAGGCTGCTTCCCCTTCCTCGACAACTTCGTCTCCGCGCCTCTCCGACCCTCTCCGCGCCGCCGGTGAGCCTCCGACCCCCCACCGTCGCCGCCAGTGGCCGCGCCTCTCGTCGCCATCGACGAAGGCCGTGGACCGTCCGATCTGTTTCTAATCGGGCGGGCCAGGTTGATCGGTACCGTTTCGGCGGTTAAGTGGCGCTGACAGTGGACCCCACTGTCAGGCGGCCCATCGCCAGCGTAGCTGGGCCAGCCCATTTAGTTTCCCGCCCCCGTTTGAATTCAAAATAGTTTATTTCTTTTTCAGTTATTTTGCAATCTGATGCTAGATTCAAAATTTAATAGATCCAAATCTACTGAGCCAAATTCAACAAACTTTATATATTTAGAAAGCTCATGAAAGGCCCCATCCAACCACACTGGATTCAAATCAAAATAGGTTGTAGAATTACAGTGAGAAAATAAACAAGGCAGCTACTTTTCTGCCTAAGAATAATTATTAAAAATCAACCATAAATGATTTTGAGGTGTTTCCAACTCTCATAATTCACTTTTCACAAACTCTAATTGTTTATGTAAAAATATGATATAGGTTCTGTGTATGATCAGGGCCTAGTTTAAAGCTTGGCCATATGGCTAGTTCTAGATCATTTGAATTTAGGCAAGATAATTTATTAAAATGTATGAGAAATTCCTTCTCATTTAAATCTTGACCCAACTAATTCCACATGAGGTAGATACCATGGTTAGTTAAATCTCATACTAAATTAGTTGATGATATTAATTTATTACTTGTGTTATTAAAAGTGCATGAGGTGCACCACCTCATTTAAAGTATGTTCAAATTTAGGATTCAAATCTATGAGGTGTAGCACCTCATTTAAATCAGCTTACCAAGTGGCCTAAAGTAATGTGATGACCCTTATGGTTTGGTCTCATATATGCTCCCCTGAGGTTATTAATAGGGATTAAATAGCATGAGGTATGGAACCTCTTTTAAATCATTTTCTTGAATGATAAGTGTGAAGAGGTTGACTTTGGTCAACCTAGGTCACCTATTATGCATAAGAGAAATTAAATCTTAATAAGGCAATGAGAAGAAGTTATTTCTCTAAGTAATTAAAAGTAACCCCTTAATTAGTATGAGAGGAAATTCTTCTTCCTAAATAAGAAAACAACACATTCACCCACTTATAGTAATAAGTGATGTTAGTTTACTTATGTAAATTTTATGAGGTGTTTCACTTCATTTAAATCTTGTCCCAAGTATTTTCATATGAAGTTTGAACCCCTGGTCAAATACTCTCACATGAAATACTTGGAGATTTTAAATCATAATAGGCCTTATTAAATGGTATGAGGTATCCCTACCTCATTTAAATCATTTTCTCAAATGATGATGATGAATGGTTGACTTAGGTCAACCTAAATTCATGTGTGATGATTTGAGAAATTAAATCTTAAGGAAGATTTAATGAGAGGAAATTATTCCTCAAGAACAATGGAAACTATCTTTTACATATAAAATGAGAGGAAATTATTCTTCCTCAAAGCAATACCACCAATGCACCAAATTGTTTTAATTGTGTGAATAGAATAGTTTGTGTGAATATATGTGATGTTTGGAATAGCCAATGAATTGTTTGGTGATTGTATCCTCGTATTCGTATTTTAGACGCTAGTACCGAGGAGTATCAAGAGGAGGAGGAAGTCTACTTTCAAGGAGAAGAAGACCACTTTGATCACCTCAACAACCAAGGCAAGCTAACACCCTTGCAAGCTAATATTCTTGCAAAGTGCAAAGCTCTACAAGAGCAAGGCACCCCTACCTTTTACTTTATGCTTAATGATCCTATTTCCCAGTTTTACTCTTACAAGCTTTTGTTTTTGATTATTTATAACTTGCTTTTATAGTTAACTTTGGTCTAGAAATAGAGTACTACAAGAGTAGCAAACTTAGCCTAGCAAGCTCCAAGATACTTAGCACCCCTCATAACTAGTGGCTAGTGCTCAATATCAAAAGTGGCTACTCTAGTTGGGAACTTGTGATTTTGAAAGGACTTTGAAAACCTTGGAATGATGAGTCATTCTATTGAAAGATTTTGAAGGTGAATATGACTGGTGAATGACTTGGTGAATTTTACCAAAACTGATGGTTGGGTTCGGATGCGATACCATTCCAATTTTGCAAGTACCCCCACAATACCTGATATGGGTAGGGCTTAACTAGAAGTTTATGTATCTTAGTATGGGTTCCCTCTAAACAAGCGTCATCGGGGTTATGCTGGAGGCTGCCTCTACAAAAGTGAAGTGATATGAAATGACGTGAAATGAGGTGAATGTCCGGCCCAAGCCCTGTGCAGTTCCCAGGCTGACGGTTTGTCTTCACTGGGAGGCCAAGCTCATGGGGAGAGATGCCTATACTAGGATATGTAAGTGAAAGGTTATGGTTGGTAGTCCGCACACGGAGTGTGGTAAATCAGGGCCAGTTAACCCTGACGGATTATTGCAAATGTTGTGGCACAAGTGTACGACCTCTGCAGTGTGATCTATTCGAATAGCCGCGTCCACGGTTATGGACGGTTGGAAAGGCCATACTGTTCCGTCATCAGAACTTTTCCAAAAATATGAATGGTGACTTGTGACTTGAGTTTTGAAGGAGATTTT
This sequence comes from Lolium multiflorum, assembly GCA_030979885.1. NCBI lineage: Eukaryota > Viridiplantae > Streptophyta > Magnoliopsida > Poales > Poaceae > Lolium > Lolium multiflorum. The sequence goes on along the minus strand of CM061751.1, from coordinate 90,811,135 downwards.
GAAAGGTGACTTTGACTTTGAATCACAACTGAGTTGTGGGAATGACACTAATGTTCCCACTTGAGTTAGTTGAGCAAATGAAGGTTTTTGAATTATTAAAGTGTTTATGAAATAAAACTAGCTTTATGCAAATGAAACTAGAGCTCAGCACCCCCTTACTATAGTTGATAATACTTACTTTAGTATTAGTTTGCGAGTACTTTAAAGTACTCATGGCTTTGTCCCTGGCTATTCAAATGGCCAGACTATGAAGAGGAGTACCAGAACCCGGAAGAAGCGGGACGTCTACGACAACTAGGATCACTCCCACGTCAACGTTCTGTGGGCAGATGGACCACGACCGCTACGCTACTTTGCTTCCGCTATGTGTTTTGTAATTGATCAATAGATCAACTAGTATTGTAATGAGACTGGATCATGTGATCCCTTGTTGTAAGACAATTATGCGTTGTAATAAATGATGTGTTGTGATATTAATCTATTATGTCTCGCAAAAACAATATTCCTGGGATTGCGATGAATGGCATAATAGGCATCCGGACTTAAAAATCCGGGTGTTGACACCGTGACTGCTCTCCTTTCATCTCCTCCCGTGTGATCCCTCTTCCTCCGACTCCCGACTTTGCGGAAAAGAAAAATGAAATGAAAGAGTTTCACTGGACGGGCAAACACATGTGCTGCCTAGTAATAATAATAATAACGTAAAAAATCGACCTACGAAGTACTACGATCAATTTCAGAAAATGCAACTACGGGGTTCGATTTTGGCATGCTAATATAAAATTAAATAATGGAAAACCATTTACATGACATTATTTTTTGGGTTTCAAACATGGAAATTTCAGAAACCTCTTAAAAAATTCATTTTAGAGTGACTAAGAATGATGCAGGCTTCCCTTTTAATTTTCATGTCTTAAACTTGTTTAAATATTGGTCAAATCTAGCTAAGATTTGACCAAAAGATTCAGACGGGCATAAAATAAAAAAAACAGAAAAATGAAAAACAAAAGCATATAGTCTTCTTATGTCATATATATATAGTAAGCATTCAAGTTGATAAACAAGGTCTAGACATATTCAAACCAAAAAATCATGTATATATCTACCCCTAACTCTAAACTCTGTCTTATGAAGTCAAGCAAGCATGAAGAGAAGTGGTTTTTGGTTTCACACATGCAAATTTCAAGAACCCTCCCAAGATTTACATTTTGGAGTGACTAAGAAGGATAGATGCTTAATTTTTATATTCATGATTTAAATTTGTTAAAACCATGGTTAAACCTATGATTTGACCAAGATTCAAATGGGCATAAGAATTTAAAAAAAAATCAAAAAATGAAAAACCAAGGCACATAGTCTTCTTATGTCATATAGTAAGCATTCAACTAAGTTGATAAACAAGGTCTAGACATATTCAAACCAGGAAAATCATGTATCTACCCCCTAACCCTAGCTAAACTATGTCTTAAGTCAAGCATGCATGTAGAAGTCGTTTTGGGTTTCAAACATGGAAATTTCAAGAACATCCCAAAAGCTTCATTTTAGAGTGACTAAGAAGGATCCATGCTTACCTTTTTATTTTCATATTTTAAACTTGTTTAAATCTTTGTCAAACCTAGGATTTGACCAAAAGATTCAAATGGGCATAAACTTCATAAAAAAATAGAAAAATGAAGAACAAAAGCATATGGTTTTTTTTGAACCTTGATCTGTAGTACTGGGCAAAACCCTAGTATAACCTATTTAATTATAGATTCGTATATCGATTTTTCTACCTTTTTATTATTACTATGCAGCACATATGTGTTTGCCCGTCTAGCTAGTGAAACTCGGAGGAAGAGGGATCACTCGGAAGGACAGAAGAAGGGAGAGCATTATGGTGTCTCCCCTTTTTGGTGACGATGTTGACTATTGTGCAGGGTTTGTCGTGAGCAGGAGGTGCGAGCGAGTCGAGCGAGGCTGAGAATGAGAGAGATTTGTTTTTTTGTGTGAGAGGGACAACCGAAGGATCCTGAAGGACCCAAAGACTTCCAATACGCATCTGATGCGTCTTCTCTTGACAAAGAAGATGGGAGTTTGCGTACCTATTGCACGTGACTTGTGCTCACAAGTGTGGGACCTCGCGTGGGCACCACACGTAAGTGACAGACCTGTTGGTGTAAAAACTCGGTTTATTATTATAGTGCATTAGAACAAAGTTTCCTATGGATTCAAGGGTAGGAAATCCAAGTTAACTCATTTACATGACATTATTTTTTCCATGAAGCAAAGTTAACACATCTATCAATTGGTACATTTTGGAGTGACTAAGAAGGATCCAGGCTTACTTATTCGTGTTAAACTTGTCTAAATCTTGGTCAAACCTAGGATTTGACCAACAAGATTCAAATGGGCAGAAAAATAAAATAAAAAACAGAAAAATGAAAAACCAAATCACATAGTCTTCTTATGTCATATAGTAAGAATTAAAGTTGATAAACAAGGTCTAGACATATGAAACCATACAAATCATGTATCTATACCCCCTAACCCCTAAACTCTGTCTTATGAACTCAAGCATGTGAAGAGAAGTGGTTTTGGGTTTCAAACATGGAAATTTCAAAAACCTCCCAAAAGCTTCGTTTTAGAGTGACTAAGAACGATACATGCTTCCCTTTTCATTTTCATGTTTTAAACTTGTTTAAATTATCTTGGTCAAACCTAGGATTTGACAAGATTCAAATGGTTACCAAAATAAAAAAAACAGAAAAAAGAAAAAACAAAGCATGTGAAGAGAAGTGGTTTTGGGTTTCAAACATGGAAATTTCAAGAACCTCCCAAAAGCTTTATTTTAGAGTGACTAAGAAGGATCCATGCTTACCTTTTCATTTCATGTTATAAACTTGTTTAAATCATGGTCAACCCTAGGATTTGACCAAGATTCAAATGGGCAGAAAATTTAAAAAATCAGAAAAATGAAAAACCAAAGTACATAGTCTTCTTATGTCATATAGTAAGCATTCAAGTTAATAAACAAGGTTTGGACATATTCAAACCATACAAATCATGTATCTACCCCCTAACCTTAAACTCTGTCTTATGAAGTCAAGCATGAAGAGAAGTGGTTTTGGGTTTCAAAAATGGAAATTTCAAAAACTTCCCAAAAGTTTCATTTTAGAGTGACTAAGAAGGATCCATGCTTAGCTTTGCATTTCATATTTTGAACTTGTTTAAATCATTATCAAACCTAGGATTTGACCAAGATACAAATGGGTGGGCACAAAATAAAAAAAACAGAAAAATGAAAAACCAAATCACATAGTCTTCTTATGTCATATCGTAAGCATTCAAGTTGATAAACAAGGTCTAGATATATCCAAACCATACAAATCATGTATCTACCCCCTGTCGATCTTATGAAGTCTAGCATGAAGAGAAGTCGTTTTGGGTTGCAAACATGGAAATTTCAAGAACATCCCAAAAGCTTCATTTTAGAGTGACTAAGAAGGATACAAACTTCCCTTTCATTTTCATGTTTTAAACTTGTTTAAATCTTGGTCAAACCGCCTAGGATTTGACCAAGATTCAAATGGGCATACACATTCAGAAAAAAAGAATGAAAAACCTATGCACATAGCATTCTTATGTCATATACATAGTAAGCATTAAAGTTGATAAAAAAGGTCTAGAGACATATTCAAACCAGACAACTCATGTATATATCTACCCCTAACCCTAAACTCTGTCTTATGAAGTCAATCATGAAGAGAAGTGGTTTTGGGTTTCAAACATGGAAATTTCAAGAACCTCCCAAAAGCTTTATTTTAGAGTGACTAAGAAGGATCCATGCTTACCTTTTCATTTTAATATTTTAAACTTGTTCAAATCTTTGTCAAACCTAGGATTTGACCAAAAGATTCAAATGGGCATAAAATTCATAAAAAATCAGAAAAATGAAAAACAAAAGCATATAGTCTTCTTATGTCATATATAGTAAGCATTAAAGTTGATAAATTAACAAGGTTTGGACATATTCAAACCATACAAATCATGTATCTACCCCTAACCCTAAACTCTTTCGATCTTATGAAGTCTAGCATGAAGAGAAGTCGTTTTGGGTTTCAAACATGGAAATTTCAAGAACACATCCCAAAAGCTTCATTTTAGAGTGACTAAGAAGGATCCATCTTTACCTTTTCATTTCATGTTATAAACTTGTTTAAATCTTGGTCAAACCTAGGATTTGACCAAAAGATACAAATGGGCATAAAAAATCAGAAAAAAATCAAAAGAATGAAAAAACAAAGGACATTGCATTCAAGTTGATAAACATGGTCTAGACATATTCAAACTAGAAAATCATGTATATATCTACCCCTAAAACCCTAAACTCTGTCTTATGAAGTATGAAGTCAAGCATGCATGAAGAGAAGTGGTTTTTGGTTTCAAACATGGAAATTTCAAAAACCCTCCCAAGAGATTCATTTTGAAGTGACTAAGAAGCATACATGCTTACTTTTTCATATTCATGTTTTAAACTTATTCAAATCTTGGTGAAACCTAGGATTTGACCAAGATTCAAATGGGCATACAAATTTTAGAAAAAATCAAAAAAAATGAAAAACCAAGGCACATATATAGTCTTCTTATGTCATATAGTTTGCATTCAATTAAGTTGATAAACAAGGTCTAGACATATTTAAACCAGGAAAATCATGTATCTACCCCATACCCCTAGCTAAACTCTGTCTTATGAAGTCAAGGATGCATGTAGAGAAGTCGTTTTGGGTTTCAAACATGGAAATTTCAAGAACATACCAAAAGCTTCATTTTAGAGTGACTAAGAAGGATCCATAATTACCTTTTCATTTTCATGTTTTAAACTTGTTTAAATCTTGGTCAAACCTAGGATTTGACCAAGATTCAAATGGACACAAAATTTAAAAAAATCAGAAAAATGAAAACCAAAGTACATAGTCTTCTTATGTCATATCGTAAGCATTCAAGTTGATAAACAAGGTCTAGACATATTCAAACCATACAAAATCATGTATCTACCCCTAACCCTAAACTCTGTCTTATGAAGTCAAGCATGAAGAGAAGTGGTTTTGGGTTTCAAACATGGTAATTTCAAAAACCTCCTAAAAACTTTATTTTAGAGTGACCAAGAAGGATACAAGCTTCCCTTTTCATTTCCATGTTTTAAACTTGTTAAAATCTTGGTCAAACCTAGGATTTGACCAAAAGATTCAAATGGGCATAAAAATTCATAAAAAATCAGAAAAATGAAAAAACAAAGGACATAGCATTCTTATGTCATATATATAGTAAGCATTCAAGTTGATAAACAAGGTCTAGACATATTCAAACCAGAAAATCATTTATATATCTACCCCTAAAACCCTAAACTCTGTCTTATGAAGTCAAGCATGCATGAAGAGAAGTGGTTTTTGGTTTTAAACATGGAAATTTCAAAAACCTCTTAAAAAATTCATTTTAGATCGAGTGACTAAGAAGGATGCAGGCTTCCCTTTTCATTTTCATGTATTAAACTTGTTTAAATATTGGTCAAACCTAGCTAAGATTTGACCAAAAGATTCAAACGGGCATAAAATTTAAAAAAATAGAAAAATGAAAAACAAAAGCATATAGTGTTCTTATGTCATATAGTAAGCATTCAAGTTGATAAACAAGGTCTAGACATACTCAAACCAGAAAAATCATGTATATATCTACCCCTAACCCTAAACTATGTCTTATGAAGTCAATCATGAAGAGAAGTGGTTTTGGGTTTCAAACATGGAAATTTTCATGTTTGAAACTTGTTTAAATCTTGGTCAAACCTAGGATTTGACCAAGATTCAAATGGGCATAAAATTCAAAAAAAATTAGAAAAATGAAAACAAAAGCACAATACTCTTCTGATGTCATATAGTAAGCATTCAAGTTCATAAACAAGGTTTAGACATATTCAAACCAGACAACTCATGTATCTAGCTACCCCTAACCCTAAACTCGGTCTTATGAAATCTAGCATGAAGAGAAATCTTTTTGGTTTCATACGTTTAAGCCAAAAGCCCCATTTCAAATATTTCAAACTTATTCAAATTTGGTTCAAATTTGAAAGACATACAAGTTATAACACACATAGTGCATACATGTTCAAACATACTGCATTAGATGCTAACCAAAGCATATAGTCTTCTTATGTAATATAGTAAGCATTCAATTAAGTTGATAAACAAGGTCTAGACATATTCAAACCAGGAAAATCATGTATCTACCCCTAACCTAGCTAAACTCTGTCTTATGAAGTCAAGCATGCATGAAGAGAAGTTTTTGGTTTCAAACTTGAAATTTCAAAAACCTCCCAAAAGCTTCATTTTGGAGTGACTAAGAAGGATCCATAGGAAACTATGTAGTACTATTACAATATAATAATCACCCGAGTTATTAGAGCAACAAGTCTGTCACTTACGTGTGGTTCCCATGTGTGAGGTCCCACACTTGAGCACAAGTCACGTACGCTAGGTAGGCAAACACCCAGCCATCTACTTTGTGAAGAGAGAGGCATCAACACTCTCTCTCTCCATCTCTCCAATTATCCACCTCCGTTGGCTGCCGGTTTGGCAGGTCGTTTCTAGCTCAGCTCGGAGGCCATGGTGTGCAGGCTCTGTAGCCATGGCGATTTGGTCGCGCCAAGTGGTTCGTCCCCGGCTGCGACGAAGATCAATCCGGACGGTGATGACCCGATCGCATTTCTTGCTTTTAGCTAGGGTCTACCATGTAAATCTTAGGGATTTAGACGTAATTTCCTATTTATTTTGTGTCCCGTAAGAACGCTCTGATGCGTATTGGAAATCTGGGTACTTCGGGATCGTTCGGTTGTCCCTCTAAAAAAAACATCTATCTCATTCTCGGCCTTTTCGCTCGCCGCACCCATGCGCACCGACAACCCTGCACAAGTCAACATCACGAAAAGGATAGACACCATAAATAAGTGGGGCCCGTGAGTGCTCTCCCTTCGTCTCCTCCCGTGTGATCCCTCTTCCCTCGACTCCCGACCTTGCGGAAAATAAAAATGAAATGAAAGAGTTTCACGGGCAAACACATGTGCTGCCTAGTAATAATAATAATAACGTAAAAAAATCGACCTGCCCAGTACTACTGATCAATTTCAGAAAATGCAACTACAGGGTTCGATTTTGGCCTGCTAATATAAAATTAAATAATGAAAAACCATTTACATGACATTATTTTTTGGGTTTCAAACATGGAAATTTCAGAAACCTCTTAAAAAATTCATTTTAGAGTGACTAAGAATGATGCAGGCTTCCCTTTTCATTTTCATGTCTTAAACTTGTTTAAATATTGGTCAAACCTAGCTAAGATTTGACTAAAAGATTCAAACGGGCATAAAACATGGAAATTTAAAAATTGGAAATTTCAAGAACCTCCCAAAAGCTTTATTTTAGAGTGAATAAGAAGGATCCATGCTTAGCTTTTCATTTTCATATTTTAAACTTGTTTAAATCTTTGTCAAACCTAGGATTTGACCAAAAGATTCAATTCATGAAAAATCAGAAAAATGAAAAACAAAAGCATATAGTCTTCTTATGTCACATATAGTAAGCATTCAAGTTGATAAATTAACAAGGTTTGGACATATTCAAAACATACAAATCATGTATGTACCCCCTAACCCTAAACTCGGTCGATCTTATGAAGTCTAGCATGAAGAGAAGTCGTTTTGGGTTTCAAACATGGAAATTTCAAGAACACATCCCAAAAGCTTCATTTAGAGTGACTAAGAAGGATCCATCCTTACCTTTTCATTTCATGTTATAAACTTGTTTAAATCATGTTCAACCCTAGGATTTGACCAAGATTCAAATGGGCAGAAAATTAAAAAAATCAGAAAAATGAAAAACCAAAGTACATAGTCTTCTTATGTCATATAATAAGCATATTCAAGTTGATAAACAAGGTTTGGACATATTAAAACCATACAAATCATGTATCTACCCCTAACCCTAAACTCGGTCGATCTTATGAAGTCTAGCATGAAGAGAAGTTGTTTTGGGTTTCAAACATGGAAATTTCAAGAACATCCCAAAAGCTTCATTTTAGAGTGACTAAGAAGGATACAGACTTCCCTTTTCATTTTCATGTTTTAAACTTGTTTAAATCTTGGTCAAACCTCCTAGGATTTGACCAAGATTCAAATGGGCATACAAATTCAGAAAAAATCAAAAGAATGAAAAACCAAAGCACATAGCATTCTTATGTCATATATATAGTAAGCATTAAAGTTGATAAACAAGGTCTAAACATATTAAAACCAGACAACTCATGTATATATCTACTCCTAACCCTAAACTCTGTCTTATGAAGTCAATCATGCAGAGAAGTGGTTTTGGGTTTCAAACATGTAAATTTCAAGAACCTCCCAAAAGCTTTATTTTAGAGTGACTAAGAAGGATCGATGCTTAGCTTTTCATTTTCATATTTTAAACTTGTTTAAATCTTTGTCAAACCTAGGATTTGACCAAAAGATTCAAATGGGCATAAATTTCATAAAAATTAGAAAAATGAAAAACAAAAGCATATAGTCTTCTTATGTCATATATAGTAAGCATTCAAGTTGATAAATTAACAAGGTTTGGACATATTCAAACCATATAAATCATGTATGTACCCCGTAACCCTAAACTCGGTCGATCTTATGAAGTGTAGCATGAAGAGAAGTCGTTTGGGTTTCAAACATGGAAATTTCAAGAACACATCCCAAAAGCTTCATTTTAGAGTGACTAAGAAGGATCCATCCTTACCTTTTCATTTCATGTTATAAACTTGTTTAAATCATGTTCAACCCTAGGATTTGACCAAGATTCAAATGGACAGAAAATTAAAAAAATCAGAAAAATGAAAAACCAAAGTACATAGTCTTCTTTTGTCATATAGTAAACATATTCAAGTTGATAAACAAGGTTTGGCCAACAGTCATGTTAATTTCCTTGTATTAAGCAGTGCGTTCGCAGGGATGGGCGAGGGCACCTTACATGCGGAAGCTGCGTAAGAAACCTGCCCAGTCTCGCGTGCCCGAGATGCGACGGCATCCTCGAAGACGTAGGAGGAAGCAGTTCGATTAATAGATATCCCTCCCTGTTTAAGGTAGATTGCAGCAACGATGGTTGCGACATGAGCGGCGACTTGCTCGAATACTTGCAACACGAGCGGACGTGCGAGCATAAGCCAACGAGACGGTAGGTGGATGGTCTTGCTGGTCTCGATGGAGAAGATGATCGCGCTTCGAGGCTAAAATCTGAGCTCGTTGGAGAAGGATCAGATGGAGTTTCCTTTTCTAGATCTAGGGTTCTTTTTTTCTTCTTTGTGAAGTTTCCTCAAGACTCTCTCTCTCTTTCGCAAAAAAAACACTCTCTCACCAAGTTAGGGAGGTAGATGTAATTTCCTGTTTATTTTGTGTCCTGTTATAAACCGTGCTCTGATGCGTAGTGGAATTATAGGTCCTTCAGGATCCTTCGGTTGTCGCTCTCTCGAAAAAAAATCTCTCTCTCATTGTCGGCCTCGCTCGCTCGCACCTCCTGCGCATTGACAAACCCTGCACAACAGTCAACATCATCCTAAAAAGATAAGACACCATAAATAAGAGGGGCCCCGTGACTGCTCTCGCTTCGTCTCCTTCGGTGTGATCCCTACTCCCTAGTTAAAATAACTTGAAAATTTCAACCCCTTGTATGAATTGCAGTTGGGGTAAATTTGAATCCCGTGGCGGGAATTCTCGCTACCTCCTCCTCTCGATTTATAGGCCCCTGCCGTCTCTCCCCATTCATCTTCAAAATCCTATAGCCCGACCATACGTGCTCGTCGGGCGGCTGTACCATCCACAACCTCCGTATTAGCGCCTCCCTCTGCCCCCATCTTCCGGCGATGAATCCCACGAGTGGACTAGGGGGCCTGTTAGGTGTGCGGCCCACCGTCGTAATCCCCAGCAGCAACTACAGGACCTCGCTGCCAACTCGCACGCCCCCCACAGCAGCTGCAGCAGGCGCATGGCAGCCTCGCCGTTGAGTCTGATGTGCCCACCATGCGGCAGCGGATCAACGACCTCTTCGTGGGCTCAGACGTGACAGTCCTGCTGTAGCTGCAAGACAACCTGAGAAGAGCTTCAAGGTGAGTGGTTCATGTAGTTTAATCATTGGTTTAAAACTACTTAGCCCCCTACTGAGTATTATTTGGAGGGGATTTGGTGCAAAATACTTCATTCACCATGTTTTGGCATGAGTATTTGCGGCAGATCAGGACAACCTGAGAGATAGCCTGGCCTGGGGCATTATTAGTTTTATTTTTTGAGGGGTTCCTCGGGCCTTATTAGTGAAGCGTCCAATTTCTATTCACATAATCCATGCCAGCAGGCCTCAGGACTTGTAATTTTGCATTGGAATCAATCCCTCAGCCTGATCCATGCTAGAACGGGGTGGAGGCCTGGAAGGAGAAGCAGCAATCGAAGCACGTATGTGCAACGACCAGAAACGCGAGAGCAGAGAGGTGTTGCGGTTCCACGTCCACCCGACGTGCGCGGAAGTGTTTCCTGAGGATCCCCGCGACTCTGATCCTGTCCAATACTCTTCTGCCAAATAGATAAAATGTGTTCTTATTAAGAAAGACCCAGATATTACTCACTGAACCATGTGAAAACACGTCAACCAAACAAGCCACAAAGGATTTCTACTGCACTAATACTAGTTGCATTACCACTTTCGAACTTCAATGCACACTTCAAACTTGACTGCAGTCTTTTCCCCCCCTTTCGATCTGGAGATCCAGCCTCTCCATCGATTTATGCATAGGGCAAACTTTATTAGTTCATGTTTCGTTCTTAGTTTGAAACTTTATTGCTCCAAGCTCCGGAGTACCCATATTACTATAGTATTGCAATTGAAATTTATACATATTACAATTACTATTGAAGTTAGTCTTGTACATATGAGTATTGAAGTTTAAGTCCTGCAAACTTTCGGAGTACTATATTACTATTGAAGTTACACTCTTGCACTTTATTAGTATAATATCATGTGTCACACAGGGTCGCTCTGTGAATGTACCATCTAATGAAGGACGACAACATGAAGCGTCTATGCAAGTAATCGGCGGTCGCTCCTGGATGAGTCGCGCGAGTTGATTGACCATGCGTCCAAGCTCCGAGATGTGAACGCACATCTGGTAAACCGTGTTATGAAGCTATGGAATGAGTATGCCGTACTCTTGAATGAGCACTCATCTCTATCAAAGGAGAACTCATCTCTATCGAAGGAGAACATCTCCATCCTAAAAGAGAACTCATCTCTGAAAAGGAGAACATCTCCATCCTAAAAGAGAATTCATCTCTGAAAAAGGAGCACACCTACTACAAGTGGCGGAGCATGACAGGAAACTCCAGTAATCTTCTTCGGGTGTGAAGAAGGTGTACCCATATGTGCATGTAGAGAGGTGGAGACGGTTGTCGATGAGACAAGTGAGTAGATTGAGGAGGGCAGCCACAGCCCACAACGTTTGTAGTTACAAATCTTCTATCATAAAAGTTGTAGTATCGAAATTAATATGTATCCCTTAATATATGTGGTGTTTGGCAATATATAGTTTAACATGCAAGGACTCTGCAATGTAATTTGTATTAGTTTGATTGGCTTTCTACCCAAGTGAGCATGTGTCATATTTGTCCAAGGTTTGATTTTTGCATCTTATCAGATTTTGTTGAATACCATACTAAAAAAATCCATGTGCATCATTTTGATGCAGAGGCTGGGGGTCTCAACCTCCATTACGAAAAGGATATGTCAAGACATGAAACATTGGATAAAATCGACTGTACCCTGCAAGTGTGGCACCTAGAAACAATGATTAAAATTCAAAGCTGCATCTCCTACCAATACAAATGGTATACCATACAATTTTGAAACAAATTGAATCCAAACCGAAATAAATTAAATTATATTTGGACGAAGATATGTAGAAGTACCCCTGTACAGTAGGACGCTATGTGCAATGCACGACATATTGGCAAAAAATTACCCGCATATACCAAAGGTATGGGCACCAAAGATCTGATGCAAATTTGAATTCGGCCAAAGGAGGGTACTAGCAAAGATTTCGATCGTGCCAGCGATCCAGACATTCTTATGAAGTAAAGGGAATTTGATCATCTTGGTCTTGCAAGTAATGAAATGTGGGGACTCCTAAGATCGACGCCTTGAACACTGATGTTTCTTTTTAGCAGAAGCTAGTGGCTGACAACTTTGATTCCAATTCGGCTGATGCAGATGTCCATGAGATCATCAAGAGGATCTTGGAACATGTTGAAGCACGTGTCGACATTCTGCTCTCGTGTTTGAAGGCAGATGATTTTGATAGGGTGATGCAAAAGCCGCCATATGGTCAATAGATTGTTATTATATACATGGAAGTTGTTTCTTATGTCATCATCTAGATCTTTTGTTTTCTTATATGATAGCAGTACTTTATGGAAACTATGTTAGTATTGTCTTATACTGAATTGTTGCTATATCTGGACCGGATGCTTATGTTCTATGACATTACGGAATGTATGGAAAAAAGATGACACCAGCACAGAAACGGCATTGGGAACCCCAAGTGGAAGGTGTGATGCGTACAGAAGTTTCCCTCAGCTAGAAACCAAGGTTTATCGAACCAGAGGAGTCAAGAAGCACGTTGAAGGTTGATGGCGGCGAGATGTAGTGCGGCGCAACACCAGGGATTCGGCGCCAACGTGGAACCTACACAACACAACCAAAGTACTTTGCCCCAACGTAACAGCAGGTTGTCAATCTCACCGGCTTGTTGTAACAAAGGATTAGATGTATAGTGTGATGATGATTGTTTGCAGAAAACAGTAGAACAAGTATTGCGGTAGATTGTATTCGATGTAAAAGAATGGACCGGGGTCCATAGTTCACTAGTGGTGTCTCTCCCATAAGATAAATAGCATGTTGGGTGAACAAATTACAGTTGGCAATTGACAAATAGAGAGGGCATGACCATACACATACATGATATGATGAGTATAGTGAGATTTAATTGGGCATTACGACAAAGTACATAGACCGCTATCCAGCATGCATCTATGCCTAAAAGTCCACCTTCAGGTTATCATCCTAACCCCTTCCGCATTAAGTTGCAAACAACAGACAATTGCATTAAGTATGGTGCGTAATGTAATCAATAACTACATCCTCGGACATAGCATCAATGTTTTATCCCTAGTGGCAACAACACATCCACAACCTTAGGGTTTCTGTCACTCCAGTTAATGGAGGCATGAACCCACTATCGAGCATAAATACTCCCTCTTGGAGTTACAAGCATCAACTTGGCCAAAGCCTCTACTAGTAACGGAGAGCATGCAAGATCATAAACAACACATAGGTAATAGATTGATAATCAACATAACATAGTATTCTCTATTCATTGGATCCCAATAAACACAACATATAACATTACAGATAGATGATCTTGATCATGTTAGGCAGCTCACAAGACCCGACAATGAAGCACATAAGGAGAAGACAACCATCTAGCTACTGCTATGGACCCATAGTCCGGGGTGAACTACTCACTCATCACTCCGGAGGCGACCATGGCGGTGAAGAGTCCTCCGGGAGATGATTCCCCTCTCGCAGGGTGCCGGAGGCGATCTCCTGAATCCCCGAGATGGGATTGGCGGCGGTGGCGTCTCGGGAAGGTTTTCCGTATCGTGGCTCTCGGTGCGGGGGTTGCGACGAAGACTATTTGTAGGTGGAAGGGCAGGTCGGGGGCCACACGAGGGCCCAGACGACAGCCGGCGCAGCCGGGCTTGGGCCGTGCCGCCTGGTGTCCGCCACCTGTGGCCCCCCCCGTCCTCTTCGGTCTTGAAGCTTCGTGTGAAAATAGGCCCCTGGGCGTTGATTTCGTCAATTCCGAGAATATTTCCTTACTAGGATTTCTGAAACCAAAAACAGCAGAAAACGACAACTGGCTCTTTGGCATCTCTATAATAGGTTAGTTCCGGAAAATGCATAAATATGACATAAAGTATGTGTAACATCCCAAAATTTTCCTAATTTTGGAATGTAAAATTATTATATTAATTTGATTGAATTGTTTGACTTGATTGGATTTATGATTGAAAAGAAATTTTGATGACTTGTGAATTTTATTTTTCAACCTTGCTTTAAAATATATTTTTATACGAGTGGATTAACATGACTATCCAAACTGATTTCATTTTTGTTTCAACCACTTGGTTTCTTTAGTTTGAACTAAAATAATTACCCAACCATACTAAATATATAAAGAGAGGGAATAAAATGACTTTCCCAATTTATGGTGTATTAATGCTTGATATCTGGATCTCTTCAAATATTTTTCAATTCTATTTGGTATAATCTGCATCTTAAATAATAGACTCCAATTTAAAGAAAATAGAAGATAGATGATAATATGACTTCATCATGGTTAATGTTGGATTTTCTTTATATTTTAAATATCATTTAAAAATAATTTATTTTGTTTTCGTGTATGTTTGAATTTGTTTGAATTGATTGAGTGATAGATTAAATTAAAACCCCAAAATTATAATTAGAAATAATGCATAAATAGCCATATAGGCCACAATGCATAAATTTATTTTTGTGTACGTTGGACTGGAAATATATTCATAATTATCTTAACTTAATATTTTTGAAATATTATAAAATTTAACAATTTCGTTTGATCCAAATTAAAGTTAGAAACATTTATATAAGGAAAAAGATTAAAAAGAAGAAAAGAACAACCGGATCAGACTTCCCAAGCCAATCCAGCGCTGCACGCCTTCCGCGCACGCACGCGCACGACCACAGCAAGGCGGCAGCCAGGCAGCAGCAGTGGAGACACCCTCATGTATTTCTTTTTTGTTTTTCTTTCTTCTCTCTTTCCTGCCAACTCTGACAGCTGGGACCCTCATTGACTTGTATCGTCTTCAACCTCCTGATCGAGTCCCACACGAACATGCAGCATCCGAACCGACTCAAATCCCCAGAAATTTGCAACGAATTCGTTCAAATCCTTGACCCCTACTCCACGAAAACTCCTCCATATAATTCTCCGCAGCAGCCTCCCTCGATTTTTCGAGAAATCGCGAACTCTAAACCACCCGGGACCTCGATTCCGATCTCGCCGGAATTCCGCTGCCGTGGAGCTTCAGGGAGAAGATGGTTCCGAGGCTCCCCTTCTGTGCCTTTCCCTCCCAATTGTTTTTCCTTGATCGCCGCATCGCCTCACCTCTTTTTCCCGCACGCAGTACCACCGGGGCGAGCGGACATGGGCGCTGGAGTTCCGCAGAACTTCATCCTTTCCGGCCGGAGGTAACACCGCTCCAAACCTTCTGGTCAAGCAGCACCTCGACGAGGACAGGAACGAGACCTTCCGATCAAGCAGCACCTCGCCGTCAGCTTCGTAGAGCCCGAAGGCCAGCACACCGACGTCGCCGCCATCCACACCGTCGCCGCCTATCTCCTTCGTCGCCCACAACCATCACATGGTAACGCTCCTCAGCACGGTAGCACAGTAGGATATACATCCTCCTACAACGTTTTG
Source organism: Lolium multiflorum (assembly GCA_030979885.1). NCBI lineage: Eukaryota > Viridiplantae > Streptophyta > Magnoliopsida > Poales > Poaceae > Lolium > Lolium multiflorum. Next base: position 90,795,502 of record CM061751.1, on the reverse strand, counting down.
TTTATTTATTTCTCACGTATGCTACGATCGATCCAATCGATCAGTTGTAGAGTAGAGCTAGCTCACGGCAAAACTTTGAAAAATCATAACTTTAAATTTAGATCTTCGTTTTAGTCAATTTCTTTTACATTAGTTTCGTGGTTAAATTCTCTATCCGCTGGTGTAAAATTTTCTAATTATAGAATTTTCAAATCTGTCACTTTTTTTTTTTTTGCGCATGTGATTGATCGATCAGATCAGTTCGAAAACTGCTAGCTCATGTTACATGTTAGACTTCAAAAATTCGTAACTTTAAATCTGAACCTTATTTTTAGATGTTGGTTCTTGCTATGAATTCTTAATTAAATTCTCTACCCGCTGATACTAATTTTGCAAATTATAGAATTTTTAAATTTATCAGTTAAAAATTTGATTTAGTATATTAGCACGTTACCCTGTCGTTCACGTCGCCGGAGCCGCCGAAGCCGAGCCAAGCTGAAGCCGAGCCAAGCCGCCAGCCGAAGTCCAGCTGAAGCTGAAGCCGAGAAGCGCCACATCCGTCTGATCAAGATCGGATGCTCCGAGACGCGCCACGTCCGTGCGTAAAAAAACAACGAAATCTGAATACTTTGAAAAATCATAGTTAAATATCTGTAACTCCGTTTTCATCGATTCTTTTTGCGTTAGTTTTATAATTTTAATATCTACACGTTGATTTTGGAATTTCGAAAATATAAGTAATTATTCTGCCATCATGTAATATTAAAGTGCTTAAATCTTAATCTGAACATATTTGGAGTTATACAAATTCTATTAAACTAATTCCTTTTGAAAATTGATTCTTATGACCATATATAATATTTGGAACAAACATAACTACTGTAACACGAAATAAATATTTAACTTAATATTATTTTGCGTTTTCTTTGTTTTAAATGATTATGTGTTTTTTATGGTTTTTTATTTGCAATGGTTGTTTATTGCGTGTAATTTTTCTATGCGTTAGATTTATTCGGAGTGCGCGAGAACTTCACGAGGAAGAACTCATCATCAAATTTTACTAAGGCAAGTTACACCTTTGTTCATATGTTTGTCCCAAGTTTTCTACTATGCATGTCTTTTTCCTTCAAATGATTAGTATGCATGTGTAGGATGTTTTGGTAGATTTCTTGGTAAATATTTTACAAGTTCGCGTGCTATTTGTAGATTGCCATGAGTAGAAATATTACTTAGAAATATTTCCACTTGATATGATGGCCATAGGAATACCTAAATTTTTCTAAGTGCTATGCTTATGCTACGTAAATATCGAAAAGGGGTTTGAAACAAGAAATTTATCTAAGTACTTGAGCTCTGTTTATGAGCGCAACTTTTCTCCCAAAAGTCTCCTTCAAAATAAAACTAAGTTTTCTTCTGGGCGGAATGGTTTTGTCGGGACAACGAGTGTGGAGATTGGTGGAGGACTGCCGCCCAGGATCAAAGAAGTCTGCCACGTTCCAGATGTCAGAAGCTTCCAGTGCAACCACAATACAATATGGGCTCTGTCTTGGCTAAGTACTTAGTGGGAAACCTCACCTGGGTACCGCTATTGGGAGGTATTTTGGGCACGGGCGGATCCGGAAGGTGGAGGGGCTACTAAGGAAAAGCTTCGTCGTGACCTCGTCCTGGCCTTAATGAAGATGAAGCATTTTGGCAAAAAGGCTTGGTTGTGAATTGTGGGTAAAGAGCGCAACCTCTCGAGAGTGTTAACCTGATCGATCAGCCGTGTCCACGGTAACAGGACAATTTGAGCATCTGAAGGATGGAGCCTCTGAAGGATTTCCTCTCTCTTTTCAAAGAAGTTTTCAAAACCCTATGGCGTGTGTAATATCGTTCATAGGTGGGTTTTGGGGCCTTGGTGTGTAATATCCAAGTGCTCGGGACTTGGTGTGTAATATCCAAGTGTTTTGGACTTGGTGTGTCATATCCAAGTGTTAGGTTGATTTGGGACACTTGGTGTGTAATATCCATGTGCTCCACTCGGCCAATATTATTTCTCAAAGTTTTGCAAAGTAGGGAAAAATATTTTCTCTCTTTAACTTTGTAAAAATTGGCTTTACGCAAATAAAACTCAAGCCTTCTCTTGTCTGCCTTGCATGTAGATTTAGTCAATTTTCCCCTTCTTGGTGTAATTTGCCATACATTCAAAGTATTGACCACTCTCGTGGCTGCAACCTTTCATGTTGCAGGTTATTCGACGACTTGTGAGAATGCGTAGGTCGCGAGTCTACACTCAACCAGCCTGTGGCATTGATGGGACTCCAAGATGTTATTTCGTTTTCCGTTGTATTGAGCTAGCCTTTGGCTATGCAAGTTGTAATTATTTGTACTCTGGATTATTCGAATCGTGTAATAAAGACTTGTGTTTTACATGATTATTCATCGACTGTGAGTGCTAGCAAATGATCCAGGGACTAGCATGTTTAATCACAGGGACTAAGGGTCCTACCAGATCCAAGGTCGTTACAGATGGTATCAGAGCACATGTTGACTGTAGGACGTGACCTTAGCCATGGAAAACCTTAGAACTAATAATTTCTAAGTAATTTTTGAAATACTCTAATAGTACTCATCTTCTATCTTAGTGAAAATTTTCTAATCCCTTCTCTTTTCAAAGGTAATAGTTGCTCACTACCCACTTCAAGAGACTTCTGAAGATGACATCTTACACAAAGTCAGATCTACAATGTTCCCGCCAATGATGCTTCAACGATAGTCTACTGAATACTCCGAAGACCTTGAAGTACTATGAAGATTCAGAAGACTAGAAGACTACAAAGACACTTCTCAAGACTATGAAGACTATGAAGATTTCAAGTTTCCTATTAGGAACCAAACCTAGATAGACTCTGCTACAACGTTAGGAGCGAGAAAATTTGAGTTGTCGTTTTTTTTATTTTGTTGACAACAACAAATATTTTTTTAAAATAAAGTTGTTTGTATGGGGTACCGACGTATCTCTCTTTCTTTCTATAGTCTATTCTCCTCTATCTTAAACCCCAAAACAATGGAGTCACGATGTGGATATGACTTGAAGACCAGAAGAATGTCTAAAACATGGAGAAGGACTACAGCACAACGAACACAAAGAAAATGATCTTCTATCTTAAGTAAATCTAGGATAAGCGCACTCAACATGGTGTCCTAAGAAGCAAGCCTTTGAAGTCCAGCAAGAAGGAATCATCACATCAAGGTGGTACCAAGACAACCTCACTTGTTCATCCATATGTGCAAGACAAGACAACGACATTAAGACATCCTAAAGATAGGAGCCTTGAAGAAGTCAAAAAGATGGAGCTACCAACATAGGACGAGACTACAGAGTGAAACCATATAATTTTCGCAACACCAAGGAATACTCCTTTTAAGGGTGGTAGCAACCTAGTCTATCACAAACCTTTTCTTTCTAGCCTTCTCGAATCTCGAGGACGAGATTCCTTTTAAGGGTGGTAGTCTGTAACATCCCAAAATTTTCCTAATTTTGGAATGTAAAATTATTATATTAATTTGATTGAATTGTTTGACTTGATTGGATTTATGATTGAAAAGAAATTTTGATGACTTGTGAATTTTATTTTTCAACCTTGCTTTAAAATATATTTTTATACGAGTGGATTAACATGACTATCCAAACTGATTTCATTTTTGTTTCAACCACTTGGCTTTTTTTTGTTTGAACTAAAATAATTACCCAACCGTACTAAATACAAAAAGAGAGGGAATAAAATGACTTTCCCAATTTATTAAAGTAATTATTTGAATATCTGGATCTCTTCAAATATTTTTCAATTCTATTTGGTATAATTTGCATCTTAAATAATAGACTCCAATTTAAAGAAAATAGAAGAGAGATGATAATATGACTTCATCATGATTAATGTTGGATTTACTTTATATTTTAAATCTCATTTTAAAATTATTTATTTTGTATTTCATGTATGTTTGAGTTTGTTTGAATTGATTGAGTGATAGATTAAATTAAAACCCCAAAACTACTTTAGAAATAATGCATAAATAGCCATATAGGCCACAATGCATAAATTTATTTTTGTGTACGTTGGACTGGAAATATATTCATAATTATCTTAACTTAATATTTTTGAAATATTATAAAATTTAACAATTTCGTTTGATCCAAATTAAAGTTAGAAACATTTATATAAGGAAAAAGATTAAAAAGAAGAAAAGAACAACCGGATCAGACTTCCCAAGCCAATCCAGCGCTGCACGCCTTCCGCGCACGCACGCGCACGACCACAGCAAGGCGGCAGCCAGGCAGCAGCAGTGGAGACACCCTCATGTATTTCTTTTTTGTTTTTCTTTCTTCTCTCTTTCCTGCCAACTCTGACAGCTGGGACCCTCATTGACTTGTATCGTCTTCAACCTCCTGATCGAGTCCCACACGAACATGCAGCATCCGAACCGACTCAAATCCCCAGAAATTTGCAACGAATTCGTTCAAATCCTTGACCCCTACTCCACGAAAACTCCTCCATATAATTCTCCGCAGCAGCCTCCCTCGATTTTTCGAGAAATCGCGAACTCTAAACCACCCGGGACCTCGATTCCGATCTCGCCGGAATTCCGCTGCCGTGGAGCTTCAGGGAGAAGATGGTTCCGAGGCTCCCCTTCTGTGCCTTTCCCTCCCAATTGTTTTTCCTTGATCGCCGCATCGCCTCACCTCTTTTTCCCGCACGCAGTACCACCGGGGCGAGCGGACATGGGCGCTGGAGTTCCGCAGAACTTCATCCTTTCCGGCCGGAGGTAACACCGCTCCAAACCTTCTGGTCAAGCAGCACCTCGACGAGGACAGGAACGAGACCTTCCGATCAAGCAGCACCTCGCCGTCAGCTTCGTAGAGCCCGAAGGCCAGCACACCGACGTCGCCGCCATCCACACCGTCGCCGCCATCTCCTTCGTCGCCCACAACCATCACATGGTAACGCTCCTCAGCACGGTAGCACAGTAGGATATACATCCTCCTACAACGTTTTGTTTATTTATTTCTCACGTATGCTACGATCGATCCAATCGATCAGTTGTAGAGTAGAGCTAGCTCACGGCAAAACTTTGAAAAATCATAACTTTAAATTTAGATCTTCGTTTTAGTCAATTTCTTTTACATTAGTTTCGTGGTTAAATTCTCTATCCGCTGGTGTAAAATTTTCTAATTATAGAATTTTCAAATCTGTCACTTTTTTTTTTTTTGCGCATGTGATTGATCGATCAGATCAGTTCGAAAACTGCTAGCTCATGTTACATGTTAGACTTCAAAAATTCGTAACTTTAAATCTGAACCTTATTTTTAGATGTTGGTTCTTGCGATGAATTCGTAATTAAATTCTCTACCCGCTGATACTAATTTTGCAAATTATAGAATTTTTAAATTTATCAGTTAAAAATTTGATTTAGTATATTAGCACGTTACTCTGTCCGTTCACTCGTGTCGCCGGAGCCGCCGAAGCCGAGCCAAGCTGAAGCCGAGCCAAGCCGCCAGCCGAAGTCCAGCCGAAGCTGAAGCCGAGAAGCGCCACATCCGTCTGATCAAGATCGGATGCTCCGAGACGCGCCACGTCCGTGCGTAAAAAAACAACGAAATCTGAATACTTTGAAAAATCATAGTTAAATATCTGTAACTCCGTTTTCATCGATTCTTTTTGCGTTAGTTTTATAATTTTAATATCTACACGTTGATTTTGGAATTTCGAAAATATAAGTAATTATTCTGCCATCATGTAATATTAAAGTGCTTAAATCTTAATCTGAACATATTTGGAGTTATACAAATTCTATTAAACTAATTCCTTTTGAAAATTGATTCTTATGACCATATATAATATTTGGAACAAACATAACTACTGTAACACGAAATAAATATTTAACTTAATATTATTTTGCATTTTCTTTGTTTTAAATGATTATGTGTTTTTTATGGTTTTTTATTTGCAATGGTTGTTTATTGCGTGTAATTTTTCTATGCGTTAGATTTATTCGGAGTGCGCGAGAACTTCACGAGGAAGAACTCATCATCAAATTTTACTAAGGCAAGTTACACCTTTGTTCATATGTTTGTCCCAAGTTTTCTACTATGCATGTCTTTTTCCTTCAAATGATTAGTATGCATGTGTAGGATGTTTTGGTAGATTTCTTGGTAAATATTTTACAAGTTCGCGTGCTATTTTCTAGATTGCCATGAGTAGAAATATTACTTAGAAATATTTCCACTTGATATGATGGCCATAGGAATCCCTAAATTTTTCTAAGTGCTATGCTTATGCTACGTAAATATCAAAAGGGGTTTGAAACAAGAAATTTATCTAAGTACTTGAGCTCTGTTTATGAGCGCAACTTTTCTCCCAAAAGTCTCCTTCAAAATAAAACTAAGTTTTCTTCTGGGCGGAATGGTTTTGTCGGGACAACGAGTGTGGAGATTGGTGGAGGACTGCCGCCCAGGATCAAAGAAGTCTGCCACGTTCCAGATGTCAGAAGCTTCCAGTGCAACCACAATACAATATGGGCTCTGTCTTGGCTAAGTACTTAGTGGGAAACCTCACCTGGGTACCGCTATTGGGAGGTATTTTGGGCACGGGCGGATCCGGAAGGTGGAGGGGCTACTAAGGAAAAGCTTCGTCGTGACCTCGTCCTGGCCTTAATGAAGATGAAGCATTTTGGCAAAAAGGCTTGGTTGTGAATTGTGGGTAAAGAGCGCAACCTCTCGAGAGTGTTAACCTGATCGATCAGCCGTGTCCACGGTAAAAGGACAATTTGAGCATCTGAAGGATGGAGCATCTGAAGGATTTCCTCTCTCTTTTCAAAGAAGTTTTCAAAACCCTATGGCGTGTGTAATATCGTTCATAGGTGGGTTTTGGGGCCTTGGTGTGTAATATCCAAGTGCTCGGGACTTGGTGTGTAATATCCAAGTGTTTGGGACTTGGTGTGTCATATCCAAGTGTTAGGTTGATTTGGACACTTGGTGTGTAATATCCATGTGCTCCACTCGGCCAATATTATTTCTCAAAGTTTTGCAAAGTAGGGAAAAATATTTTCTCTCTTTAACTTTGTAAAAATTGGCTTTACGCAAATAAAACTCAAGCCTTCTCTTGTCTGCCTTGCATGTAGATTTAGTCAATTTTCCCCTTCTTGGTGTAATTTGCCATACATTCAAAGTATTGACCACTCTCGTGGCTGCAACCTTTCATGTTGCAGGTTATTCGACGACTTGTGAGAATGCGTAGGTCGCGAGTCTACACTCAACCAGCCTGTGGCATTGATGGGACTCCAAGATGTTATTTCGTTTTCCGTTGTATTGAGCTAGCCTTTGGCTATGCAAGTTGTAATTATTTGTACTCTGGATTATTCGAATCGTGTAATAAAGACTTGTGTTTTACATGATTATTCATCGACTGTGAGTGCTAGCTAATGATCCAGGGACTAGCATGTTTAATCACAGGGACTTTGGGTCCTACCAGATCCAAGGTCGTTACAGTATGCATAAAACATGTAGGTATCATCAATAATGTGGCATGGAACATAAGAAATTATCGATACGTCAGAGACGTATCAGCATCCCCAAGCTTAGTTTCTGCTCGTCCCGAGCAGGTAAACGATAACAAAGATAATTTCTGGAGTGACATGCCATCATAACCTTGATCATACTATTGTAAGCATATGTAATGAATCCAGCGATCAAAACAATGGTAATGACATGAGTAAACAAATGAATCATAAAGCAAAGACTTTTCATGAATAGTACTTTCAAGACAAGCATCAATAAGTCTTGCATAAGAGTTAACTCATAAAGAAATAAATCAAAGTAGAGGTATTGAAGCAACACAAAGGAAGATTAAGTTTCAGCGGTTGCTTTCAACTTGTAACATGTATATCTCATGGATATTGTCAATGTAAAGTAATATAACAAGTGCAATAAGCAAGTATGTAGGAATCAATGCACAGTTCACACAAGTGTTTACTTCTTGAGGTAGAGAGATAGGTGAACTGACTCAACATAAAAGTAAAAGAAAGGCCCTTCGCAGAGGGAAGCATTGATTACTATATTTGTGCTAGAGCTTTGGTTTTGAAAACAAGAAACAATTTTGTCAACGGTAGTAATAAAGCATATGTGTTATGTAAATTATATCTTACAAGTTGCAAGCCTCATGCATAGTATACTAATAGTGCCCGCACCTTGTCCTAATTAGCTTGGATTACCGGGATTGTCATCGCAATACACATGTTTTAACCAAGTGTCACAAAGGGGTACCTCTATGCCGCCTGTACAAAGGTCTAAGGAGAAAGCTCGCATTGGATTTCTCGCTTTTGATTATTCTCAACTTAGACATCCATACCGAGACAACATAGACAACAGATAATGGACTCCTCTTTAATGCATAAGCATGAAGCAACAATTAATGTTCTCATATGAGATTGAGGATGTATGTCCAAAACTGAAACTTCCACCATGATTCATGGCTTTAGTTAGCGGCCCAATGTTCTTCTCTAACAATATGCATGCTCTAACCATTAAATAAGTGGTAAATCGCCCTTACTTCAGACAAGACGGACATGCATAGCAACTCACATGATATTCGACAAAGAGTAGTTGATGGCGTCCCAGGAACATGGTTATCGCACAACAAGCAACTTAATAAGAGATAAAGTGCATAAGTACATATTCAATACCACAATAGTTTTTAGGCTATTTGTCCCATGAGCTATATATTGTAAAGGTAGAGGATAGAAATTTAAAGGTAGCACTCAAGCAATTTACTTTGGAATGGCGGAGAAATACCATGTAGTAGGTAGGTATGGTGGACACAAATGGCATAGTGGTTGGCTCAAGGATTTTGGATGCATGAGAAGTATTCCCTCTCGATACAAGGTTTAGGCTAGCAAGGTTATTTGAAACAAACACAAGGATGAACCGGTGCAGCAAAACTCACATAAAAGACATATTGTAAACATTATAAGACTCTACACCGTCTTCCTTGTTGTTCAAACTCAATACTAGAAATTATCTAGACTTTAGAGAGACCAATTATGCAAACCAAATTTTAGCAAGCTCTATGTATTTCTTCATTAATAGGTGCTAAGTATATGATGCAAGAGCTTAAACATGAGCACAACAATTGCCAAGTATCAAATTATCCAAGACATTTTAGAATTACTACATGTAGCATTTCCCGATTCCAACCATATAACAAATTAACGAAGAAGATTCAACCTTCGCCATGAATACTATGTGTAAAGCCTAAGGACATATTTGTCCATATGCAATAGCGGAGTGTGTCTCTCTCCCACACAAAGAATGCTAGGATCCATTTTATTCAAACAAAAACAAAAACAAAAACAAACCGACGCTCCAAGCAAAGTACATAAGATGTGATGGAATAAAAATATAGTTTCAGGGGAGGAACCTGATAATGTTGTCGATGAAGAAGGGGATGCCTTGGGCATCCCCAAGCTTAGACGCTTGAGTGTTCTTAAAATATGCAGGGGTGAACCACGGGGCATCCCCAAGCTTAGAGCTTTCACTCTCCTTGATCATATTGTATCATCCTCCTCTCTTGATCCTTGAAAACTTCCTCCACACCAAACTAAAAACAACTCATTAGAGGGTTAGTGCACAATCAAAATTTACATGTTCAGAGGTAACTTAATCATTCTTTACACTTCTGGACATTGCACAAAGCTACTGAAAGTTAATGGAATCGAAAAATCCATCAAGCATATCAAAACAGGCAATGCGAAATAAAAGGCAGAATCTGTCAAAACAGAACAGTTCGTAAAGACGAATTTCTAAGAGGCACCATACTTGCTCAAATGAAAATGCTCAGATTGAATGAAAGTTGCGTTCATATCTGAGGATCACTCACGTAAATTGGCATAATTTTCTGAGTTACCTATAGAGAATTTTTCCCAGATTCGTGACAGCAAAGAAATCTGTTTCTGCGCAGTAATCCAAATCTAGTATGAACCTTACCATCAACGACTTTACTTGGCACAACTATGCAACAAAATAAGATAAGGAGAGGTTGCTACAGTATTAAAAACTTCCAAGACTCAAATATAAAATAAAATTGCTGTAGTAAAAACATGGGTTGTCTCCCATAAGCGCTTTTCTTTAACGCCTTTCAGCTAGGCGCAGAAAGTGTGCATCAAGTATTATCAAGAGGCGAAGCACCCACATCATTTTCACAATTTATATCATTAGGTATCTTAGATGCTCCCTTATCTATAGTGGTTTTAAGAGCTTTATCAATTTTAGGCCTATAATAGTTTTTTGGTTTAGGCACCTTAGAGACATACATGAACTTTTGCTCCTTACCCACATAAGCTTTCTCTCTAAACTTTATAGATGAAAAGGTTGAACCCAATGTTCCCATAGCCTCTTAAAGTTCACTAATCCTTTGGGTTTGATTATCATGAATAGCACAAGATTCTAAGATGGCAACTCTCTCATTAATTCCTCCTAGAGATTTATCAAGTTTATCAGTGCTATCAAGTAATGCTCCCAAATTAGTATTAATACTTGGAAGGTTTTGCTCTATGGTTTCCAATTTTTTCATGACATCTTCAAGAGAGGTTTCAATTTTAACTTCATTAACAGGTGGTATTCCAAATAGACTCTCAATAATGCAACTAGCTTCTAAAGCAGGAGCGCCTAGGAAGTTACCTCCCGCGAGACAATCAAGAACATACCTATTCCAGCTAGAGATACCAACATAAAAATTCCTGAGTAGGATAGTGGTGGAGTGTTTCTTAGTGCACCTATTATGGGCATCACTAATTCTATACCAAGCATCTTTTAAACATTCTCCCCCTTGTTGCTTAAACGAACGAACTTCAACTTCAGGATTACTCATTTTAGCAATAGTAAATAAAGCAAACTAGATAAAGTAAATGCAAGTAACTAATTTTTTTTGTGTTTTTGATATAGAGTGCAAGACAGTAAATAAAGTAAAGCTAGCAACTAATTTTTTTGTGTTTTGATATAATGCAGCAAACAAAGTAGTAAATAAAATAAAGCAAGACAAAAACAAAGTAAAGAGATTGGGATGTGGAGACTCCCCTTGCAGCGTGTCTTGATCTCCGCAACGGTGCGGAAAAAGCTTGACACGCATACAGCACGCGACCATTGGGAACCCCAAGTGGAAGGTGTGATGCATACAGCGTAAGTTTCCCTCAGTTAGAAACCAAGGTTTATCGAACCAGTAGGAGTCAAGAAGCACGTTGAAGGTTGATGGCGGCGAGATGTAGTGCGGCGCAACACCGAGGATTCCGGCGCCAACGTGGAACCTGCACAACACAACCAAAGTACTTTGCCCCAACGTAACAGTGAGGTTGTCAATCTCACGGCTTGCTGTAACAAAGGATTAGATGTATAGTGTGGATGATGATTGTTTGCAGAAAACAGTAGAACAAGTATTGCAGTAGATTGTATTCGATGTAAAAGAATGGACCGGGGTCCACAGTTCACTAGTGGTGTCTCTCCCATAAGATAAATAGCATGTTGGGTGAACAAATTACAGTTGGGCAATTGACAAATAGAGAGGGCATGACCATACACATACATGATATGATGAGTATAGTGAGATTTAATTGGGCATTACGACAAAGTACATAGACCGCTATCCAGCATGCATCTATGCCTAAAAAGTCCACCTTCAGGTTATCACCCGAACCCCTTCCAGTATTAAGTTGCAAACAACAGACAATTGCATTAAGTATGGTGCGTAATGTAATCAATAACTACATCCTCGGACATAGCATCAATGTTTTATCCCTAGTGGCAACAACACATCCACAACCTTAGGGGTTTCTGTCACTCCCAGATTCGATAGAGGCATGAACCCACTATCGAGCATAAATACTCCCTCTTGGAGTTACAAGCATCAACTTGGCCAAAGCCTCTACTAGTAATGGAGAGCATGCAAGATCATAAACAACACATAGGTAATAGATTGATAATCAACATAACATAGTATTCTCTATTCATCGGATCCCAACAAACATAACATATAACATTACAGATAGATGATCTTGATCATGTTAGGCAGCTCACAAGACCCGACAATGAAGCACATAAGGAGAAGACAACCATCTAGCTACTGCTATGGACCCATAGTCCGGGGGTGAACTACTCACTCATCACTCCGGAGGCGACCATGGCGGTGAAGAGTCCTCCGGGAGATGATTCCCCTCTCCGGCAGGTGCCGGAGCGATCTCCTGAATCCCCGAGATGGGATTGGCGCGCGTCGTCTGGAAGGTTTTCCGTATCGTGGCTCTCGGTACGGGGGTTTCACGACGAAGACTATTTGTAGGCGGAAGGGCAGGTCGGGGGACACGAGGGGCCCGGACGACGGCCGGCGCGGCCGGGCTTGGGCCGCGCCGCCCCGGTGTCTGGCCTCGTGGCCCCCGTCTCCTCTTCGGTCTTCTGGAAGCTTCGTGTGAAAATAGGCCCCTGGGCGTTGATTTCGTCCAATTCCGAGAATATTTCCTTACTAGGATTTAAACCAAAAACAAGAAACAAGCGGCTCTTCGGCATCTCGTTAATAGGTTAGTCCGGAAAATGCATAAATATGACATAAAGTATGCATAAAACATGTAGGTATCATCAATAATGTGGCATGGAACATAAGAAATTATCGATACGTCGGAGACGTATCAATGACACCTTTTTAGCTATTCAGAAAAGGCAAAAAACAACAACAATTTGTTTCCCACAATAAAATGAAATCTTATTGCACCTTTCCCCAAAATGGTAATGCACATTTTACCTTGGGCATTTTCGTTAAGACCCATGGTTGTTTATATAAAATGGTAGGCCATATTTTGAAGCTAGTTTAAAAAAAAAACTTATCAAAATTCAACTTATCATTTATAGCCACAAGTTCACTTTTTTTCTTCATTTTTTCCGAAACAGGGTGGGAAACGACTGCATGCCATTCCTTGCAAACATTGGTGAATGTCGGAAATAATCTTAGATAGGGCGAACTATAAAAGAAGAGGTAAAAACCGAAATAGTCCCGAGACATTGTGGTGCATGTAATTCTAACGCAATCCCAATAAACAAAAACATATTTTATTATAAGTAGAGCCTATATACCTACCAATTATGTGATCAATGGTAAAACTTTAGTTCTTTTGAAAATCATTTTGTAATTCGATCGATCAAGAATTTTCAATATCTTTTGCTCGATGCACAACTCAGAATTTATGATCTTTGTTGTCGAGCCATTTCAGGAGTCCTTTAAGTCATAGGATAGGAAAAACATATGTACATCTTGTCTATTTGAATCCTATGGGAATATGAGTTTCTTTGATTGTACCAAAGGGATTTTTCCATGAGGGATGACCTAATGTTTTGTTCATATAGGATTTGTAGTACAAGATTCATATAGGATATGTTCCCTATGAATATAACCAATAGTGTAGAATAATTCCCGTAGGATCTAAATCCTATAAATCAAAGGAGCCTCAGTTGTTTTCGTCACCACATATAAAATCAACGCCAACTCAATGAGATGATAAATGTTGTCGGATGAAACATGGCGTTTCTTTCAAATATAAAGAAATATCTGAAGTCTTCAATTCTACGCGTATGATAATGAATAGCTCAAGGTTATTTTACATATACTAAGATCCATGATACATCAATCTTTTTAATGCGGAGAACGAGTCTATATATGTTTTTTGGTACCTAGTCCATGTTTTGTTTTCGAAATCGGCTCCATGCAGTGTTCACTAAAATAGGCGCAACTTTTTCATATGAATTCCGTTTTAAGCACTCAAATGTTCAGAAAAACACATATATATGAATGGATATTCACTAAAAATCAAGGTAGGATGGCTGCCGTACCGCCCATGCTTACAAATGAGACCTTGATGGGGTCGGACCGTGTCCATTTTTTTTCGCGCATCCACCAAACCATTTCAACGAAGCCCCAAAACACCGGCGAAAATAGCTCGGGTTGCCGCCTCCAATTTTCAAATGTTTGAATTTCCCATCTTATCCTTTCATCAAAAACGTCCCCAGCGGTTCTTCTCTTATTCGGGCCAAGGCCAATCTCACCCCAGCCATTAAAACATACCACCGGCACAGGCGCCGAATCCCACATCTCTCACGCGTCACCCACCGAATCGGAGCATCTCGCCCGACGACGGCAGTGCACCACCGTCCCACCTCGCCACCACAGCCTCCTGACCAGCCGCTGTAGTGTCCGAGAAGACGTTGTCAAGCAAGCCGGAGCCGCTTCCCCGACGAAGGCGCACACCGCACCATTTGTGCTCCACCGTAGCCGACGCCCACCACCCGGATCCTGCTCAGGGACGCCGTCCACCTCCACCGCTGCGTCGGATCTGCTTCCCGACTCCCTGGTCTACCGCACGGTGAAATGGGTAGACCCCGCGCCCAACCGGTCCACCGCGCGAAACCAAAGCGTAAACCCGTCCACTCCCCATGCGAAGGTTGGTGTGTAGCCGCTTCCGTTATGCATTTCATTTCCGAACATCAGTTTGGTGCGATCTGTTTTAGGGGTTCCAAGTTTACTTTTCCTACAATCTGTTTGGTGCTATCTGGTATGACTGTAGTAGAAGTCAAGCCTGCAGAGTGATTAGTCGACATTATTAAACTGCATGTTTATAAATCTTGTAAATAAATGTGTGCCATCTGCTTACCAATTGGCATGCACAGGGAAATCATTTATTTTTGATCTACGCTTTATTCCTTTTTGAGCTATCATCTACTTGCTACTACTAATTTGCCCTTCTACTGCTCTACTCAAAGTTCCATGATAAATCTCGTTAGCATTTTTTTCTAATGCATGCTAAAGATACTGTACTAGAGTACAAAGAGGGCCGGAGAGAAAATATAGGCATCACCAGTGAACAATCAAACCCCTCTCCTGTCTCCATCGATAACAATCAATTTTCTTATTCAGAACTTGATCCTACTGAACAAGAGTCTGAGGGAGACCTGAGTAAAGAGGATGCCCTTGTCAAGCACCCTACTCCACCCCCAAGGTGATTGCTCGCTCTTTTCATTGGCATTATTGTTGCATCTTCAATAACTGTGATGTATCGTCCAACCCAGCCCAAGTTATAGCATTATCATCTGCTCAGTTAACACATAATAATAACATATGTTTCATCATGTCTTGGCTTGCTGTTCTTATGTTTCATATTCGTATCAACCATGTATATGATTTTGTTGATTGTACCATTTATCTCTGGCAGGCATCAGGGACTTCACGTAAGGACGTTTCAAATACCAACAAGGTGAAGAACATAGTTCAACAGGAAGATCAATATCTGACAGCTCACCTAAAAATAAAAAGGGTTCAAGATGGTCATGTCAGATCACAAACAAATGCAGTGAACAGAGTAAAAACAAGGTCTCAGACTCAGAGTCACTCTAATCTAGTTGAAAATGATGACCAGGCAAAAAAATATTATAATGCGAAACACCAGCATAAAAAGCTTCGACCTAACCCCACATCGGTTGGTCCAAAAGCTGTAGACGGAGCAAATACCAAACCACATGTTCCCCAGCCACCTGTTGCCAATCCAGTTACCCAAGAACAATTCATAGCAGACCCAGTTTCAACAGCAGGTTCTCAACACCTAACTAATCACGATCGCCCGCCGATCTTTGGTCCTGCCAGAGACAACTTCTTCCTTAAAGATGATGGTGGGGCCGAATTAGGTACGTATTCCCTTACATGCTCCTTTACATAAATACCTTGATAGCTTGATGTAATGCTTAAATTTGCAGTTCCACCACGACCAAGAAAACGAAGGGGGCCAACGACTTTGAAATCACTTAAAACTAAGATTGCCCGAATGGGAACAAGATTTCCCATCACATCAGTTATAGCAGGTATCAGAAGGCCACTAGATCCACAAGAATCATCTAATATAGCATCGATCACAGGCATTTTTGTCAGGACTCAAATTCCTATCTTTCCATCATGGAAACAACACGTAAACACCCCTTCCCATTTTGAAGGTTTACTGCACATGTTACATGTAAGTCATTTTCGTAAACAATACCATGTTGCTCGTTCACATGCCCTCTAGCTTGCTGTTGGCTAGCTATCTAACACATGAACGGTTCCCATTGTTGTAAACAGACATGTCTTGAGTTTGATGATGACATGAAGAATGTAATCACTGTTATCAGGAGCATATTCTCTTCAGCGTTGCGCCAGGAGCGCCATAGGCTAAAGATGAGATACTTTGCTGGGAGGACTCCTAGCGACATTCCAACAACCTCTCCTATACTACAGATGACTGATGATCAATGGTGTGATCTTGTTGAGTATTGGTCTGCTCAAAAGAATTTGGTATGTTCTGTGAAGACAGTGAGACAAGATCACATTACTGATTCCTTTTTAAGCATGTGTCTCACAAGTCTTCATTTGTAGTTCATCGCTCGAAGTAACATGCGTGCTCGTAATAATGTACGTTTACAACAGCGTACAGGATCTCGTAGCTTTATTGGACACCTCTACTGTATGGTAAGGAATGTTATCTGTACAACTATATTTAAATTAGTAAATCATTTAGAATTTATAGATGCACAATATACATCGTAAATTGATGTCTCTGTTTTTTTTTGAAAACTTTCAATTGTCGCATGTCGGCATGTGACGTGGTTGTGAAACTAATTTATATTTTCTCTTACGAAAATATCAGAAGGCAAGGCAAGCATACTGTGAGAGTACAGACAGAGAGATGAGTCTACTTGAGCAATTCAAGGTGTGCCAGACGAGCAGAAATGGTTTGACTGGACATTTTGCACAGAGTGTTATTGTAAGTATTCTCTACTAATGTCAGTTATGGTTTTCAATTGTATTCAGAAATATCTTGTCATATTTGTCAAGCTTCATGCACTAGCCAACACAACCAAATGTCCGAACTGGTGGAAAGGGCTAGTACAATTCACTTATATACTTCTCAGCAATATCATGCACATTACGAATTCTACACATGGATCCATGCATATTTTTATAGTCCTGCTATTACGTGTTAGCAATAGAAGACATGTCAATATGATGTAACATGCTCTTACTAAAATGTATATGCGGTAATCAGCCATGCCAGTTTGTAGGATTATTAGAGGTAGTTCATACACATGTCTTCACATTATAATCTCTTCTCTTACACATGTGTAACAACTGAAAACTCCTCAGTCTGACATGAAAGTGGAGCTGGCAAAACCAAAGAAAGATGGTATAGAAAAAACCCAGGAAGAATGTCTGAATTCATTTTCCAAGGTACTACAATGTCATGGTATAGCCAACAACACATTCCTGCGTAATGCTGGGTTCACAACTAATTTGTCGAGGTCCAAGTCCAAGTCAAAGCCCAAGCGCAGGTTGAGGTCCAAGTCATTGTCTTTTTATGTTCTCGAGGAACAACTCAAAGAGGAACGAGCAATAGTGGCTGCACAAAGAGTAGTCATCCACCGTATAACTGCAGGATTAGAAGCAAGTCAAGCCCACCTGGGCAACATCCTGAGAAAGTGTGGGAGATGCTGAATACCACAGTGAACACTGACAGTCAAAGGTGTCCCTTGGTTGTGTGAAAGGGTTTGTGATGCTGAACTATTTTGTTGGTGCTTCTATCTGCACTTGTTATGTACCTGGTGGTTGTTTCCTTGGTGATGTGGATTTAATGAAAACTGAATGGATTGGATGCACCAATATTTAATCAAGGTTTAATCTGATTTGTAGTATTTTTTATATTGCGCTGCATGGGAAAAGCATAAGTATTAGTTGGCCCATTGGTGACCATTTTCATACATTATTTTAGTTGATGGGTCCTTGTCCTTGTATCCCTGAAAGGAGGTAGTACTACAGTAAGCTACCAAATTTTCTAGTACAGTATTTTTTAGCGCCAGCTAAATTGAAAATATCTGTCAAGCGCTACAATCTCCCGCCAATAAAATCCAAAATATTCGCTACGCGTTTTTGAATTTAAGTTTTTTTAGGAGATAGTACATGGGAACTGATTTTGGTTGTGATTATGACTAAATGTGACCGTAGGCCTTGGATTCTTGAACAGAGGCACTACACCGGTCTGAATCTGAAATATATCAGACGCGTTTTTGAATTGGACTTTGGAGAACTTGGGTGTAAATGATTTTATGATGATGACTTGATGGGACCCCTGGCCTTAAATTGTTGAACAGAGCTACTAAGACTTTCTTTCTGGTCATAGTGGGGAGTAGACCATGTACTATGTGAAGCAAAAGCGAACCATGGAGCTCAATGAACCGATTCAACACATAATAGGGCATCGGTTCAATAGCTCTGACAGCAAAAGCGACTCAATTTGTTGGTTCGATTCATACTACTATGCATGCTAGGCTGGCCCACGCTGCATAGAGAGAGAGGAGGGAGAGATTGTTGTGATTGCATGAATAAAGTACAGAAAAGGTAGTGCATGTTGTCAGTTTGGGTCCACAAATAAACCGAACCTACATAGCAAGAAAAATGAAGCGGCTTCTACACCTCACAACTTTTTCATTGAACCGGCGTCACATAGTGCATGGCCAACATATAGTAGTGTCATGCGCATGCGGGAGTGGTGTTTTGAAACATGGGTGCATATGCTCCCTCTATTTTGAAATGCATCTTACACATATTTTGAATTTCAAAAATTGAAACAAAAAATTCACATGTACATCTTCTCGTGCTACGCGCTTACAAAGTTGTTTCATAAAAAATCGACTTGTCATGTGACGTGTGTAAAAAGATAAAACTCAGTACTAAAAATAATGCTTTTCACAAGATAAGTTTTCTCTTTTTTACATAGACCACAAAAAATATTGGTTTTTCGTGAAACTTGACGAACGAACATATATTATGAATATGTACATGTAAATTTTTTTGCTAATTTTTTTCGACATTTTAAAATATGATTTTTTGGTAGAGGGAGCATATGCACCCGGGAGCCAAATTGAATTTCCGCATGCATATGACACTACTCTATGTTACTACCTTCATAATGCATAGTAACTTAGATGTAGTACTATCATGCATGAGTGTATTAGTTAGCATGTAGACTCATTCTATCTTGAAAAGTGTTATGGTAACATAGCTAGTTACCACTTACCACAACCATCTCTTTCTTCATTTAATATCATGCCATGTCATCAATTTGCCTAGTTGGCAACTCCGCTGCATGGATACGGGGCAGAGAGGCCGTGTCCGTGTCGGATACGGTATCCGATACGATACGGCTCGGATACCGTATCCCTATGGTTTTTGACGTATCGCTAAATTAACGAATTAAAAATAATTGATAATAATTCAGATACCTATTCCGATACGGTTTGGACACAGATCCGATACGGTCCAGCCCAGATGAAAAATCCTAACCTCTTTTTTAACCCTCCCTTGCCAATTCCCACCCTCCCCCGAGACCCCGACACAGCTGCCTCCTTCCTCTTGTGGTGGCACTACTAGATCTGCACCCAGTAGCAGGTGGCGACCTAGCTGGCGGAGAGCCGACAACTTTTCCGTCTCAGCGCAAGAGCCAAGAAGCTTGACTGGCGGCTGCAGCAAGCAGCCGATGCCAGGCAGCAACCAGTAAGCCAGGAGCAAGCTACAAATCCTAACATTCTACTGTGAAGTTATTTATGTTACAATTTTAGATAAATCAAGGGTTGTGGAGCAATACCAAATGCCGTTGTATCAATGTATTGGTGTAAATTTATTTCTAATTTAGAAAGCTATTAAAACGTATCCTCGTATCCGCGCATTTTCAAAATGCCATATTTACGTATCCGTATCGGTCCGATACGGATACACGTATCCGTATCGGTGCTGCGTAGGTTGGCAATGCATGTAGCTCTATGTTAATACTCCTTAGTTACTCCCACTATGAGTAGTCTAAGTAGCATGGTCTACCCCGGAAGTAGATCCTCTAACGTGCAACAGACAAGTCGGGTAAGCTACACCTCTCTAATTTTCCTTCTCCACATCTACATGATTAAGTCTAATTTGATCTAAATTAACTTCCATAATATATGTAAGCCATATGCATTTACAATAATTAGTAACAATCAAAATTATGACTATCTTTTTTCAGTATTTATCCTATTTTTTCCTCAAAGACCTTGTCTGAAACCATCACAGTGCTGTAACGGCCGGTTGCCCGACGGTTGACCGTTATCTTCGACTAGTGGGGCCACGTAGAGCCCACAAAGACACGTCAGACCATCCATCTTTGTTTGACCGTAAGCATCGTTGTATCCCTGACCAAAACACGCACGAGTGGGGCTTCGGTATATCGAATGACAAGTGGGCCATGGCGCTGATACAAGGGGCAATACACGGGTAGGAATAGATTTTTAAACGGAGCTCTACAGCGATGGCACGGAGGAGGTGGCCTGCGGGGTGCCGAGATGAGATCGACGTCCACAAAGAACTGCATGAGGCGAGACCGGACGCATTAGATAGATATGAACTAGACGCGTTTAACCATGCAAAGAAGAGAAGAAATGGTCGACGACATCGACGACTACCTCAAAACTTTGACTGACCGTGTCCGACACGAACGCGAGCAATGTAGAGAAAACTAGTATCTCTCCTTTCTGGCATGTATAGATGGGTGCTAGAAGAGTGTGGTGGCGAGGGGAAAGACCTCGCGCGGTGGTCTGGCGTCCAGCATAGCGGCGGCGTGGCCGTGCCCACATCGGCGTGGATGCATGTTCGGCATTGGCATCAGCATGTACGTTCGGCATTGGCCTCGGCGGTATCTCTGGTGTGTCAGTGATCGAATAGGGACGGGATTGAGGGTGCATCCCGACGTGACCTAGCAGTGGCGGCGAGCATAGCCGTTCTGATCATGCCGATATCAGCATCGACAAAGTTTGGAGGCTGTGGTGCTCGAATCAAGGAGGGATTTGTTTCTTGTACGCCAAAAGTGATTTGAAACAAGTTTCGTGTTGAAGGTTAGGTAACGAAAGTTTGTAACTAAGCCCAAAATTATACTAGCGCCATGGTGAGGTTCTTTTTGATAGAGCTATACGGTTGGGCAAACTTTTTGACACTTTTTAGATAGGGTTCCTTGTTGTTACACGTATGACATCATGTATGGAAAATTTGGGGTCATTTGGAGATGTTCGAAAAAATCACTTTGCTTAACGCATGCCGTTTCGTCTCACTGAAACCAGCTTTTCTAACAAGGTGATTTATTCTACCTTCTCTAAATGAACTCAAATTTCATACAGCTGATCTTCTATACATAGATAGATATATTGTTTCGTTTTTATATTTTTCGAACTTTTTATTTCCCTTTATAATAAGGGATTTCTATTTTCGTGCCCTCGGTTCCTTAGTTGTGCTCAGTTTTCCCCAGCTCCTTAGTTTTTCCTCAGTTTTCCCCAAGACCTTGTCGAAATTATCACAGATCTAACCGGTTGCTCGACGGTTGACCGTTATCTTCTGACTAGTGGGGCCACGTAGAGCCCGCAAAGACACGTCAGACCATCCATCTTTGTTTGACCGTAAGCATCATTGTATCCCTGACCAAAACACGCACGAGTGGGGCTTCGGTATATCGAATGACAAGTGGGCCATGGCGCTGATACAAGGGGCAATACACGGGTAGGAATAGATTTTTAAACGGAGCTCTACAGCGATGGCACGGAGGAGGTGGCCTGCGGGGTGCCGAGATGAGATCGACGTCCACAAAGAACTGCATGAGGCGAGACCAGACACATTAGATAGATATGAACTAGACGCGTTTAACCATGCAAAGAAGAGAAGAAATGGTCGACGACATCGACGACTACCTCAAAACTTTGACTGACCGTGTCCGACACGAACGCGAGCAATGTAGAGAAAACTAGTGTCTCTCCTTTCTGGCATGTATAGATGGGTGCTAGAAGAGTGTGGTGGCGAAGGGAAAGATCTCGCGGTGGTCTGTGGCGTCCAGCATAGCGGGGCGGTGTGGCCGTGCCCACATCGGCGTGGATGCATGTTCGGCATTGGCATCAGCATGTACGTTCGGCATTAGCCTCGGCGGTATCTCTGGTGTGTCAGTGATCGAATGAGGGGACGGGATTGAGGGTGCATCCCGACGGTGACCTAGCAGTGGCGGCGAGCATAGCCGTTTTGACCATGCCGATATCGGCATCGGCAAAGTTTGGAGGCTGTGGTGCTCGAATCAAGGAGGGATTTGTTTCTTGTACGCCAAAAGTGATTTGAAACAAGTTTCATGTTGAAGGTTAGGTAACGAAAGTTTGTAACTAAGCCCAAAATTACACTAGCGCCATGGTGAGGTTCTTTTTGATAGAGCTATACGGTTGGGCAAACTTTTTGACACTTTTTAGATAGGGTTCCTTGTTGTTACACGTATGGCATCATGTATGGCAAATTTGGGATCATTTGGAGATGTTCGAAAAAATCACTTTGCTTAAACGCATGCCGTTTCGTCTCACTGAAACCAGCTTTTCTAACAAGGTGATTTATTCTACCTTCTCTAAATGACCTCAAATTTCATACAGCTGATCTTCTATACATAGATAGATAGATTGTTTCGTTTTTATATTTTTCGAACTTTTTATTTCCCTTTATAATATCCAATTGATTTTCAGGTCAAAACCTCGAAAAACAGCATCATGTATGGCATCATTTTCGCCCTAAATTTGAAATTTTGTGAAACTTTCCCTTTTAGATATTCCTTGTTGTTATAGATATGGCATAATGTATGCCAAATTTGGTTAGGTCTCACTGAAACCAGCTTTTGTAACAAGTTAGGTTTTTTCGACCTTCTCAAAAGGGATTTTTTTCTACCTTCTCTAAATGACCTCAAAAATCATACAGACGATCTTCTATACAAAGATAGGTAGATTGTTTCGTTTTTACATTTTTTGAACTTTTATTTCCCTTTATAATACCCATTTGTTTTCAGGTCAAAACCTCGAAAGTTAACATAACTAGATGGTGAACCCTTCCAAACTTCAAATACAGAGATAGATAGATTGGTTCGTTTATCATTTTTTGCGTGAAAATTATTGGCTACAACAAATCGGTGATGGTTTATCATTTTTTTCGTGAAAATTAATGGCTACAACAAATCGGTGATGGTTTATCATTTTTTCGTGAAAATTAATGGCTACAATAAATCGGTGATGGTTTATCATTTTTTGCGTGAAAATTTATGGCTACAACAAATCGGTGATGGTTTATCATTTTTTGCGTGAAAAGTAATGCCTAAAAGAGTTTATAATTTTTAGCGCATGAAAATAAATACAGAAAACCGCCCTTTAGCATACTTAGAGAGTGGAAGGTAACCGCCGACAGAGAGAGAGGGGTTATCCTGCCCGTTAGATCATACGATCAACAGTCGGCGGGCACGATCCGCGTGCCATGGGCTAGACCAATCAGGGCAATGTTGCACGTGTGAGAGAATTTGTGGAGGGAGAGGGAAAAACTGAGTAGTATCAAGAAACCAAGGGCACCTATGTAATAAACAGACTAAGGGATTCAAATATGAGATTTAAAAATGGAAAATGCGTGTTTTGTACAATAAAACCCATCTTGGCCTATCTCAAACTATTTGCAATACAAATATACATGAGTGTGAGAATTGTGGCCTCATTTAGGCAAAGTATATTTTGGGGAAAGCTGTTTTAGGAAGGGCTTATTGTGGAAAATCATGCACCTTCATAGCTACTAGGTGATTTGAGAAGGCCTTTGAGAAGTGGCAATTTGTGGTAAAACTTGATTTATCTATGACTTATCTATGTTTTGAGAACTGGCAATTTGTGGTAAAGACTCCATGAGTATGTGCCACTATTTTTCGGAAATTTTTGCACATTAAATGACTCATTTAACTAGTTAATCCCATTTGTTGACTGTCTGTTGACCAGCTACTTGAGGGTAAAACTGAGCATATTGCACTAGCCAGTATTAGCACTCAAGGGGAAAACTGAGCACACAAAAAATGCTAGTATAATGCTCGAGGTTATACCTGAGTATATCTAAATTTCCAGGGTTAGACTCGAGGATGCGTGTTGCGGTGCAGAAATAAAAGACGTGCAATTGTTGACGCGTAGACGCCGATCGCGGTGCAAAAGTCGAAGACGTGCAATCGTGGACGCGTGGCGCATTACAGAAGTCCAAGACGTGCAGACGTGCAGCGGTGGACGCGTAGGATGCGGGTCGCATTAACCACCCCTTGCCTTTATAGACGCCTCCTCCCACTATCTGTCACTCTCACTCTCCTACGCAATGCCGCCTCTCTCACGTCCCATCATCTTCTCCAAAGCAAAAAACCCTCTCCCTCTCCCTCTCTGCCGGCGAGATGGACAAGGAGAATGCCAATCCCATCGTCCATGGCGCCGTCGGCTCCAAGCGCGACGCCTCCTCTTCGACGCCGTCCCTCAACGGATGTCGACGCCGTCCCCTCAACGGACGTCGCCGCCGCCTCCGCCGGTGAATCGAAGGCTGCTGCCGCCGGTCGCGGTCAGATCCCGCCGGGATATGACCCCTACGAGCCGGTGCCGTACGTCCCGCCCCCGAACCCCTACGACACCTCCATGGAGGACCCATGGAACGAGGTAACTACGGTTTGCTTCCTTTTTTGTTCCCCATTCCTTTTTGAACCCTATTTGTGCTGGTGTAGATGGATCTGTGGATGGATGAGTATTGGGCTAATATTTGCGCCGATTTTATTCCATTTTGCTTTGATCCCTCCTCGATTTCGTTTAAGATTTGGGGTTCGGCCGTTCGGTTATTTATGCAAGTAATAATGGGATCTCAATCAGTTAATTTATGCAAGTAATCATAGGATCTCAATCAGTTATTTTATGCACGAATCAAAAGATATCAACCATTTAATTTTGCAAATAATCTAGAATGTGTTCAAGTTCAGATCTGGAATCTGTTTCTTTGCCTATGATGAATCGGTGGGCACAGATTTTTACAGGGAGGGTTCAGCGAACCATTTCTGTGTACAAATCTGTTGTGCATGAGCTTTGGTTC
Organism: Lolium multiflorum; assembly: GCA_030979885.1. NCBI lineage: Eukaryota > Viridiplantae > Streptophyta > Magnoliopsida > Poales > Poaceae > Lolium > Lolium multiflorum. The sequence continues at coordinate 90,770,483 of CM061751.1, read as the reverse complement.
GCTTACACCGTCCCTGTAGACATATAATCGTGTCCACTCTAACTGAGGCTGCCTCTGTTTTTCCTAACTTTCTTATCATGCGCGTTAGTCATCGTTGCAACTCATTCACTAATAGTTCCCATTTGATATAGATCAGTTGTCTGGCAGCGACGTCGGCAGCGACGACGAGCACCATGACGTCAAGACTCGCCAGGTGCTGCGGAGGCTGCAGGTCGGCAAGTACGTCTCCTACTTCGCCGTCGACAAGGGTGTCTATAGGTGCCCCTTCTGCACTAGGAGGCTCGGCGGCACTGACTTCAACTGCCACCTCACGCACGCCGAGAACATCGGCAACACCAACCCCAAGGTCGGCGCATCGGTGCACCCCCACTCCTTCCGCGCAAAGCACTTGGCGCACGGCATGCACCTCCGCAGCATCCAGCGGGTGGAGATCTCCGACGGGCGCATGCCTCCGCTCAAGCCCAAGGCCCCCAAGGGGAGCAACAAGTGGAGGCAGAGGCAGATGGGGTAGGCGGAGTCCTGGACGTGTGCTGCTGCTGCCTCCTCCATTTTGTTGTTGGGATCCCTTTGTTGTTAGCTAGGGATCCCTCGTTGTTATGTTGTTAGTATGATGGTGTCTGCTGTGAAGAACCTCGAACCCTACTATGTTTGGCTGCTGAATGCAGCTTATTATCTATATTATCTATCCCTATTCTACTATATGACCTTGTGAATTTATCGTACATTCCCTGTAGATTTGCTTCTAGATTTAACTACATACATATGGACCAGATGGAGTACTAGATTGGGCTCCCTACTAGATTTGCTGCCATATTGGGCAAACAACGAGGGCCAAAAGGCACAAATAATAATTGAAGAAAGACAGAAATGCAAGCTTCTCTAGATTTGATACTAATTAGGTGAAAAAAGGCAGAGAGAAGGAGGCAGAAAAGGTACTCTTAAAAGGGAAATGCCAATGGCCGAGAGAGACAAAACACAGCTCATGCTCACGTGCAACCAAACGCTATCTCGTCCTGTCCCACGCGGTCCCTTTCTACCAGCCCCACGTGACGCGGGCCCACATGACGCGGGCCCACACGTCAGCACGGAGCGGTCAACTTAACGGGAATCCTGCCGTCTGAGCTGCTTCTGCGGGTTTCAAACAAGCACTTGGGGAAAACTAAGGAGCTGGGGAAAACTGAGCACAACTAAGGAACTGAGGCACGAAAATAGAAATCCCTTATAATAACCAATTGATTTTCAGGTCAAAACCTCGAAAAACAGCATCATGTATGGCATCATTTTCGCCATAAACTTCAAATTTTGTGAAACTTTCCCTTTTAGATATTCCTTGTTGTTATAGATATGGCATAATGTATGCCAAATTTGGTTAGGTCTCACTGAAACCAGCTTTTGTAACAAGTTAGGTTTTTTCGACCTTCTCAAAAGGGATTTTTTTCTACCTTCTCTAAATGACCTCAAAAATCATACAGACGATCTTCTATACAAAGATAGGTAGATTATTTCGTTTTTACATTTTTTTGAACTTTTATTTCCCTTTATAATACCCATTTGTTTTCAGGTCAAAACCTCGAAAGTTAACATAACTAGATGGTGAACCCTTCCAAACTTCAAATACAGAGATAGATAGATTGGTTCGTTTATCATTTTTTGCGTGAAAATTATTGGCTACAACAAATCGGTGATGGTTTATCATTTTTTTCGTGAAAATTAATGGCTACAACAAATCGGTGATGGTTTATCATTTTTTCGTGAAAATTAATGGCTACAACAAATCGGTGATGGTTTATCATTTTTGCGTGAAAATTAATGGCTACAACAAATCGGTGATGGTTTATCATTTTTTGTGTGAAAAGTAATGCCTAAAAGAGTATATAATTTTTAGCGCGTGAAAATGAATATAGAAAACTGCCCTTTAGCATACTTAGAGAGTGGAAGGTAACCGCCGACGGAGAGAGAGAGGGTTATCCTGCCCGTTAGATCATACGATCAACGGTCGGCGGGCATGATCCGCGTGACATGGGCTAGACCAATCAGGGCAATGTTGCACGTGTGAGAGAATTTGTGGAGGGAGAGGGCAAAACTGAGTAGTATCAAGAAACCAAGGGCACCTATGTAATAAACAGACTAAGGGATTCAAATATGAGATTTAAAAAATGGAAAATGCGTGTTTTGTACAATAAAACCCATCTTGGCCTATCTCAAACTATTTGCAATACAAATATACATGAGTGTGAGAATTGTGGCCTCATTTAGACAAAGTATGTTTTGTGGAAAGCTGTTTTGGGAAGGGCTTATTGTGAAAAACCATGCACCTTCATAGCTACTAGGTGATTTGAGAAGGCCTTTGAGAAGTGGCAATTTGTGGTAAAACTTGATTTATCTATGACTTATCTATGTTTTGAGAACTGGCAATTTGTGGTAAAGACTCCATGAGTATGTGCCACTATTTTTCGGAATTTTTTGCACATTAAATGACTCATGTAACTAGTTAATCCCATTTGTTGACTGTCTGTTGACCAGCTACTTGAGGGTAAAACTGAGCATATTGCACTAGCCAGTATTAGCACTCAAAAAACTGAGCACACAAAATGCTAGTATAATACTCGAGGTTATACCTGAGTATATCTAAATTTCAGGGTTAGACTCGAGGACGCGTGTTGCGGTGCAGAATGGAAGATGTGCGTGGACACGTGTGTCGCATTGCAGAAGTCCAAGACCTGCAGACGTGCAGCGGTGGACGTGTAGGACGGGTCGCATTAACCACCCCTTGCCTTTATAGACGCCTCCTCCCACTATCTCTGTCACTCTCACTCGCCTATGCAACGCCGCCTCTCTCACGTCCCATCATCTTCTCCAAAGCAAAAAACCTCTCCCTCTCCCTCTCCTCGGCGAGATGGACAAGGAGAATGCCAATCCCATCGTCCACGGCGCCGTCGGCTCCAAGCGCGACACCTCCCTCTTCGACGCCGTCCCCTCAACGGACGTCGCCGCCGTCCCCTCAACGGACGTCGCCGCCGCCTCCGCCGGTGCATCGGAGGCTGCTGCCGCCGGTGGCGGTCAGATCCGGGATATGACCCCTACGAGCCGGTGCCGTACGTCCCGCCCCGAACCCCTACGACACCTCCATGGAGGACCCATGGAACGAGGTAACTACGGTTTGCTTCCTTTTTTGTTCCCCATTCCTTTTTGAACCCTATTTGTGCTGGTGTAGATGGATCTGTGGATGGATGAGTATTGGGCTAATATTTGCGCCAATTTTATTCCATGTTGCTTTGATCCCTCCTTGATTTCGTTTAAGATTTGGGGTTCGGCCATTCGGTTAATTTATGCAAGTAATAATGGGATCTCAATCAGTTAATTTATGCAAGTAATCATAGGATCTCAATCAGTTATTTTATGCACGAATCAAAAGATATCAACCGTTTAATTTTGCAAATAATCTGGAATGTGTTCAAGTTCAGATCTGGAATCTGTTTCTTTGCCTATGATGAATCGGTGGGCACATATTTTTACAGGGAGGGTTCAGCGAACCATTTCCATGTACAAATCTGTTGTGCATGAGCTTTGGTTCGCTTACACCGTCCCTGTAGACATATAATCGTGTCCACTCTAACTGAGGCTGCCTCTGTTTTTCCTAACTTTGTTATCATGCACGTTAGTCATCGTTGCAACTCATTCACTAATAGTTACCGTTTGATATGGATCAGCTGTCTAGCAGCGACGACGAGCACCATGACGTCAAGACTCGCCAGGTGCTGCGGAGGCTGCAGGTCGGCAAGTACGTATCCTAATTCGCCGTCGACAAGGGTGTCTACAGGTGCCCCTTCTGCACTAGGAGGCTCGGTGTTACTGACTTCAACTGCCTCCTCATGCACGCCGAGAACATCGGCAACACCAACCCCGTCGGCGCGTCGGTGAACCCCCACTCTTCCGCGCCAAGCACTTGGCGCTCGGCATGCACCTCCGCAGCATCCAGCGGGTGGAGATCTCCGACGGGCGCATGCCTCCGCTCAAGCCCAAGGCTCCCAAGGGGAGCAACAAGTGCAGAGGCAGATGCGGTAGGCGGAGTCCTAGACGTGTGCTGCTGCTGCCTCCTCCATTTTGTTGTTGGGATCCCTTTGTTGTTAGCTAGGGATCCCTTGTTGTTATGTTGTTAGTATGATGGTGCTGTGAAGAACCTCGAACCCTACTATGTTTGGCTGCTGAATGCAGCTTATTATCTATATTATCTATCCCTATTCTACTATATGACCTTGTGAATTTATCGTACATTCCCTGTAGATTTGCTTCTAGATTTAACTACATACATATGGACCAGATGGAGTACTAGATTGGGCTCCCTACTAGATTTGCTGCCATATTGGGCAAACAACGAGGGCCAAAAGGCACAAATAATAATTGAAGAAAGACAGAAATGCAAGCTTCTCTAGATTTGATACTAATTAGGTGAAAAAAGGCAGAGAGAAGGAGGCAGAAAAGGTACTCTTAAAAGGGAAATGCCAATGGCCGAGAGAGACAAAACCCAGCTCCTGCGTGCAACCAAACACTATCTCATCCTCCCACGCGGTCCCTTTCTACCAGCCCCACGCGACGCGGACCCACACGACACGGCCCCACACGTCAGCACGGCAGTCAGCAAATCCACCGTGCGCTAATTTGGGTTTCCACATCTACATGATTAAGTCTAATTTGATCTAAATTAACTTCCATAATATATGTAAGCCATATGCATTTACAATAATTAGTAACAATCAAAATTATGACTATCTTTTTTAATATTTATACTATTTTTTGTACAGTAAAAATATACAGTGATTGCTACAGTAAATACGTACATTATTTGTTACAGTTCCTGAATTTTCTTCTACGTTTTGCACTACTTAAACACTGTGCTTACCTGACTTGTCATCTCTATATTACAATCACGAGTATATTACTTAGACCATCTGTACAACATACTTTTGTTGCGACTGGATTATTAATAAAGGCCGTGTGCATCACCACGATGCAGAGGCTGGGGTCATATCCCCTTTTGGAAGAAAAAAATTTACTTAGACCATAGCCTTATTCAAAATCAATTCTCGGTCAAGCTGCAAAATCTCCTACAAATCCCGAAATATTTCGGAAGGGCTTTTCAAAATTGATTTTCAAGATACATCATGATTATGATCGTGGTAACCGATTTTCAACGTGATGATGACTTGATGTGACACTTGGCCGTACTAGTACGGTCTCATATTTTTGTATTACTTGGACTGTAGCCAAATTCAAAATCTCATTCCAGCGGCAAAACTTCCCGCCCGAAAAATACAAATATTTCACACGCTTCTAACTTCCCATTCTACCCTCGTAAAGATGACAACAATGTCCATGTATAAGTCGGTTGGTGGGGGTCTGTCATTTTTTCGATCACCACGTCCCTAGCCCGGAAACTAACCGAAAAATTCATTTCCCCCAGTCTCTCTCTCTCTGAGACACCCACCGGAACTTCCCAAGTCCCTCTCTCTCCCACCTCCACGACCACCGCTGGAACATCCCCGCGGACTTCCCTAGCCTACCCGAGGCGCGATCCTCGTCATCCGGCCTGCCGGGCCGCTCATCGACACCGTCATCAACCGGACCGGATCATCCCCGCCGAACCTCCAAACCATATGCTCATCCAGCAGTCTACCGCAGTCGCTTCAGCTGCGGTATCGTCCACCCCACCGGAGCCGCTTCGCCGGATCCGTCGTCCACCGCATCGGATCTTGCTCACCGACACCGCTGTGCATGAACCGGATGCTTCACGGCGCGTGCATGATCTAAACTCTTCTCTGTCGCTTTTCTATTGCTTGCCTGCAAGTTCTTGTTTAATCTTGGGGGAACCTGTTTGTGCTAGCGCCGTTACGTTTTTGCAGATGAGATGAGTAACCATGAATTGTAATGGCCGTCTCTCCAACCCCAAGTAGCACATGTAGCGTACTTCATCACCGGATCTATCAACCCCAGGAAGATCTGCTGTGACTCCCACAGAGTGCTTCTCCTAATGTAAGTCCCTTGTTTTAGCGCCATGTTCTGGGTTCAGATGCTTGTTTGTCTGAAGCTCTTTTAGTTCATTCCTAGATATGACCATAACACCTTGCTATTTTCTAGTTCATTGCTAACTTTAAGCGGTTGAACATTTTGGTTTGCATTCCCTGCTCTGTAGATTTAGCCATCATAACTTCTATCTTGCTCAGTCGTCATTACAAAAATTATAGGCTGCTACTATTTTGTTCATGCCAATCTTGTTCTCCCTAAACATGTTGGTTTGCATTCCCTGTACTACAAGTGATGCCATTGTTATTTCTATCCACTTAGTCATAAGCTAAAAAAGTAACTGCCTGCTATTAGTTCCTGCATGCTATCGCTCTGCCATCCTGCAGTACAAATTTATTTGAACTCGTCACATCAGCTACTTCCATCATAATTTTGTCTGCCATCTGATTCTACAAGTTGGTGTGCATTCCCTCTTCTACAAGTTCACAGGTGATCCCACTATATTCCGTTTCTGGTCCATCCTAAGCCGTAGCATTAACTATCCTATATGTGTTGCTCATTACAACTTTATATCCCGAAACAAATTGATTTGTTTCCCTTATCTACAAGTTTATGAGTGATGACATTATAACTCCTATCTGTTTTATTCCTAGCTATTATAGTAACATCCTGCTATTATTTAGTTCATGGCCAATTTTAAGTAATTGCACATGTTGGTTCGCATTCCCTGCTCTATAGCTTTTGGCATCGTAACTTCTATATTTGGTTTACATTCCCTGCTCTGTAGATCTAGCCATCATAACTTTATCTTGCTCGGTCGTTGTTACAAAAATTATGGCCTGCTACTATGTTGTTTGTGCCAATTTTTTACTCCATGAACATGTTGGCTTGCATTCCCTGTACTACAGGTGATGCCATTGTTTTGTACCTAGTTCATTGTAAGCTAACAAAGTAAGGACTTAGTTTGGCATGCTATCACTCTGCTATCTAGCTGTAGTACAAATAAACTTGTCATACTACTAGATAATAATTTTGCGTGCCATCTTGTTCTTCAAAAGTTGCATTATTGACTTGTTTCTCTGACTTGGCATGACGCTCACATATGGAATGTTGAACATATTGGTTTGCATTCCCTCTTATACAAGTTCACAGGTGATCCCACTATATTCTGTATCTGGTCCATCCTAAGCTCCAGCATTAACTATCCTCTATGTGTTGCTCATTACAAGTTTATATCCCGAAACATCTTGATTTGCATCCCCTTCACTATAAGTTCAGGAGTATTATTTAGTTCACGACCAAAATGATGTAATTGCACTTGGCACATGTTGGTTCACATTCCCTCCTCTTTAGCTTTTGCCATCATAACTTCTATTTTTGGTTTACATTCCCTGCTGTAGATGTATCATAACTTCATCTTGCTCAGTCGTTGTTACAAAATTTATAGCCTGCTACTATGTTGTTCATGCCAATCTTGTACTCCCTGAACATGTTGGTTTGCATGGGACTCGACAGTAGTAAGTCTGCTGTTTCATTCTAACATGCTCTGTTATATTGGCTATTGGTATGCGGCATGCACTCTTTGTTTGCTTATTGTGCGCATTACAATGATCTTGTTATAACGACGAAATGATGAGTTCCAAATTCTTTGGCAAACAATATTGTAGTGTCTTTGTCTTTCCATTGTTGCTGTCTTAACTTGTAATGTCTTTGTTTCAGATATAGGTGCTGCATGGACAACTTAAAAGATTGTTGGATCGCTTCATTGTATTGCTAGGTTTAATTACCATTCAATTTCGCTGGGTTCTGTAATATTTTCAAAGCCTTGCAGCTGATGTAATATTTAGTTAGTTTTTATAGTTCTTTCGCGCATTTTTTCATTGGTGCTTGTGGTAAGTGAGGCTATCCGACAAAATCATGTGCTGCGTAAATATTCTCAGTATCTAAATCATAAATTCCCATCACTTAAACGGCCCAATTAAGCGAAATCACATATGTGCCGGCCCGCAAAATCCTAAAGCGCCTATTATGCCGGCATATAAACACCAACTAAACGGGCTGGCCCACTTACTTATTGGGCCCACTTGCTTTAAGGTGGACCCCACCCACCACTCTTTGACCCGATGTGAGAAAAGTGGGCCCGTGAGAAAAGTGGGCCCGCTAACTCGTCCGAACCAGCCACGATTCCGTGGACCCACATACTAATTGGGCCGGCCCACTTGTTGGGCCAGCCAAAAGCTTTTGTGGTGGAACCCACACACTAAATGGGCCGGCCCTTTAACAGGATAGTGGGACCCACTTGCCTTTTTGGCCCGGCCCACCATCTTGTTGGGCCGGCCCACTTGCTATACGGTGGACCCCACATACTAAATTGGCTGGTCCTTTAACGGAAAGTGGGACCCACGTGTTTTGGCCGGTCCACTATCTTGTTGGGTGGCCCACTTGCTATACGGTGGACCCCACATACTAAATGGGCGGCCCTTTAACAGGAAAGTGGGACCCACCTATGTTTTTGGCCCGGCCCACTTTCTTGTTACTTGCTATATGGTGGACCCACATACTAAATGGGCCGGACTTTTAAAAGGAAAGTGGGACCCACATGTGTTTTTGGCCTGGCCCACTATCTTCTTGGGCCGGCCCACTTGCTATATGGTCGACCCCACATACTAAATGGTCCGGCCCATTAACAGGAAAGTGGGACCCATCTGTGTTTTTGGCCTGGCCCACAGGCTTGTTGGGCCAGCCCATTTGATCTATTGTGGACCCCACGTACAAAATGGGCCGGCCCGATGGCAGAAAGTGGGACCCACATGCTAATTGGGCGGCCCAATAACTGGTGGCCCACTTGTTTTAAGGCGGACCCCACTTGTAAATGGGCCGCCCGATAATAGGAAAGTGGGTCCCACATGTCTTTTGGGCCGGCCTGTTGACCGATCAAACGAGTGCATTCGGCCCGGCCCACATGCTTAGTGGGCCGGCCCATTAAAGTTTTGACCAGTCAACCTGAGAGGTTAGGCCCGGCCCACGTAACTAATGGACCAGCCCAGCAATATAGTTGACCGGTCAAACTAAGTCACCTGGCCCGCAAACTTAATGGGCCGGCCCGCTTAAGACGTGGCAGGCCTCGTGTGGGCCTACCATCTACCACGGGGTTTAGTCGGTTAACGCCGTTCCGCCGATTAACGGCGTCGCCACGTGTCGGTTGCATGACGTCGCGATCAACGGGCTCCGGAAACATACGCAACGGTCGATTTTCGTGGCGGAAGGCGCCCAAACGCGACGGAAAGCACGTGGTAGGACTTTGCACAGCGGTTTGACCGCAGAACCCATATCGTCGGGTTAGGCCCATAGGCGACGAAAAATACCCCTTAGCGAACGATTTTGGGACGTTGCCTATCAGAACTTTTCTTGTAGTGTAAGGCAATATCGGTTACTCGAAGGGTAATGCCCACGTCAGTAGTCCCCGAGTGTCTAGCCAAAGATATTTCGGGTAGAGACTAAAGCATGCCTTCACCTAATGATCTTCACCTTGATTGTTCTTATCCATCTTGTAACAGCATCATCTTCTTCTATCGGGTGCGCATCCAGCGCTCCCGATGGGAGTAGCCCCCCGAGTCTAGATGCGGATGCTTGCAATCCGTGCGTAGACTCAAGTTGTACCACTCGATGTCTTCTTCTGCCGAAGTTTTCTGCGAGTCTTCATGGGTCATCCGATACATTTGCGTCGAGGCTCGTATTCTTCAGTAAGTTTTCAACACGCAAGGGATAATGAGTAACGTGCCCAGCTTTGCTGGTTAACTGCCAATGGCAAAACAACGTTACCCTACACAGAATCAAGTCCCTGGGCATGATCCTGGAGTCCAAAAAAGTTTTATCGGGTGAGCGCTTAGCGCTCCCGATGGGAGTAACCCAGTGCGGGCACGGGTGCTTGCGGCCGGGTGCAGACTCGAGCTGAGCATTCCATCCTTTTCTTCAAATATTTCTTCATAGGGGGATCTTCGAGTTCATGTTTTATCGGATGCGCGTCCAGTGCTCCCGATGGGAGCCCCGAGTCTAAGCGCAGATGCTTGCATTTCGTGCATAGACTCGAATCAACCATCCGATACCTTTTGTATTTCTTCGAATGCTTCCGGCGATCTTGACGACGTCACTGATGACGTTACTAATACTTTGATTTTGACTGACAAGACACGACCCGTTGGGCCCATCCTACTTCTGCCTGGCTCTGTTTTTAAGTAATATCCGCCTTTCTCGTACGGTTACCAAGGCGCCTCCTCGATTTCCGCGATCAACGATGAAGAGAGGGTCCTTTTAATGAACTGGAAGCAATGACACGTGCCCACGCAATCCTCAAGTTCCCTCATACATCATAGCATCCTCCTAGAGCAAAATCCTTAGTATTCTCTCACATCATCATAGCATCCTCCTTTCCTTCTTCCACGTTCTTCTCTCATAACCGCTGCGCCGCCACCGCCATTTTTAGATCTTCTCCAGATTCAACGATGGTGAAGAAGAAGAACCTTGCTGCCGCCGCCAGTTCCGTGGGCGGCGGCTCCGCCGCTAAGGCCTCTTCAAATCTTTCAAAGAGAAGCACTCCAGACGCTCCTCCCCCAGCTCCGGCGCCGCCAGCGTCGCCAAGCTCCATAGCTAGGACCAATCCCGGAGATTGGCTGGCGTCCTCCATCACGCGTGATGAAAGAGGGCCCAAAGCCTTGGTCTAGTTTCCTCGACGAGGGGAATGTAATTCTCCCAGGTGCGATCTCTCGGCCTAATCCTCCCGCTGGTTTTACAGTGATGTTCTTGTCGTTCTTGTATCGGGGTCTCTCGCTTCCTGCCCACGAGTTCCTTCATCACCTTCTGCGGTCTTACGAAATCCAACTGTGGCAACTTACCCCCAACTCAATCCTCCACGTTGATGTGTTTATCACCCTTTGCGAAGCGTTTTTGGGCATCGAGCCTCACTTTGGGTTGTGGAAGAAGATCTTCTTCGTAAAGAGATACATCAGTAGTAATGGACCTTTTGTCATTGGGGGAGTGGGGTTCGTTGTCCGCTCAGAAATCAATTATTTCAACTTTTCGATGAGAGAATCTGTGCAAGGATGGAGACTGAAATGGTTCTATATTAAGGATTCTTCAACAACCGAGTCCCAGCTTCCTCACTTTACTGACGTTCTGCGGTGACCCAGCATACCACTGCATTTTGTAGTATACAAGTCGTTGATATGATCTTTGCGAAGGGACTTCTTCACAATTTGCCATATCCCTCAGAGTGGTACAACAGAAACATTGCAGGTCATAACACTCCATACTTTATTACAATCATTGTCTTAACAAGTTGGTATTCTCACAGGTCCTATGAGAACACCCTAAGATACTACTTAAGTACGATTACAACTCATAACAAATATAAGAGAGCTCAACAACTTATTTAGGTAAGTTCTACGTTGCTCGGCTCTATGATGCTAGGGTATGTCACTACTCCTCCACCTCCGTGTCATCTGGTCCGTAGACTATCCCATAGTCTACGCCTTCCACTCCGCCGGTAAGATCAGGTTCTTCGTAGACCAGCTCGTAATTTCCTTCTGGTGCTCCATCGTTGATGGCCTCCACTTCCGGATCACAGTCTAGCAAGGGTGTCGAAAGAAAGTGAGTACAGGGGTACTCAGCAAGTTCTAAAAGAAAAAAAAGGTGTTTGATGCACTAGCTATGACCATTGATCAGGAAATCGCAGGTCAATGCATGTTTTTGAAATCATTTCTTCAAAAGGTTGCTTTTATTATGAAAACTATGCCCGTCAGTCTTCACAGGTTGACTAGAACTTCATGGAGTTCCTTTCTGCCGCGTTCGAGTTCCCTTCCCGGAACAAGGAGTGACAGCCACAATTTGATACACTCTGCAGAGGTGCGTTACTTTTCCCACAAGAGATCTCACCCTTTTTGCCATCCGCAGGGACTTGCCCCCGTTCACACTTCCTTTGGTGTGAGGCCAGGTATAAAGATCCAAGCCCACACCGCCTTCTCCGCGACTGCAAACCCACCCTTTTGTCCAACCGTACACCTCCAGTAGACTTCCCCCGATAATACGGCTTTACTCATGGTGTACTCCGGACAATCCTTCATAGATCGTAGAGCCATCATCACTAATGGATGGGGATTTAAAAGGCTATCCCAACCTACGGCAGTGCCTCCAACACCCCGCCGGCTCTACCAATCCATTGGCGTGCAGAAGGGAAAAGATACTGGCTTCCCCAGAGCCATTATAGATCTCATGGTCAACGCGGTTTGTACGGCGCTAGAATCACTGGACGGCATTGGTAATTAATCCTAGGGTGATATAACCCATTGCAATGGAACCTCCACCATATCAACACATACCATGGTTCCATTGCCAGCCACATAGTCATATTCATAGTTGGAAAGTAACATTTCATTTGCGATGCAGGAATGATAAGTATATAGCTTTGCATTAAAGTAGTAGAAAATACTCAAGTTGACATGAGCAAGGGTGAACTTGCCTGTGGACTGCGAGATAGTGCAGTTCAATGCAGTTGATGGAACCTGGACCTCGGGTTCTGTAAGAAGCATCATTGTCCGGTAAGGACAATGTTATAAAATCCAAATAATGCAATCATGAATGTATTATTTTATGTTGTATCCCTTTACCCCGCTGAGTTATAACAATTTAGGGTTGCTTTTAAGATTTATGTCTTTGACAGTAATTTACAATTGATTTAAAAGTATAAACCATTTTTAATTCACACAAAGTACAATAATTCAAAGTAAAACTATTTACTTGTTGATTCCCTTAATCATTCCAAAAATAATTGAAAATTATAGAGTTACCTCTATAGTTTTTGGAATAAAAAGGAGTATAGTATTTTTCTGAGAAAAATACCCTTTTCAAAAGAAATGACTTGGAATAATAGAATTTCATTTTGAAATGTTTGAAAATAAGTATTTGAACTTATTTGAGATTTTTCCTTGAATTTTAATTACAAGGAAATAATAGTTTAAAATTCCAAGTTATTATTTAAATTCTGAAAATTCATAATTTTGAATTTGTTTCATAAATTTCATTTCATATTTTATTCTTGTTAAGATTTATTTTTCATTCATTAATCCAATTTTTAATGGATTTTAGAGTTGTATTTGATTTATTAAAATTTGGTAAAGTTCTGGCCTTTTATTAAATGTTAAAAGACTAAAATACCCCCTGGACCCATATTGGGCCCAGCCCATTTACCTAAACCCAGGGACGGCCCAATAAGGCGTGCCCCATAGCGGTTCGGTGGAGCCGAACGGCCCACCTCACTCGCTCACTCACTCGTTCCTCTCACTTGCTCGACCTAACCCTAACCTCTGGCGACACCCGTGGCGATGGCGTCGCCGCCATGGCTGCCGCCGTGCTCCGGCCATCTCCGTGCTTCCCTGACCTTGCCACCTACCTGATCTGGACCGCCGCGAGACGATCTATCGATCTGTCCACGTGGTTTCTCCGATTGCTTCCTCTCCTGGCGAATCGCGTCCTCTCTGGATCTCGTGGAGAATCGCCTAGGGCGATTGGGTGATCGCCGACGAGCTCTCACCCTCGCCGTCGACGTGTGCGCCTCCGAGACCGACCTGGCGCGGGTGCTGCTCGCAGTACCAGTGCCATCGTCTCCATGCCGTGCTGCTGTGGTGGTGTTCGTCGGCGTAACGCCGGCGCCTTCCCTGGCTTTGCAGCTGCTATGGCCGCGCGAGCACTGCCTCGCCATGCCATAGCCTCTGCCACCAGGCGCGTGTAAGTTGCTCTGCTCCTTCTCCTTCTCCTCTCCATGCCTGTGCGCCTCCCAAGATTCTGTGCTCCTTCTTCTCTTGTTCTACTGCTCTCTGATGATCCTGTGATCATGCAGAGCCTTGCTACTGCTGCTTAAGCTACCTGTGCTTTCATTTTCTGCAAGCTCTGGCCAATTTACCAATCTCTGGTACTGGCCAGTGTGTGTTGCTGGCTGTGCATGTCATGTGTTGCTTGCTTACTGCTTGCTATGCCATGCTGTTCATGCTTATGAGCTTGCTATGCTTACTGGCATATTATACTTGCTTGTCTAGGTGTACTGCTATGCATCTGTGACACTTGTGAAGGCCAGTGATGCCTGTGAGGTGCCTCTGTGCCTCCTGTATAATCCAATGATCCATTGGATCAACCATTTCATGTTGGCTAGCCTATCTGTGTGGCTTGACTTGGTTCAATTGATCCATTTGATCAATTAAATGCCAGTGGCTTGGTTGTTGATTAATTCATGTGGCTAAGTGAATCAATTTCCTTGTGATGCTGATGCTCAAGCATCACTATGCTGTTGCTCATTCAAGCTACTGGACTTGCTCCAGTGGTTCTGGTGCAGTGATTAAATTGTGTTGCTTAATAGTATGCTACTGTCAGTGCTTAGCATGGATCTGTGATAAATTCATGCTTGTATTAATTAAATTATGATGAACTGCTTATGCAGTAATGATTTAAATTACTTGCTTGTATATGAATTTGCTGTTCATGATTCTTTTACAAGCAAATAGAGTCTGAATCCATTTCTGGATAGTGATGCTTTGTATTTGGCTTGGCCTTGGGATGGTTCTAAGTGTGTTGTGACCTCAGTAGCCTTGCTACTGATTGGTTGCTCACATGGTTGGTTGGATCTTGTTGGCTACTCATCTTTGCTTGCATATTTGGGGATCATAATAAATATGAATGCCAATATGCTTGCCTGTGAAGAAATCTAGGGTTTCCTGATGGTTGCATGCTTAGGATTTTCTGTGTAGTCTTGGTTAGCTGCTAAACCTTGCAATACATCTACTGGTGCTATCTGTGCATGAGATCTTGCTAGTGTGTGCATCTATGCATGTTTGCTAGTTTCTGTGCACAAGATCTGTATCTGGATGATTTCTGTTTTAGTGGCTTCTAGACTGGCAGTAATCCTTGGTGAAAACCAAGTGATGATCTACCCATATGAGCATCTGCTCATCCCATGCTTATTTCATGCATATGTGATGGATCAGATCCATTGGATCTGTCCAGGTATTTGGTATACCTTGTTCCAGCTCCTAGTGTGAAATTTTGTGTTGATGCAGACTTGTGGTTTGTGTCACAGCCCTTCACCTCCAGGTCTTGGATGATCTTCTCAGGTCACCATGATTTCTGGTGGTTGAGTGGTTGTGTGTGTTGGTTCTGTTCTTGAGCAAGAACTGGATGAACTATGTTGTGCTACCTTCACCTTACCTTGTGAATCCTTATCTGGTCGACTGGTTACTGTTTCTAGGGTTTGTGCCCCTTTTATATGAACTCTACTTCTGTTCTTGCAATGACACACAAGCCTGGCTTGCTTTGGTGACTAAGCTTGTGCATTGCCTTGCTGTGGCCTGCCCAGCACACATGAGCTGTGTGCTCTCATATGCTGAAACTTGAGCCCCTAGTGGTGCTCAGGTTTGGTCTGCTGTTGCCCTTATCTTGTGTTGTCCTTGGTTTTGGACAAGCACAAGTGTGCATGACACTTGGTGTCTGTCCAAACTGAATATCTGTGTAATACATAACCCTTGTCTAGTGTTGGTGTTTTATTTTGCAGGTTTTGAAGATGAATATGACCAGAAGATATTCTTCAAGTCATTTAGTCTAGGTTTTAGTTTAGGAGCAATATTGTAATCTTCATTTTCATTTCTGTTTATTATTCATCAATTCTTGTATCAAGAATATTGTAAAGACAATGTAATCTGTGTTGTGATATCAATAAAGCTCAAATTTTACTTATGAGCTTTTGATTTGTGTAATGTTTATATTCTGGAATAAATGTTGTATTTATTATTCACTTTGAAATTCAAAGTTATTTGAATTCATAATTTGTTTTTGAATTGTGAATTCAATTTCCATATTCATTTATACTTAATGTTTGATATTCCAAATGCATCTTACTTGTCAAATGAAATCAATTCCCCAAATCAACAAGATACAAAAGAGATCATGTCGAAATTTCCCTAACTCACATTGCCTAACCCTAAGTGCAAAATGAGAGAGAACCTCGATCCCTCTTAGGTTTAGTTGCAATAAGGCGCGAAAATTTCCCCGTTTTGCGATGAAATGCACATCCCATTTCTAAATCTACCCTTCGTTGTTCCTATGTTCTGGGTTATTACAGCCTCTCCCCCTTAACAGAAACTTCGTCCCGAAGTTAAGATTGGTACCTGAACATCTCGGGGTAAGACTTCCTTAATTCTTCTTCCGTCTCCCAAGTTGCTTCTCGCTCAGGATGATGTTGCCATTGCACTTTACAGTATTTGATTGCCCTGTTTCTTAACTTCTTCCATTGTACTTCTAAGATCTTTTCCGGTCTTTCCACATAAGTTAGGTCAGATTGCAATTCTATTTCTTCATATGTAATGGGATCATCTGGTGCCTTCAAACACTTTCTGAGTTGTGAAACATGAAACACATTATGAACTTGACTTAATTGTGCCGGTAACTCCAACTCAAAAGCTGTTCCTCGATTCTGACTGAGTATCTTAAATGGTCCAATATATCGAGGACTTAACTTTCCTTTCACTCCGAACCTCTTAAGTCCTTTCATTGGGCTAACCTTTAGATAAACCATGTCTCCCACTTTCGGTTCCCAATCTCTTCTCTTTAAGTCGGCGTAACTCTTTTGACGACTCTGAGCTATTTTGAGTCTATCCCGGATCACCTCGATGACGTCTTGTCTCTCCTTGATGTAGTCCGGTGTAAACTCCTTGTTTTCTCCGGTTTCAAACCAACAAATTGGTGATCGACACTTTCTTCCGTACAATGCTTCGTACGGTGCCATCTGGATGCTACTCTGATAACTGTTGTTATATGAGAACTCCGCTAGAGGTAAATGGTCCTCCCATGAGCCTCCAAAGTTCAGAGCACAAGCTCTAAGCATGTCCTCAAGTATCTGATTGGTTCTTTCGGTTTGTCCTCCGGTTTGTGGATGATATGCTGTACTGAAATCCAACTTGGATCCCAAAGCTTCTTGTAGTCGTTTCCAGAATGCTGATGTGAAAATTGAACCTCTATCTGAGACTATCTTCTTTGGTACTCCATGCTTACTCACAATTTCCTTCACATATATATCCACAAGCTTTTCTGCAGTATCTTTTGTGTTTACGGCTATGAAATGAGCACTCTTGGTAAGTCTGTCCACTATTACCCATATCATATCCTTCTTCTTACTAGTCATTGGTAGACCAGTAACAAAATCCATTCCGATTTCATCCCATTTCCATTCCGGTATCTCTAGTGGTTTGAGTAATCCCGCAGGACTCTGATGTTCTGCCTTCACTCGTTGACATGTATGACATTCCGAGACATATTGTGCTATTTCTCTTTTCATGTTGTTCCACCAGAACATCTCCTTCAAATCCATATACATCTTAGTACTTCCCGGATGTATTGAATAAGGGGTTTCATGTGCTTCCTTTAATATGATTGACTTTACTTCTGGATCATCTGGTACACAGATCCTTTTCTGGAAGTATAATGAATCAAAATCCCCTAGATGAAATTCCGATGGTCTTCCTTCTCCAATCCTCTTGATTTCCTCTTGGATGAACAAATCATCCGCTTGCTTTCGGATAATCTCATATTTCAAATCTGAATACATCTCATCCATAATCCTCATGGTTGCTATACTTCCCTTATCATCACCTTGAATAAATAAAATCTGAGCCTCCTCTAGCTCTTTCCGAAGTTCCTTTGGAATCTCCCATTCCGTAGGTTGATTCTCCGTACTCTTCCTACTTAGGGCATCTGCTACTACATTAGCTTTGCCTGGTGTATAGTTGATCTTAAGGTCGTAATCCTTAATCAACTCTAACCATCTCTTCTGCCTCATGTTTAATTCCTTCTGGGTGAAGAAATATTTCAAACTTTTGTGATCGGTGTATAACTCACACTTGGATCCATATAGAAATTGTCTCCAACTCTTCAGAGCATACACAACTGCCGCTAACTCTAGATCATGTACTGGGTAGTTGTGTTCATGGGGTTTCAACTGTCTTGATCCATAAGCTATTACCTTCCGATCTTGCATAAGAACACATCCAAGTCCATTCTTGGAAGCATCACAATACACCGTGTAATCCTTTCCAGGTTCAGGAACTGCTAACACCGGTGCTGTGGTTAACTTATCTTTGAGTGTTTGGAAGCTGGCTTCACACTCAGTCCACACAAATGGAGCATTTTTCTTGAGTAACTTGGTCATTGGTCCTGCAATCTTCGAAAATCCCTCTATGAATCTCCGATAATAGCCTGCCATACCAAGAAATCCTCGTATCTCCTTAGCATTTTTAGGTGATTTCCATTCCAATACGGACTGAACCTTGCTTGGATTCACCGCTATGCCTTCTTTGGTTATAACATGTCCAAGAAATTCAACACTATCTAACCAAAATTTGCACTTGCTAAACTTCGCATATAGCTGATGTTCCCTCAAAGTTTGCAGAACTATCTTCAAATGCTTGGCATGTTCTTCTTTATCTTTGGAATAGATTAGAATATCATCTATGAACACTATCACAAACTTGTCCAAGTACTTCATGAATATCTTGTTCATCAAATTCATGAAAATTGCTGGTGCATTTGTTAGTCCAAATGGTACAACCAAGTATTCATGGTGTCCATACCTTGATACGAACGCTGTTTTTGGTACATCCTCCTTCTTGATCTTGATTTGATGGTATCCTGACCTTAAATCTATCTTCGAGAAGACTCCCGCTCCTTGAACTTGATCAAAAAGGTCTTGGATTCTAGGTAAAGGATACTTGTTCTTGATAGTTACATTGTTCAAATTTCTGTAATCTCCACACATTCTCTTTCCTCCATCTCTTTTATCCACAAAAATAACTGGTGTACCCCATGGTGACACACTTTCTTGAATGAATCCCTTCTGTTCTAACTCATCAATCTGAGCTTTCAGTTCCACTAATTCCTTTGGCCCCATCTTATATGGTGGTTGTGCTATTGGTGCTGTGCCTGGAATCAGATCGATTGTGAATTCTATCTCTCTATCGGGTGGCATTCCCGGTAGTTCCTTAGGAAATACATCCTTAAACTCATTCACTACAGGAATATCTTCAATTCTCACCTCCTTCAGGCTATTTAGTTCCAATCCGATCTCCAACTCACTGTACTTATCTCCTTGGAACACTATTCGACCTCCGATGGAGTTGCGAAGTGATACTGTTTTGTCTCCACAGTTAATCACCGCTCCATTTTCTGTCAACCAATCCATCCCTAGGATGACTGATATGTCCTTCATGGGTATGATGAATAGGTCCGCGAAATACACACAGTCACATATGGTTAGGACTTGTGCTTCTTTCACGTGGGTTACTAAGATCGTCCCCCCGCGGATAGAACAGTTATAGGGGTTTCTAACTTAGAACATCTAAGCCCGAATCTTTCCACAAACTCCAATGCAAGAAATGATGTGGTTGCTCCAGTATCAAATAATACTTTGCCAGGATGAGTAAGAATGCTTAGCGTACCTAAGACTGTTTGATCCGACTCTTCCGCTTGTTCCAAAGATGTGCAATTCAGCTTTCCATAAGGCTTTCCCCTCTTGTTGTTGTTGTTGTTGTAGTTGCGGTTGCTGTTGTTGTTGTTGTTGTTGTTGTTGTTGCGGTTGTTGTTGTTTCCACCTCGTCCTCCAGAGCTCTGTCCGCTCCAAGACGCCTTGTTTGGACACTCCGGCTTGATGTGTCCTTCCTTCCCACAACCATAACAAATGATTCTGGGTTTCTGACAATCCTTCTGCAAATGACCCTTTAGGCCACAATTGTTGCAGATGATTTGGCTGATTGGATTCTGACTCTGACCTCCCCGGTTGTATTGATTACCAGTAGTAGGTCGGTATCGGGGTTTGAAACTCCGATCAGGTGTTGGTTTACTGATTGGGTACTTCCTTGGCTCTATACGAGCCCTCTTCCTTCTGTCCTCCTGGACTTGCCTATAATCATCCTCGAAAGTGATTGCCGAGTCAATCAGTTCCTGGAATTCGGCAGTCCGTGCCAACCTCAGTTGCATCTTCATGTATGGATTCATGCCTTTCATGAACCGCTTCTTCCGCTTCTCCTCTGTATCTACATCCTCAGGTGCATACCTGGATAACCTGTTGAAATCCCGAACATACTGCATGATGGGTGCAGTATTCTGTCTTAGTTCTTCAAACTCCCTCTTCTTCAGCTCCACCACGCTGTCCGGAACATGAGCTTCCCGAAACTTCTTCTTGAACTCCTCCCAGGTGAACACCTTATCTGGAGGGTGTACTGCTACAAGGTTCTCCCACCATGACGCTGCTGGTCCTGACAACAGATAAGTGGTATATCTGATCTTCTCCTCATCGTTGCAACCAACGGTCTTCAGCTTCCGTTCCGTGTCCATAAGCCAATCTTCAGCGTCCATTGGTTCTGGAGCTGATGTAAATGGTAGTGGTCTTGCATTTTGGAAGTCCGATAGTGTTACTCCCTTGCCTTCATTACCCCTATCATTGATGACGTGGGTAAAGAAATCTTGCATGTTCTTGCTCTGGCTTTCCTGGTAACGCCTCCTATCTTCCTCCATTGACCTCATATACTGTTGGAAGTCTGGGTGCATCATTGGGTGTGGTGGTGGTGGTGCGTTCTCTGCTCTAGCTGCTGCATCTGCCTCCTCTTTCTCTCTTGCTTCCCGCTCTCTGCGAGCCTCTTCGGTTTCTACTAACGCCATTTCCCCTAGTCCTGTAACAAAGAGCGATTACTCATAATTACACCATGCAAATGCTTTCTGAGCTCAACTCAATGCCCAGAACTAGTCACACAATGAAATCAAGAAGCAAATACAAAACAAACATTTATTATGCATATACTTTGTATAATACATAACACACTCACAAACTTATATTATTACATATGCTCCCTCCATAAAAAATTATATTTCGAAATGTCGAAAAATTTGGACAAAAAATCCTACATGTACATCTTCATAATATACGTGCGTTCGTCAAGTTTCACGAAAAACCAATATTTTGTGTGACTATATAAAAAAGAGAAAGTTTATCTTGTGAAAAGCATTATTTTTAGCACTGAATTTTGTCTTTTTTACACACGTCACATGATAAGTCGATTTTTTATGAAACGACTTTGTGAGCACATAGCACATGAAGATATACGTGTGAACTTTTAGTTTCAATTTTTTTAAATTTAAAATGTATGTAAAATGCATTTCGAAATATAGAGAGCATATGGACCCATGTTCCAAAACACCGCTCCCCTCACACTCACAAACTTATATTACATGTGGTACATATAAACCACTTATTTGGCTCAAAGCCCAAGCCAACGGGAATTTAAAATACGCTCTATTACAATACCACCTAGATTACTTTATTCTTCCTCGGAGCTCTACTCCTCGTCATCATAGCTCGCCTCCGCGTACATCCCTGGGGTCCATCCGGTACAGCGGTTTGTCCTCCGAACACCGTCCGGAATGAAGGTTCTTCCCGTAGGTATGTAGTCTGAATCGGACGAAGTGCCGAGACAGAGATCTGTCATGCCAAAGTAACTAGATAAAGACTCATACATATCCCCAGTGGAATACAGCTCATCTTCTCCTGTCATCCATGGAGGATTCCTATTCACTTGACCCCTCATCTTCTTCTTCTTCTTTTTCTTTGTTCCAGAACTCTCACCTACGACGTACTGGGATGTTTTGGGTAACCCCATCTCCAAATCTAAAGAAATGGAGTTGGTGTCTTTCTCTTCCTGCCCAAAGCTTTGGTTAACATTCTGGTTAACCGCGCCTCCTTCATCCTCTGACTCACAAGTGATGGGTTCTCCTTCATCTCCAAATGGTTCCCCGAAACGCCAACCAGTCGAATTCTCAATTGGTGACTCCGAGCAGTTTAGGTTCCTGGAATCATCTCCCCCATATCCAGACTCATATGATGCTGACACATGTGGATAATGTGGAACAAAGTTGGGTGTGAGTGGATCTTTATGGGATAACTGGTCACTCAAATCTACATAGCTGTCTAGGCTAAAGAAAGGTGTAGTATGTTGTGGTTGTGCCCTCAAATCACGCATCCGAGTTTGGACTTTATCAGGGTCCGTGAACTCAGCTAGCATGTGGTCAATCTCACCTCTCATCTTCATGTGTAAAAGGTACATCGTGGTCAATAAAGACTTACAGCTATCCATGTGCTGTGCTGCAGCTTCAGGACTTCTGTGTGCTAACACCAAATGATTCAGAGTGGGATCCTCATCTTCCTCGGCATGAGGTATATGAGAAAACTCTGAACATAGCAGTTCTACTGACTTGTGCTGCCTTATCTCAAGGATTGCCTTGAATAGGCCCATGTGGTAGGCTGTGGTGATAGTTTTGGCTTCTCCGTATGGCATTATACGACTCATCAGCAGTTTTTCCGGTAGTTGGACCGATACTCTGCACTTGGCTAGGATTTCCCCATCATAGTAGGTATACTTGATAACAGGTATCCGTGGATCACAATGAAGTTCCTTCAGCATCCCACACAGGAGAGCTGTTATTGGTCCATCATAATCACCAAGCCATCCCTCAACCTTCCTCAAAGTCCTCTTAGGAAAAGTGTTCGCCATTATGGCTGTATACAAAAGCAGAATATTAGTAGTGATAATGCATCATAATAGCTATAATAAAGAATTATCGCACTAAAATATATGGTTTTACTATTCTCAAGTGAATAATCACCATATTTCTAGAGAATCCTTTACTATTTCTACTAGACTCCTACAGGTTTCTTCCCTATACTAGGTTTTTCCAACCTAAGGTCGCAACATTTGCTCTGATACCAGCTGCGGTGACCCAGCATACCACTGCATTTTGTAGTATACAAGTCGTTGATATGATCTTTGCGAAGGGACTTCTTCACAATTTGCCATATCCCTCAGAGTGGTACAACAGAAACATTGCAGGTCATAACACTCCATACTTTATTACAATCATTGTCTTAACAAGTTGGTATTCTCACAGGTCCTATGAGAACACCCTAAGATACTACTTAAGTACGATTACAACTCATAACAAATATAAAGAGAGCTCAACAACTTATTTAGGTAAGTTCTACGTTGCTCGGCTCTATGATGCTAGGGTATGTCACTACTCCTCCACCTCCGTGTCATCGGGTCCGTAGACTATCCCATAGTCTACGCCTTCCACTCCGCCGGTAAGATCAGGTTCTTCGTAGACCAGCTCGTAACTTCCTTCTGGTGCTCCATCGTTGATGGCCTCCACTTCCGGATCACAGTCTAGCAAGGGTGTCGAAAGAAAGTGAGTACAGGGGTACTCAGCAAGTTCTAAAAGAATAAAAGGTGTTTGATGCACTAGCTACGACCATTGATCAGGAAATCGCAGGTCAATGCATGTTTTGAAATCATTTCTTCAAAAGGTTGCTTTTATTATGAAAACTATGCCCGTCAGTCTTCACAGGTTGACTAGAACTTCGTGGAGTTCCTTTCTGCCGCGTTCGCATTCCTTCCCGAACAAGGAGTGACAGCCACAATTTGATACACTCTGCAGAGGTGCGTTACTTTTCCCACAAGAGATCTCACCCTTTTTGCCATCCGCAGGGACTTGCCCCCGTTCACACTTCCTTTGGTGTGAGGCCAGGTATAAAGATCCAAGCCCACACCGCCTTCTCCGCGACTGCAAACCCACCCTTTTGTCCAACCGTACACCTCCAGTAGACTTCCCCCGATAATACGGCTTTACTCATGGTGTACTCCGGACAATCCTTCATAGATCGTAGAGCCATCATCACTAATGGATGGGGATTTAAAAGGCTATCCCAACCTACGGCAGTGCCTCCAACACCCCGCCAGCTCTACCAATCCGTTGGCGTGCAGAAGGGAAAAGATACGGCTGGCTTCCCCAGAGCCATTATAGATCTCATGGTCAACGCGGTTTGTACGGCGCTAGAATCACTGGACGGCATTGGTAATTAATCCTAGGGTGATATAACCCATTGCAATGGAACCTCCACCATATCAACACATACCATGGTTCCATTGCCAGCCACATAGTCATATTCATAGTTGGAAAGTAACATTTCATTTGCGATGCAGGAATGATAAGTATATAGCTTTGCATTAAAGTAGTAGAAAATACTCAAGTTGACATGAGCAAGGGTGAACTTGCCTGTGGACTGCGAGATAGTGCAGTTCAATGCAGTTGATGGAACCTGGACCTCGGGTTCTGTAAGAAGCATCATTGTCCGGTAAGGACAATGTTATAAAATCCAAATAATGCAATCATGAATGTATTATTTTATGTTGTATCCCTTTACCCCACTGAGTTATACAATTTAGGGTTGCTTTTAAGATTTATGTCTTTGACAGTAATTTACAATTGATTTAAAAGTATAAACCATTTTTAATTCACACAAAGTACAACAATTCAAAGTAAAACTATTTACTTGTTGATTCCCTTAATCATTCCAAAAATAATTGAAAATTATAGAGTTACCTCTATAGTTTTTGGAATAAAAAGGAGTATAGTATTTTTCTGGGAAAAATACCCTTTCCAAAAGAAATGACTTGGAATAATAGAATTTCATTTTGAAATGTTTGAAAATAAGTATTTGAACTTATTTGAGATTTTTCCTTGAATTTTAATTACAAGGAAATAATAGTTTAAAATTCCAAGTTATTATTTAAATTCTGAAAATTCATAATTTTGAATTTGTTTCATAAATTTCATTTCATATTTTATTCTTGTTAAGATTTATTTTTCATTCATTAATCCAATTTTTAATGGATTTTTAGAGTTGTATTTGATTTATTAAAATTTGGTAAAGTTCTGGCCTTTTATTAAATGTTAAAAGACTAAAATACCCCCTGGACCCATATTGGGCCCAGCCCATTTACCTAAACCCAGGGACGGCCCAATAAGGCGTGCCCCATAGCGGTTCGGTGGAGCCGAACGGCCCACCTCGCTCGCTCACGCACTCGTTCCTCTCACTTGCTCGACCTAACCCTAACCTCTGGCGACACCCGTGGCGATGGCGTCGCCGCCATGGCCGCCGCCGTGCTCCGGCCATCTCCGTGCTTCCCTGACCTCGCCACCTACCTGATCTGGACCGCCGCGAGACGATCTATCGATCTGTCCGCGTGGTTTCTCCGATTGCTTCCTCTCTGGCGAATCGCCTCCTCTCTGGATCTCGTGGAGAATCGCCTAGGGCGATTGGGTGATCTCCGACGAGCTCTCACCCTCACCGTCGACATGTGCGCCTCCGAGACCGACCTGGCGCGGGTGCTGCTCGCAGTACCAGTGCCATCGTCTCCATGCCGTGCTGCTGTGGTGGTGTTCGTCGGCGTAACGCCGGCGCCTTCCCTGGCTTTGCAGCTGCTATGGCCGCGCGAGCACTGCCTCGCCATGCCATAGCCTCTGCCACCAGG
This sequence comes from Lolium multiflorum, assembly GCA_030979885.1. Taxonomy (NCBI): domain Eukaryota; kingdom Viridiplantae; phylum Streptophyta; class Magnoliopsida; order Poales; family Poaceae; genus Lolium; species Lolium multiflorum. Next base: position 90,745,014 of record CM061751.1, on the reverse strand, counting down.
CGCGTGTAAGTTGCTCTGCTCCTTCTCCTTCTCCTCTCCATGCCTGTGCGCCTCCCAAGATTCTGTGCTCCTTCTTCTCTTGTTCTACTGCTCTCTGATGATCCTGTGATCATGCAGAGCCTTGCTACTGCTGCTTAAGCTACCTGTGCTTTCATTTTCTGCAAGCTCTGGCCAATTTACCAATCTCTGGTACTGGCCAGTGTGTGTTGCTGGCTGTGCATGTCATGTGTTGCTTGCTTACTGCTTGCTATGCCATGCTGTTCATGCTTATGAGCTTGCTATGCTTACTGGCATATTATACTTGCTTGTCTAGGTGTACTGCTATGCATCTGTGACACTTGTGAAGGCCAGTGATGCCTGTGAGGTGCCTCTGTGCCTCCTGTATAATCCAATGATCCATTGGATCAACCATTTCATGTTGGCTAGCCTATCTGTGTGGCTTGACTTGGTTCAATTGATCCATTTGATCAATTAAATGCCAGTGGCTTGGTTGTTGATTAATTCATGTGGCTAAGTGAATCAATTTCCTTGTGATGCTGATGCTCAAGCATCACTATGCTGTTGCTCATTCAAGCTACTGGACTTGCTCCAGTGGTTCTGGTGCAGTGATTAAATTGTGTTGCTTAATAGTATGCTACTGTCAGTGCTTAGCATGGATCTGTGATAAATTCATGCTTGTATTAATTAAATTATGATGAACTGCTTATGCAGTAATGATTTAAATTACTTGCTTGTATATGAATTTGCTGTTCATGATTCTTTTACAAGCAAATAGAGTCTGAATCCATTTCTGGATAGTGATGCTTTGTATTTGGCTTGACCTTGGGATGGTTCTAAGTGTGCTGTGACCTCAGTAGCCTTGCTACTGATTGGTTGCTCACATGGTTGGTTGGATCTTGTTGGCTACTCATCTTTGCTTGCATATTTGGGGATCATAATAAATATGAATGCCAATATGCTTGCCTGTGAAGAAATCTAGGGTTTCTGATGGTTGCATGCTTAGGATTTTCTGTGTAGTCTTGGTTAGCTGCTAAACCTTGCAATACATCTACTGGTGCTATCTGTGCATGAGATCTTGCTAGTGTGTGCATCTATGCATGTTTGCTAGTTTCTGTGCACAAGATCTGTATCTGGATGATTTCTGTTTTAGTGGCTTCTAGACTGGCAGTAATCCTTGGTGAAAACCAAGTGATGATCTACCCATATGAGCATCTGCTCATCCCATGCTTATTTCATGCATATGTGATGGATCAGATCCATTGGATCTGTCCAGGTATTTGGTATACCTTGTTCCAGCTCCTAGTGTGAAATTTTGTGTTGATGCAGACTTGTGGTTTGTGTCACAGCCCTTCACCTCCAGGTCTTGGATGATCTTCTCAGGTCACCATGATTTCTGGTGGTTGAGTGGTTGTGTGTGTTGGTTCTGTTCTTGAGCAAGAACTGGATGAACTATGTTGTGCTACCTTCACCTTACCTTGTGAATCCTTATCTGGTCGACTGGTTACTGTTTCTAGGGTTTGTGCCCCTTTTATATGAACTCTACTTCTGTTCTTGCAATGACACACAAGCCTGGCTTGCTTTGGTGACTAAGCTTGTGCATTGCCTTGCTGTGGCCTGCCCAGCACACATGAGCTGTGTGCTCTCATATGCTGAAACTTGAGCCCCTGGTGGTGCTCAGGTTTGGTCTGCTGTTGCCCTTATCTTGTGCTGTCCTTGGTTTTGGACAAGCACAAGTGTGCATGACACTTGGTGTCTGTCCAAACTGAATATCTGTGTAATACATAACCCTTGTCTAGTGTTGGTGTTTTATTTTGCAGGTTTTGAAGATGAATATGACCAGAAGATATTCTTCAAGTCATTTAGTCTAGGTTTTAGTTTAGGAGCAATATTGTAATCTTCATTTTCATTTCTGTTTATTATTCATCAATTCTTGTATCAAGAATATTGTAAAGACAATGTAATCTGTGTTGTGATATCAATAAAGCTCAAATTTTACTTATGAGCTTTTGATTTGTGTAATGTTTATATTCTGGAATAAATGTTGTATTTATTATTCACTTTGAAATTCAAAGTTATTTGAATTCATAATTTGTTTTTGAATTGTGAATTCAATTTCCATATTCATTTATACTTAATGTTTGATATTCCAAATGCATCTTACTTGTCAAATGAAATCAATTCCCCAAATCAACAAGATACAAAAGAGATCATGTCGAAATTTCCCTAACTCACATTGCCTAACCCTAAGTGCAAAATGAGAGAGAACCTCGATCCCTCTTAGGTTTAGTTGCAATAAGGCGCGAAAATTTCCCCGTTTTGCGATGAAATGCACATCCCATTTCTAAATCTACCCTTCGTTGTTCCTATGTTCTGGGTTATTACACGTTCTTGAAGCCAAACCTAAACATTGGAAGAACATCCTTTCTCCCAATGAAAGGACAGCAGTCGACGAGTTGTTTGTCAAATTTCTTCAGATCAAAGAAGCCGATGGCTAGACCATGATTGGCACAGAGGTAGCTGCCATGTTCTTAAAACATCGGGTTCAGCCAGTCATGGCCAGGGTTCATCCGATGTGGTTATATTCGGGTCCGAAGGATGAGACCAGGATAAATGTTGAACTAGGAAAAGGAGCTGCTTGACAAAGTTCGACGCCTCACTCTCCTCAGCCAAGAAGACTCAATCCCAATGATATCTTCTTATCCACCTCTTGATGCCGATCATCCGCCGATGGAGTTAAATTTTGCTTCTTATACTCCTATTACTCTATTCTGCTTGATCGACACGACTATCATTGTTCTTACTTGCTTTTTTTCTTCCCTTTTTTTTCTTTGGCAGACCCCCATAGCCTCTGGGAACTTGCGTGACCTGCCGGATGTTACTTACGAAGGGGGAGGTTCCTCAACCCCTGAAAAATTTCATACTGTTGAAAACACAAGCTCAAAGGATGAACATGATGATCCGATGGATTCTGAAGCTGCCTTTACCAATCTTCCTCCCCCAGCCAACGATACTTGCGACATAGTGGGATAAAGGCGTGATGAAGAAGCTGATCATGATACCTTTGTTAATGCAGCTGTGGAGGAGGTCAGAACTTCACCGGTGAAGAGATCGACCGGCGTCTTTGCCGATGAAGACGATCTCTTCGAGCTGTAAGTGCTTACTTCTTTGGCCCAGGACTCGTGTTTCGCTTTTACCATTCGCATTTCCTTCTTAATTCTTATCAAATTTTTTTCTTGTAGTGACAAAGGATTCATCGAGCCTCCGTCTAAGAAGGCCAAATCTGGTGCCTGATACGCGTACAGCACGCGTCCGTTGGGAACCCCAAGAGGAAGGTGTGATGCGTCGGCAAGTTTTCCCTCAATATGAAACCAAGGTTTAATCGAACAGTAGGAGCCAAGAAGCACGTTGAAGGTTGATGGCGGCGAGATGTAGTGCGGCGCAACACCAGGGATTCCGGCGCCAACGTGGAACCTGCACAACACAAACCAAGTACTTTGCCCCAACGAAATAGCGAGGTTGTCAATCTCACCGGCTTGCTGTAACAAAGGATTAGATGTATAGTATGGATGATGATTGTTTGCAGAAAACAGTAGAACGATATTGCAGTAGATTGTATTTCGGTAAAGAGAATTGGACCGGGGTCCACGATTCACTAGAGGTGTCTCTCCCATAAGATAAACAGCTTGTTGGGTGAACAAATTACAGTTGGGCAATTGACAAATAAAGAGGGCATGACCATGCACATACATATTATGATGAGTATAGTGAGATTTAATTGGGCATTACGACAAAGTACATAGACCGCTATCCAGCATGCATCTATGCCTAAAAAGTCCACCTTCAGGTTATCATCCGAACCCCCTCCAGTATTAAGTTGCTAACAACAGACAATTGCATTAAGTATTGCGCGTAATGTAATCAGTGACTACATCCTCGAACATAGCACCAATGTTTTATCCCTAGTGGCAACAGCACATCCATAATCTTAGAGGTTTGTCACTCCCAGTTCACGGAGACATGAACCCACTATCGAGCATAAATACTCCCTCTTGGAGTTACAAGCATCTACTTGGCAGAGCATCTACTAGTAACGGAGAGCATGCAAGATCATAAACAACACATAGATATAAATTGATAATCAACATAACATAGCATTCTCTATTCATCGGATCCCAACAAACACAACATATAGAATTACAGATAGATGATCTTGATCATGTTCGGCAGCTCACAAGACCCGACAATTAAGCACAATGGGGAGAAGACAACCATCTAGCTACTGCTATGGACCCATAGTCCAGGGGTAGACTACTCACACATCACTCCGAAGGCGACCATGGCGGCGTAGAGTCCTCCGGGAGATGATTCCCCTCTCCGGCAGGGTGCCGGAGGCGATCTCCTGAATCCCGAGATGGGATTGGCGGCGGCGGCGTCTCTGGAAGGTTTTCCGTATCGTGGCTCTCGGTACTGGGGGTTTTGCGACGAAGGCTATTTGTAGGCGGAAGGGCAGGTCAAGGGGCGTCACGAGGGGCCCACACCCTAGGTCGGCGCGGCCAGGGCTTGGGCCGCGCCGCCCTATGGTTTGGCCACCTCGTGGCCCCACTCGTCTCCTCTTCGGTCTTGGAAGCTTCGTGGCAAAATAGGACCCTGGGCGTTGATTTCGTCCAATTCCGAGAATATTTCCTTACTAGGATTTCTGAAACCAAAAACAGCAGAAACACAGCACTTGGCATCTTGTTAATAGGTTAGTTCCAGAAAATGCACGAATATGACATAAAGTGTGCATAAAACATGTAGATATCATCAATAATGTGGCATGGAACATAAGAAATTATCGATACGTCGGAGACGTATCAGCATCCCCAAGCTTAGTTCTGCTCGTCCCGAGCAGGTAAACGATAAACAAAGATAATTTCTGGAGTGACATGCCATCATAACCTTGATCATACTATTTGTAAGCATATGTAGTGAATGCAGCGATCAAAACAATGTATATGACATGAGTAAACAAGGGAATCATATAGCAAAGACTTTTCATGAATAGTACTTCAAGACAAGCATCAATAAGTCTTGCATAAGAGTTAACTCATAAAGCAATAATTCAAAGTAAAAGCATTGAAGCAACACAAAGGAAGATGAAGTTTCAGCGGTTGCTTTCAACTTGTAACATGTATATCTCATGGATATTGTCAACATAGAGTAATATAACAAGTGCAATATGCAAGTATGTAGGAATCAATGCACAGTTCACACAAGTGTTTGCTTCTTGAGGTGGAGAGAAATAGGTGAACTGACTCAACAATAAAAGTAAAAGAATGGTCCTTCAAAGAGGAAAGCATCGATTGCTATATTTGTGCTAGAGCTTTGATTTTGAAAACATTAGAGAGCAATAAAAGTAAAGTTTTGAGAGGTGTTTGTTGTTGTCAACGAATGGTAGTGGGCACTCTAACCCCCTTGCTAGACAAACCTTCAAAGAGCGGCTCCCATTTTATTTTATTTTTGTGTGGCACTCCTTCCAACCTTTCTTTCACAAACCATGGCTAACCGAATCCTTCGGGTGCCTGCCAACAATCTCATACCATGAAGGAGTGCCTTTTTATTTTAGTTTTATTATGATGACACTCCTCCCCACCTTTGCTTTCTCAAGCCATGGCTAACCGAATCCTTCGGGTGCCGTCCAACAATCACATACCATGGAGAAGTGTCTATTTTTATTAATTAATTTGGGACTGGGAATCCCATTGCCAGCTGTTTTTGCAAAATTATTGGATAAGCGGATGAAGCCACTAGTCCATTGGTGAAAGTTGCCCAACAAGATTGAAAGATAAACACCACATACTTCCTCGTGAGCTATAAAACATTGACACAAATCAGAGGTAATAAATTTTGAATTGTTTAAAGGTAGCACTCAAGCAATATACTTTGGAATGGCGGAGAAATACCATGTAGTAGGTAGGTATGGTGGACACAAATGGCATAGTGGTTGGCTCAAGTATTTGGATGCATGAGAAGTATTCCCTCTCGATACAAGGTTTAGGCTAGCAAGGCTATTTGAAACAAACACAAGGATGAACCGGTGCAACAAAACTCACATAAAAGACATATTGTAAACATTATAAGACTCTACACCGTCTTCCTTGTTGTTCAAACTCAATACTAGAAATTATCTAGACTTTAGAGAGACCAAATATGCAAACCAAATTTTAGCATGCTCTATGTATTTCTTCATTAATGGGTGCAAAGCATATGATGCAAGAGCTTAAACATGAGCACAACAATTGCCAAGTATCACATTATCCAAGACATTTTAGCAATTACTACATGTATCATTTTCCAATTCCAACCATATAACAATTTAACGAAGAAGAAACTTCGCCATGAATACTATGAGTAGAGCCTAAGGACATACTTGTCCATATGCTACAGCGGAGCGTGTCTTTCTCCCACATAAAGAATGCTAGGATCCATTTTATTCGAACAAAACAAAAACAAAAACAAACCGACGCTCCAAGAAAAGCACATAAGATGTGATGGAATAAAAATATAGTTTCAGGGGAGGAACCTGATAATATTGTCGATGAAGAAGGGGATGCCTTGGGCATCCCCAAGCTTAGAAGCTTGAGTCTTCTTGATATATGCAGGGATGAACCACCGGGGCATCCCCAAGCTTAGAGCTTTCACTCTCCTTGATCATGTTGTATCATCTCCCTCTCTTGATCCTTGAAAACTTCCTCCACACCAAACTTAGAACAACTCATTAGAGGGTTAGTGCACAATCAAAATATACATGTTCAGAGGTGACATAATCATTCTTAACACTTCTGGACATTGCACAAAGCTACTGAAAGTCAATGGAATCGAAATATCCATCGAACATAACAAAACAGGCAATGCGAAATAAAAGGCAGAATCTGTCAAAATAGAACAGTTCGTATTGACGAATTTTATTTAGGCACCAGAATTGCTCAAATGAAAATGCTCAAATTGAATGAAAGTTGCGTAAATATCTGAGGATCACTCACGTAAATTGGCATAATTTTCTGAGTTACCTACAGAGAATTTTGCCCAGATTCGTGACAGCAAAGAAATCTGTTTCTGCGCAGTAATCCAAATCTAGTATGAACTTTACTATCAACGACTTTACTTGGCACAATAAAACACTAAACTAAGATAAGGAGAGGTTGCTACAATAGTAAACAACTTCCAAGACACAAAATAAAAACAAAGTACTGTAGTAAAAATATGGGTTGTCTCCCATAAGCGCTTTTCTTTAACGCCTTTCACCTAGGCGCAGAAGGTGTGTATCAAGTATTATGAAAGGGTGGTGCATCTACAGCGGGGTTTGGAGTTTTCTCAGCCAAGCATAGTATATTGGATACATAAGTTTTAGCGTCTCCCTTTTCATTAGTCTTAGGCTTGCTACTCTCATCAAACAAATTTTCAGGAACAAGCCAAGCATAGTTATTTTCTAGTGCATCATTCATCGCTAGGAGCTTACATGGTATTGGTGCTTTGATCTCCCCACCATCATTAATATTATTAGTGTACCTTATTCTATCCATGTCCATCTTTTCAAGGAGACTAACAAAATTGGTGCAAGAACCAAGCATATCATATTTAGCAAAGACCTTTCTAGCCTCCCTTGCTAGACCACCAAATTCTCTAAGAAGGGTTTCTAAGACAAAATCTTTCTTTTCCCCCCGGTGTAGAGGTGAATTCCAGGGTGCCTTCTCCCACATCTATGACTGCTCCCAATAGTTTCAGCAGGGATCTTCCGAGTGTGATTTGTCCTGTCCCTACACATTCAATAACAAGATAATCAATGGATATTGTTCTTCCAAGAATGGTTGTATGCACACCTGCGGCTATTCCCTTAGGAATTATAACAGAGTTATCAATGAGAGTTATTTCTTCTCCTCCTTCATCAACTCCCCAAAGTTTCAAAGATTTATAAATGCTCTCAGGTATAAGGCAAAATTCAGACATAATATCACAATTGGCATGAAGAGTTTGATCACCGATAACAATTTTAACAGTAGGATCCCATAATGAAGGTTCAGAGTTCACTAAAACTTGTTCAAGACGATTACGAACATAGCGATAGTTGTCATCCAAGCGAGATGTACTTATCTCGAGATTGTTTAATCTATTATAAATGCTAATAAGGGCTGAATCAAAGTTATTAGCTGAATCATGTGATGCAACCAACTTCTTTATGGCATTAAAATCTTGATCCCCATTGCAATGAAGGAAATCTCCTCCCACTAAAGCATCCAAAGCATATCTATAGCGAATCATAAGACCAAAATAAAAGTTACTAAGGAGCAAACTTAGAGTCATTTGAGGTTCAGTTTTACGATAAGAAGTAAAAATTCTAGACCAAGCATCCTTAAAACTCTCCTCATCCCCTTGTTTAAAAGTGAAGACTAATTCTTCAGGTGAAGAAGTAACAGGTTCAGAGCTAGACATGGTAACAAAAACTAATTTTTTTGTATTTTTAATATAGAGTGCAAGACAGTAAATAAAGCAAACTAGATAAAGTAAATGCGAGTAACTAATTTTTTTGTGTTTTTTATATAGCAAACAAGATAGCAAATAAAGTAAAACTAGCAACTAATTTTTTTGTATTTTGATATAGTGTAGCAAACAAAGTAGTAAATAAAACTAAGCAAGACAAAAACAAAGTAAAGAGATTGGAATGTGGAGAATCCCCTTGCAGCGTGTCTTGATCTCCCCGGCAACGGCGCCAGAAAAAGAGCTTGATACGCGTACAGCACGCGTCCGTTGGGAACCCCAAGAGGAAGGTGTGATGCGTACAAGGGCAAGTTTTCCCTCAATATGAAACCAAGGTTTAATCGAACCAGTAGGAGCCAAGAAGCACGTTGAAGGTTGATGGCGGCGAGATGTAGTGCGGCGCAACACCAGGGATTCCGCGCCAACGTGGAACCTGCACAACACAAACCAAGTACTTTGCCCCAACGAAACAGCGAGGTTGTCAATCTCACCGGCTTGCTGTAACAAAGGATTAGATGTATAGTGTGGATGATGATTGTTTGCGAAAACAGTAAAGAACAATTGCAGTAGTTGTATTTCAGTAAAGAGAATTGGACCGGGGTCCACAGTTCACTAGAGGTGTCTCTCCCATAAGATAAACAGCATGTTGGGTGAACAAATTACAGTTGGGCAATTGAAAAATAAAGAGGGCATGACCATGCACATACATATTATGATGAGTATAGTGAGATTTAATTGGGCATTACGACAAAGTACATAGACCGCTATCCAGCATGCATCTATGCCTAAAAAGTCCACCTTCAGGTTATCATCCGAACCCCCTCCAGTATTAAGTTGCTAACAACAGACAATTGCATTAAGTATTGCGCGTAATGTAATCAGTGACTACATCCTCGAACATAGCACCAATGTTTTATCCCTAGTGGCAACAACACATCCATAATCTTAGAGGTTTCTGTCACTCCCCCAGATTCACGGAGACATGAACCCACTATCGAGCATAAATACTCCCTCTTGGAGTAACAAGCATCTACTTGGCCAGAGCATCTACTAGTAACGGAGAGCATGCAAGATCATAAACAACACATAGATATAAATTGATAATCAACATAACATAGTATTCTCTATTCATCGGATCCCAACAAACCCAACATATAGAATTACAGATAGATGATCTTGATCATGTTCGGCAGCTCACAAGACCCGACAATTAAGCACAATGGGGAGAAGACAACCATCTAGCTACTGCTATGGACCAATAGTCCAGGGGTAGACACATCACTCTGGAGGCGACCATGGCGGCGTAGAGTCCTCGGGAGATGATTCCCCTCTCCGGCAGGTGCCGGACGATCTCTGAATCCCCGAGATGGGATTGGCGGCGGCGGCGTCTCGGAAGGTTTTCCGTATCGTGGCTCTCGGTACTGGGGGTTTCGCGACGAAGGCTATTTGTAGGCGGAAGGGCAGGTCAAGGGGCATCACGAGGGGCCCACACCCTAGGTCGGCGCGGCCAGGGCTTGGGCCGCACCGCCCTATGGTTTGGCCACCTCGTGGCCCCACTTCGTCTCCTCTTCGGTCTTCTGGAAGCTTTGTGGCAAAATAGGACCATGGGCGTTGATTTCGTAATTCCGAGAATATTTCCTTACTAGGATTTCTGAAACCAAAAAAGCGGAAAACAGACCGGCACTTCGGCATCTTGTTAATAGGTTAGTCCAGAAAATGCACGAATATGACATAAAGTGTGCATAAAACATGTAGATATCATCAATAGTGTGGCATGAAACATAAGAAACTATCGATACGTCGGAGACGTATCAGTGCCGCTCCGCCGACTGTTGCAGCTTCCGAAGCTTCGGCTCCTACTGCAGCCCCAGGGGCCCAAATATCGACTGCTTCCTCCCTTTCCAGGGGAAAAGATATTCCTTTGACAGCTGCTGCCAAAACTCCTCTTTCGGGGAAACCTGTAGGTCTTCTTTGGTCGCCAATTTTCCTGAATGTGCTTTTGACTAACAATCCTTTGATAAATATTTATTTTTCCCTTTTCTCAAGGATCTCCGAGCTGTCATATCTTCTTTAGAGTCCTTCGCCTCTCAATTCACCTCCCAGAGCGGACAAGGCTCGATTACAAAGGGAGGTTAAATCTTCTTCTTCGAAGTTGGAGGGTGCAATAAAAATAGCTGTCGAAGCCCGCCAAGAAGTTGACTCCCTGAAGGAGGAACTCGAGGGGCTAAAGGAGAAGCTGAAGGTCGAAGAAGCATCCAGGCTGGCCGCTGAAGCTTGGGGGCTGAAAAGGATGATCTTCTTCGCCAATCTTCCTTGGATTTGCTCAGTAATTCCCTTCTAGCTTCCCTGTTGATTATTATATTGTGAATCTAGTCCTTTGTTTAGTAATCTTTTTCTCATTTCGTTCTTCGCAGAGGCCGCAGATATCTCTGCTGATGCTTTGGATAAGCTTACAAACAATTCTCCAGCAAACGGGGTGTCGATGACTCTTGCTTCACATCAGCTTACACAGGACCTCCTCGAGAAGGGCAAGGGAGCCATGACACGGATGCACTCGATGATCTTCCCCAAGATTAGCCAAGACAAGACTTTGGGGCAGCTAATCGATGCTTTCGCCGTCAACACCAAGGAGGTTATCGAGGTATTCAAATGTACTTCACGTACCTATGGTGCCCTCTTAGCCTTCCAACTCATGATGGGTCATGGCTTCAAGGCCGATATTGAGGAGATTTCTAAGGAGCTGCCGAAAGAACGAGATGGGCAGTTTGTCGATCTGGGCGTTTTTAAAACTTCAGCTCTTAAGTGTGCACGCCAACTCCTTGAGCTAGTTTCGGCAAAGAAATCATCGGTTGGCCCAAGTTTGTCGAACCAGACCCAAGCCCCTTGATTCTTGTAACAGACTCCTTTTTTAGCTTGATTTGAAACATTGTCCTGTCGTAACACTTGTGGTTGTAATAAAGTCCATGCTGGCAATGTTGCCAATGTACTCTTACTATGAAATTTTTACTTGCACTCTCCCGATGGGAGTAGCTCCCAATGCTGAAGCGACACGGTCTATCATATCCTTTGACGCTGTTTGCAGGTTTTCCCCATGCCTTCGTTTGTCGACGATTCTTCGGGTGCTGTTTCTGAAACCGATCGACTGCAGCGTATGAAGGATCAGATCGCGCAGATGGAGAAGGATTTTCGCAACACCTATGCCTTGGCCGCAATTATCAAAAAGAAGAGCGATATTGCGGCTGACGTAGAGCGCTATGCTCTTACTCAGCTGCATAAGGCCACCGAAAATTTAAATTGTAAGCTTCCTGATCCTTTTGCCCATTATTTTTCATCGAAATGCATCATCTGAACTCCACTTGATTCCTTTGCTAGTCGTAGCCCTGAACCGTGCTGAAGAGAACAAACGGATCCATGAGCGTGTGAACGCATTGACCCAGCTATCATCAGCGGATGAGGTTTTCTAGAGAGAGCACTCGAAAGCTTCGGCTGTTGCGAAGTTCCAAGATCGTGTCCAGCAGGTCCACCGCTTCTTCGACAAGTGCTACAAAGGGCTAAGGGTAATATGGAGGACGATGTTCCCTTTGAACACGGTCCCTCCCACGCTGTTGACTTTAATGTTGGAGTTTAGCAACACCAAGAAGATTCGAGACTTGGTGCGAGCTCAAGTTTTTGCAGGAGCCAGATTTACACTTGCCCTCGTCCTTGCGCGTTATCCTTCAGCAAACCTGCTGAGCATTGCTAATGTGGTTGGTAGTTTGGAGCTGTTGTACCCGAAGGTAGTATTGCCTGCCAATATAATTGTCGACAGGCTTGAGAAGGATTCGAAGACACCTGAAGAAAAAGAAACTCTGCAAGAGTAATTCAGGATCATGCTCTTATTGTAAATAGATAATTTAGCTATTACATCCATGGTACTGGATTGCGAAGTTTAAACTATTTTTTCGGTAGGTGCATGCATATGCACCTTTTACCATGTTAATGCCGTTGGCGAATTTTGGGAGGAGCAAATCTTAACTACTCGTTTAAGCGTATGTGTGTTCGTTGGTCAGCAAATTATTTGAGTGATTAGCTCGTGTTGCGGGTCTTGCTAAACCCATTGTATGTGCAACTTTTCTTTCAACCAATGCATGTCCTGACAGCAGCTCACGAACATATGGGTAGCACTAGCTCTGTCGATGACTCCGTCGTTCTTTGATGCTTCCATAGGTGAAGTATCGAACGTGGGTCATTTTATACACGTATTTCCAGACTCTTGCTATTTACGGCACTCTTAGAGGCATCTATAGCAGAGGGAAAGGTCAGCGTCCTTGTTTGTTTTGCATCCTTTAGCGCTCGTAGTTTCAGAGGCTTTTTCGGAGCACAATCTTTTGCCGCGTACTTCGTCGCACCATCGTTGATGCGGAGTGCTCCGAATTACTGCAATGCTTTTCAAGGAATCAAAACTTAAGTTCTCATTAATAAAGTAGGCACGGAACTAAGGGGCGAAAAAAAGGGAGGGCCCTGTTGAAAAGAAAGGAAAAAACTAAACACTATCCATCCGCTTAAGAAAGGAAAGGGTTCTTCTTATCTTCCGGCTTGTCCACCGCGTCAGCGATTTTGGGAGCGTCGTTGATTTCACTAGGAGTCTCGGCGGTGATTGCCATTGTCTTGCTTTCTCCTATGACTGTTGTGCCATCAACTGCCAAGCTTTTATGGTCAAAACTTCTAGGGCAAGATCGGCTTGCTTCTTCTCCGTCTTCCTGCCGCGTTCGTCTTCCTTATTATCATGTGCCGATGACTTGGAAGGGAGATCGATGATTTCCTGTTTTACTCCAAACTTCGCAGCGATCCTCTGAAAGTCGCGATCACAATTGTCTGAGCGTGAGAAACTTCCATAGACTGTGATGTTTGTCCCGTTGTTCCCAGGCATTTTCAGCTTGAGGTATGCGTAGTGCGGCACAACCATGAAATTGGCATAAGCTGATCTTCTGAGTATAGCGTGGTTCTGTGATTCCCAGTTCACAACCTCAAACTCGATATTTTCCTTCCTGAAGTTGTCGGGTTTGCCAAAGACGACATTCAGGTAAACTTTGCCAAGGGAGTACGCCGGTGAAGTGGGGAGAATCCCATGAAAGCAGGTGTCGGTCTCTTCTAGCATCCTCATGGTGATCCCCATACTTCTGATTGTGTCGACGAATATCAGGTTTAGTACACTTCCGCCATCCATGAAGACTTTGCTCATCTTGAACCCCCCAATTTGCGCCTCAACTATTAATGCTGCATGTCCTGGTTTCGGTATTGTCATCGGGTGATCAGTTCTGCTGAACGTAATGCTTTGAGATGATCACTCGACGTACTCGGGGATGTTGGCCATGATGCTTTCTGCCAGATTAATTTCTCGGGTGAGCTTCTTTATTTCCCTTCTCGAAACACCTATCCTGTGGATCATGCTCATCTGCCCACGTGGTGGTGGAAACGACTCGTTGGGGTTGTGAGGCTGAGCCCGCTAGACCTGGTGCTGAGGTGGAGGTGGTGGTGGTGTTTTGTTGTTCTGCTGGATGAGCTTCTGCATTTCGATGAACTGTCGACAATCTCTGAGCAGATGATTTGACTTTGTTTTGTTGTCTTTGGAGTTGACGTACGAATGCAGGTAGCAGGGAGAATTTATCTGTTCGGCAAAGGGTTGCTCGGGAGTCCTCTGTGGCCGTATTTTGTAACTGCCGCGATTTCCAGAGTTGCTCCTATTGCCGTCTTGTCGATCGTCTCGTCTGTCATCGTACCGATCGTCCCGCCGATCGAAGTAACCCGCAGCTACCAGGTTACTATCGTCGTAACTGCGGTCTTTTCTTTTCTTACGGCGATCCCTGCGTCCACCCGAGTCGTGCTTCGGCTGATCGTCGTCTTCGTCGTCACTGCGCTGTCGAGGCTTTCGAACATTGTCCTCGCCATCAGCCCAGCTGTTGGCGATTTCCATTAGCTTGGTTATAGTTTTTGGCTTCTTGCACCCAAGCTCCTCTATGTAGGTTTCACGTCGGATGCCATCGCTGAAAGTATCGATTCCTATGTTGACAGAGACATCTTTAGCGGCGTTTAGGAGCTTGGTAAATCTCCCGATGTAGGCGCGCATCGACTCTTTCTGCTTCTGTTGGCAATGTCGTAATTCCTCGATCCCGACGGGTCTGTTGTATGTTGCTTGGAAATTGGCAATGAAAGCATCCACTAGATCGTCCCATGATTTGATGGAACCTTTCGACAGTCCTCTCAGCCAAGCTTGTGCCGAGTCCTTCAGGTAAAGGCGTAGCCTTGCATTGCCGCTATCCGATTTCCCTTGTGTAGGATTCAGTCGCAGTAATCGTCTATCCAAGACCTCGGCTCCTGCTGTCCATCATACTTGGCGTTGTCGGTGGGGGTGGGCTTGAACTTTTTGGGCGGCATCGCCTCGCGGATTTTGTAGCTTAAACAGATCGGCACCCCTTAGCTCGTCGTCGTTCTCCGGCTTTCATCCGAGGTGTCTGTCTGTATTCCTCCCTAGCAGCGCGTCGTCTTGCTTTATCGATTCTGCTCGGGTGATTTCATCTCGAGCGTCCCTTGAGCGATGCTTTGAGCCGCTGGCCTGCAACGTGGTCTTTTCCTTCCGTGGGACCAGATTATCTCCTAATATTGCGAGACTTTCTAAGGCGCCCCGGTGAGCTTGAGCCATAGAACCTTTAGGTCGCTGATTGATGAGGTACGCAGCGAGGTTGGCAGTTGCTCCCTCGACGGTTTTTGGCCGTAGCATGCCTGCGGTGTCCGTGGTCATGAAGGACTTGGTTAGATTCGATGTGATTTCTCTAGCATCATCTTCCGAAAGCCTGGATAGCCTTGATTGGTGCTTGCCTACGCCTTGACTGCTTCGGGAAGCGCTTCCTCGCGAGCCTCTCCGTCGCTCACTAGATTGTTCGGCAGCGGATAGACGTCTCTCGAGGGTGGCTTGCTCTTTGGATAATCGCTCCCGGTTTTTCTCCAATATAGAGCGATAAGCGTTGAGAGTTCCAACCGAGGTTCCTTCAGGGAGTGATGTGTTGTTAAGCACCGCCGCCCTGGCTGCTGCCCATTCTTCCTCTGCGATGGTGTAGTCGCTATTGTTGATACTGGCGCTGTTTTCGAAGCCTGTCCGTCGGCTGGATCGGGGATTGTGAGCTTCATCTCCCCTGTTTCTTGTGTTTCATGTGTTATTGGCGGCATAAACTTGATGGCGTGCTGCCTTCCAGGTGGCCCCCTTGGCGACGCTGTCGACGCTGTCCTCTCCTGACGAATACTGGGCGCTCCAGATGAATGGTGTATCACTCGACCCCAATCCGTGCCTAGTGTCGCAGTTTAGACAGTAGTATGAGGTCATCTCTGAAGACATGAGGTTGTCGGATCCGACTGACATTGAAGAGGTCGACCGAGGGGTTGATGGAGAGGATGAATTCGTCGAGTTGGTCAGGCCAGCCGAGAGGTCGACTCATGATGACAGGCTTGACCCTGCGGCCGGTGGTTGTGATTCCCTCGCCGACCTGGGGTGTGAGGTCCTAGTAGTCGAAGGACTCCTTCCGCGTTGACATTGTAGTGGATGCTGCCGAACGTCATCTCCATGTTTCCTTGTAGATCTGAGAAGGTAGAGCGCGAGGAGTCGCTGTGCGGGGTGAATTCGTAGGAGCCGAATCGAATCGGGCTTCCTAGTCTTGGCGATGATGGTGATGATGGTGTCGACGACATGACTGGATCTGCCGATGTCGGGTCTTCTGCCGATAGATTTCTGAGACGGCGCCAATTGTCGAGGTACTCCTCGGCGGTGCCCTCCGATTGGGGCTTAGGGTTGATGGAATCCTGTAGGCTGACACGAGACATCGGTGAACAGACAAGCGGGGGGAGCGATTTACCCAGGTTCGGGGCCCTCGATGAGGTAAAACCCTTATGTCCTACCTGTCTGATCTTGATTATGAGTTGGGTTACAATGGGGTGCCGAAGGTTTCGGCTGTGATCTCGTCAAGAGGCTAAGTGCTACGGTGACCTAGCTCTAGACTTCTGGTGGCTAAAGTTGCTAAGATTGATTGTGTCCCTCGGCAGCCCCTCTCTTGGCCTTTATATAGGAGGCCAGGTCTCAAGAGGTCTGTCCGGGTACGACTAGGTTTACAAAAGACCTAGCTCTAATCTTTCCTTGTTCGGCTCTTCATTGTCTTGTTCTTCAAGGAATCTTCTCAAGCGCCGTCCTAGTGGCCCGCCTTGCCATCGGGTATCTTCATGGGCCTCCAGTTAGGCCAAACGGGATAAGGCAATATCGGTTACTCGAAGGGTAATGCCCACGTCACTAGCGCGTCAGAAACAGTGCGCATGTCTCTGACAGGCTCGATTTCCAACATGTTCTCGACTTCGCTGAGGAGGAGTAATGGCTAAGCAACCGGAAAAAGATACCGGAAGGTTTTGGCTAGCATGATGTGCTGGTATGGTTTCGGCAGAGACGCCGGAAGGTTTTAACTGGAAACCGGAAGGTTTAAACCGGTACGTTTAAGATGGGAACCTGGCATGGTCCGTCGGATAGAATCCGCCGGACTATACCAGCTTCAGGGACTAATGTTGGGGGGATGGCCCCCGGTATGCCAAAGGCATGACAAACTAGCCTTGTTTTAGCTATCAAGGTACCAGTTTAAAGATTATTCCGGATAACTAAGTTAAGTTTATAGCCAAGTGAAAGTATACCGGTAACCCAGAAGGGGTATACCGGAATACGGTAAACTTGAGAGGATGCCGGATTACCGGCATAAGCTAAACTATAGAACGTCGGTAGTCTGGTCAAAGATTCCTTCAAGGACTAGAGGACAAGGATGAGCGAAGCACATCAGCTTTAATCGAAGCTCTGAAGCCAAAGCAGATGATGACGTAAAAGCTACCGGAAGAGGTCATCTCTTCCTGTTTAACGAGAAGGCCGGTGTCATCAAGACCAAAGAAGCTTTATAAAGTAGCCTAGGTCATCCAGGATTCCGTTAGGGTTTCTTCCCATGTAAGCCACCCTCTCCCCTATATAAGGAGAGGGGGCACACCCCTTCGGGGGACGGTTCATCGGTTAGTAGACCGCACCTAGAGAAAGAGTGGGTGTACTGTTCTTCTTCAACCTCTGGCCAAGGCCAAGTTCATCAAAAAAGATACCGGTATTCCACCTGAAATCCATCCTCGTGTAACCAAAACCCTCCCCGAATCCTCTAGCGCACATTCGGCCCCAACTTAAGCCATCCCATGGCATCTGTCTGTTCACCACGATGACATACTACGTGACATAAGAAGACTATGTGCTTTGGTTTTTTTTTTTTTATTTTTTTGAATTTTTATGCCCATTTCAATTTTGGTCAAATCCTAGGTTTGACCAAGATTTAAACAAGTTAAAAACATGAATATGAAAAAGTAAGCATGTATCGATTCTTCTTAGTCACTCCAAAATGAAGCTCGTGGGAGTATTTTGAAATTTCCATGTTTGAAACCCAATACCATTTCTCTTCATGCTTGACTTCATAAGATAGAGTTTAGGGTTAGGGGGTAGATACATGATTTTTCTGGTTCAAATATGTCTAGATCTTGTTTATCAACTTGAATGCTTACTGTATGACATAAGAAGACTATTTGCTAACAGATGAAGTAAGGACTCTAACTATGAAAAGTACCAAACAATGCATATTAAAATGATTTTTTAGAGGAATACTACTTCAGATTATTTAATTTTATATTAGCAAGCCAAAATCGAATCCCGTAGTTGGATTTTTTGAAATTGATCCGTAGTACTAGGCAAAACCCTGGTTTAACTTATTTAATCATAGATTCGTAGGTCCATTTTTTACGTTTTTATTATTATTACTAGGCAGCACATGTGTTTGCCCGTCCAGTGAAACTCGGAGGAAGAGAGATCGCACGGGAGGAGACGAAGGGAAAGCAGTCACGGGTCCCGTCTTATTTATGGTGTCTCCCCTTTTTCCGGTGATGATGTTGACTGCTGTGCGGTTTCTCAGTGCGCAGGAGGTGCGACGGCGAGGCCAAGAATGAGAGAGATGTTTTTTTGTGAGAGGGACAACCGAAGGATCCTGAAGGACCCAGAGACTTCCGATACGCATCCTGATGCATCTTCTCTTGATAAAGAAGATTGCTGGGAGTTTGCGTACCTACCGCACGTGACTTGTGCTCACTGAAGTGTGGGACCTCATGCATGGGAACCACACGTAAGTGACATACATGTTGTTCTAATAACTCGGGTGATTATTATACTGTATTATTACAAAGTTTCCTATGGATCCTTCTTAGTCACTCCAAAATGAAGCTTTTGGGAGGTTTTTGAAATTTCCATGTTTCAAACCCAAAACCCACTTCTCTTCATGCTTGAATTCATAAGACAAAGTTTAGGGTTAGGGGGTAGATAGATGATTTTTCTGGTTTGAATATGTCTAAATCTTGTTTATCAACTTGAATGCTTACTGTATGACATGACTATGTGCTTTCATTTTTTGTTTGTTTTTTTCTTGAATTTTTATGCCCATTTGAATCTTGGTCAAATCCTAGGTTTGACCAAGAGGTAAACAAGTTTAAAACATGAATATGAAAAAGTAAGCATGTATCCTTCTTAGTCACTCCAAAATGAAGCACTTGGGAGGTTTTAAAATTTCAATGTTTGAAACCAAAATCCACTTCTCTTCATGCCTGACTTCATAAGACAAAGTTTAGGGCTAGGGGGTAGATACATGATTTTCTGGTTCAAATATGTCTAGATCTTGTTTATCAACTTGAATGCTTACTGTATGACATAAGAAGACTATTTGCTTTGGTTTTTTATTTTTTGATTTTTTTGAATTTTTATGCCCATTTGAATTTTGGTCAAATCCTAGGTTTGACCAAGATTGAAACAAGTTAAAAACATGAATATGAAAAAGTAAGCATGTATCGATCCTTCTTAGTCACTCCAAAATGAAACTCGTGGGAGTGTTTTGAAATTTCCATGTTTGAAACCCAATACCATTTCTCTTCATGCTTGACTTCATAAGATAGAGTTTAGGGTTAGGGGTAGATACATGATTTTTTAGTTTGAATATGTCTAGACCTTGTTTATCAACTTGAATGCTTAATATATGACATAAGAAGACTATTTGCTAACAGATGGAGTAAGCATTCTAGCTATGAAAAGTACCAAACAATGCATATTAAAATGATTTTTTTAGAGGAATACTAGTTCAGATTATTTAATTTTATATTAGCGGGCCAAAATCGAACCCCGTAGTTGGATTTTTTGAAATTGATCCGTAGTACTGGGCAAAACCCTGGTTTAACTTATTTAATCATAGATTTGTAGTTCCATTTTTTATGTTTTTATTATTATTACTAGGCAGCACATGTGTTTGCCCGTCCAGTGAAACTCGGAGGAAGAGAGATCGCATGGGAGGAGACGAAGGGAGAGCAGTCACGGGGCCGTCTTATTTATGGTGTCTCCCCTTTTTCCGGTGATGATGTTGACTGTTGTGCGGTTTCTCAGTGCGCGGGGAGTGCGCGAGCGAGGCCAAGAATGAGAGAGATGTGTTTTTGTGAGAGGGACAACCGAAGGATCATGAAGGACCCAGAGACTTCCGATACACATCCTGATGCATCTTCTCTTAATAAAGAAGATGGCTGGGAGTTTGCGTACCTACCGCACGTGACTTGTGCTCA
This sequence comes from Lolium multiflorum, assembly GCA_030979885.1. NCBI lineage: Eukaryota > Viridiplantae > Streptophyta > Magnoliopsida > Poales > Poaceae > Lolium > Lolium multiflorum. The sequence goes on along the minus strand of CM061751.1, from coordinate 90,724,821 downwards.
CTGAAGTGTGGGACCTCACGCATGGGAACCACACGTAAGTGACAGACATGTTGCTCTAATAACTCGGGTGATTATTATACTGTATTATTACAAAGTTTCCTATGGATCCTTCTTAGTCACTCCAAAATGAAGCTTTTGGGAGGTTTTTGAAATTTCCATGTTTCAAACCCAAAACCCACTTCTCTTCATGCTTGAATTCATAAGACAAAGTTTAGGGTTAGGGGTAGATATATGATTTTTCTGGTTTGAATATGTCTAAATCTTGTTTATCAACTTGAATGCTTACTGTATGACATGACTATGTGCTTTCATTTTTTATTTTTGAATTTTTATGCCCATTTGAATCTTGGTCAAATCCTAGGTTTGACCAAGAGGTAAACAATTTTAAAACATGAATATGAAAAAGTAAGCTTGTATCCTTCTTAGTCACTCCAAAATGAAGCACTTGGGAGGTTTTTAAAATTTCTATGTTTGAAACCAAAATCCACTTCTCTTCATGCTTGACTTCATAAGACAAAGTTTAGGGCTAGGGGTAGATACATGATTTTTCTGGTTCAAATATGTCTAGATCTTGTTTATCAACTTGAATGCTTACTGTATGACATAAGAAGACTATTTGCTTTGGTTTTTTATTTTTTTGATTTTTTTTGAATTTTTATGCCCATTTGAATTTTGGTCAAATCCTAGGTTTGACCAAGATTGAAACAAGTTAAAAACATGAATATGAAAAAGTAAGCATGTATCGATCCTTCTTAGTCACTCCAAAATGAAGCTCGTGGGAGTGTTTTGAAATTTCCATGTTTGAAACCCAATACCATTTCTCTTCATGCTTGACTTCATAAGATAGAGTTTAGGGTTAGGGGTAGATACGTGATTTTTCTGGTTTGAATATGTCTAGACCTTGTTTATCAACTTGAATGCTTAATATATGACATAAGAAGACTATTTGCTAACAGATGGAGTAAGCATTCTAGCTATGAAAAGTACCAAACAATGCATATTAAAATGATTTTTTTAGAGGAATACTAGTTCAGATTATTTAATTTTATATTAGCGGGCCAAAATTGAACCCCGTAGTTGGATTTTTTGAAATTAATCCGTAGTACTGGGCAAAACCCTGGTTTAAGTTATTTAATCATACATTTGTATGTCCATTTTTTATGGTTTTATTATTATTACTAGGCAGCACATGTGTTTGCCCGTCCAGTGAAACTCGGAGGAAGAGATATCGCACGGGAGGAGACGAAGAGAGAGCAGTCACGGGGCCCCTCTTATTTATGGTGTCTCTCTTTTTCCGGTGATGATGTTGACTGTTGTGCGGTTTCTCAGTGCGCAGGAGGTGCGAGCGAGCGAGGCCGAGAATGAGAGAGATGTTTTTTTTGTGAGAGGGACAACCGAAATATCCTGAAGGACCCAGAGACTTCCGATACGCATCCTGATGCATCTTCTCTTGATAAAGAAGATGGCTGGGAGTTTGCGTACCTACCGCACGTGACTTCACTGAAGTGTGGAACCTCACGCATGGGAACCACACGTAGGTGACATAAATGTTGCTCTAATAACTCGGGTGATTATTATACTGTATTATTACAAAGTTTCCTATGGATCCTTCTTAGTCACTCCAAAATGAAGCACTTGGGAGGTTTTTAAAATTTCTATGTTTGAAACCAAAAACCACTTCTCTTCATGCTTGACTTCATAAGACAAAGTTTAGGGTTAGGGGGTAGATACATGATTTTTCTGGTTTGAACATGTCTAGATCTTGTTTATCAACTTGAATGCTTACTGTATGCAAGACTATGTGCTTTCGTTTTTGATTTTTTGATTTTTTTGAATTTTTATGCCCATTTGAATCTTGGTCAAATCCTAGGTTTGACCAAGAGGTAAACAAGTTTAAAACATGAATATGAAAAAGTAAACATGTATCCTTCTTAGTCACTCCAAAATGAAGAATTTTGGAGGTTTTTTAAATTTCTATGCATGTTTGAAACCAAAAACAACTTCTTTTCATGCTTGACTTTGTAAGACAAAGATTAAGGTTAGGGGGAGATACATGATTTTTCTGGTTCAAATATGTCTAGATCTTGTTTATCAATTTGAAATGAAGCTCGTGGGAGTATTTTGAAATTTCCATGTTTGAAACCCAATACCACTTCTCTTCATGCTTGACTTCATAAGATAGAGTTCAGGGTTAGGGGTAGATACATGATTTTTCTGGTTTGAATATGTCTAGACCTTGTTTATCGACATGAATGTTCTTACTATATGACATAAGAAGATTATGTGCTTTGGTTTTTCATTTTTTGATTTTTTTTGATTTTATCTGATTTTTTATGCCCATTTGAATTTTGGTCAAATCCTAGGTTTGACCAAGATTGAAACAAGTTAAAAACATGAATATGAAAAAGTAAGCATGTATCGATCCTTCTTAGTCACTCCAAAATGAAGCTCGTGGGAGTATTTTGAAATTTCCATGTTTGAAACCCAATACCACTTCTCTTCATGCTTGACTTCATAAGATAGAGTTTATGGTTAGGGGGTAGATACATGATTTTTCTGGTTTGAATATGTATAGATCTTTTTTATCAACTTGAATGCTTACTGTATGACAAGATTATGTTCTTTCGTTTTTTTTGTATTTTTATGCCCATTTGAATCTTGGTCAAATCCTAGGTTTGACCAAGAGGTAAACAAGTTTAAACATGAATATGAAAATTAAGCATGTATCCTTCTCAGTCACTCCAAAATGAAGCACTTGGGAGGTTTTTAAAATTTCTATGCATGTTTGAAACCAAAAACAACTTCTCTTCATGCTTGACTTCGTAAGACAAAGTTTAGGGTTAGGGGGTAGATACATGATTTTTTTGGTTCAAATATGTCTAGATCTTGTTTATCAACTTGAATGCTTACTGTATGACATAAGAAGACTATGTGCTTTGGTTTTTCATTTTTTTTATTTTTTGAATTTTTATGCCCATTTGAATTTTGGTCAAATCCTTGGTTTGACCAAGATTGAAACAAGTTAAAAACATGAATATGAAAAAGTAAGCATGTATCAACAAACAAAGATATGATAAATAAACATTTTATTATTTGCCTCTAGGGCATATCTCCAACAGGTTGGGGCGTGGGACTAGGAAATGATGGGAGAGAGAGGGGTGGGCGGCGTGGGTGGTGGGTTTGGGCCAGCCGAGGAGGAAAAAGGTGCTAATGGCGTCAGTTTAGATGGAGGGTGGAAAATTCTTTCTAGGAAGATTCAATGGTTAGATGGGGGTGCTGCTACCACCCTGAGTAGCCCACTATTTTGCATATCAAGATATGATATTATTAGTTGGGAGAGATGTATATATAAATGCAATGTCGTATCTAAAGATTTTATTGTGGCTCTATGTATAATCAGCAATATTAAATACAAGGCCATAAAGAAATACATATTTTCTTTGAAAAATAAAGCTATGGAGTTAATGCAAAACTAGCAAGATATGCTCATAGTAAATGGGAGGGATACATTTATAAATGCAGTGTCGATATCTATAGATTTTATTGTGGCTCTATCTATATATAATCACCAATATTAGATATGAGGCCATAATGATGAAATGAATAGTCTCTTTGAAAAATAAAACCTAGGGCGTTTATGATAGCAAGATATGCCGATATCTAAAGATTTTATTGTGCCTCCATCTATAATCACCAATATTAGATCCGAGGCCATAATGATGAAATGCATAGTCTCTTTGAAAAACAAAAACTATGCCGTTTATGCTAGCAAGATATGTAGGGATTGGTTGCATAGAAAACAAAAAATTTCCTACCGCGAGAACGCAATCCAAGCCAAGATGCAATCTAGAAGACGAGAGCAACGAGGGGATGATCGAGACTCACCCTTGAAGATTTCCAAAGCCTATAAGAGTAGGCTCTTATTGCTGCGGTAGACGATCACTTGCCGCTTGCAAAAGCGCGTAGAAGATCTTGACGGTGCCACAATCGGGCAGCACCTCCGTACTCGGTCACACGTTCGGTGTTGATGAAGACGACGTCCTTCTCCCCGTTCCAGCGGGCAGCGGAAGTAGTAGATCCTCCTCGAATCCGCAGCACGACGGCGTGGTGGCGGTGGTGGTGGAGATATCCGACAGAGCTTCGCCTAAGCTATGTGGGAGAGAGAGGTAGGAGGGAACCGCTAGAGTTTGGGAGAGGGGGCGCCGGCTAGGGCAGCCTTGAGGGGGTGCGGCCATGGTGGTCTTGGTGTGGCCGGCCAGCCCCTCCTCTCCCCTCTTTATATAGGTGGAAGCCCCAAGGGTTAGGTCAAAAGTCTCCGAATAAGACCCCAACATAAACCTTCCATATGACCAAACCTAGGGGGAGTGGGACTCCCCCCTTTCCTTTGGTGGGGTGGCCGGCCACCATGGGGAGGAGTCCACTTGGGACTCCTCCTCCCTTTAGGCTGGCCGGCCAAGGTGGGTGGAGTCCCTCTGGGACTCCACCTTCCATGCCGATTTATTCCGGACTCTTCTAGAACCTTCCTGGAAAAATACCGGATCATTTTCAAACCTAGAAAATGACTTCCTATATGTGAATCTTATTCTCCGGACCATTCCGGACATCCTCGTGATGTCCTGGATCCCATCCGAGACTCTGAACAAAACTTCGAACTCCATTCCATATATCCATATCTACTTAAACGACAGCAAACCTTAAGTGTGTCACCCTACGGTTCACGAACTATGCAGACATGGTTGAGACTTCTCTCTGACCAATAACCAATAGCGGGATCTGGAGATCCATAATGGCTCCCACATATTCAATGATGACTTAGTGATCGAATGAACCATTCACATACGATACCAATTCCCTTTGTCACGCGATATTTTACTTGTCCGAGGTTTGATCATCGGTATCACTCTATACCTTGTTCAACCTTGTCTCCTGACAAGTACTCTTTACTCGTACCGTGGTATGTGGTCTCTTATGAACTTATTCATATGCTTGCAAGACATTAGAAGACATTCCACCGAGAGGGCCCAGAGTATATCTATCCGTCATCGGGATGGACAAATCTCACTGTTGATCCATATGCCTCAACTCATACTTTTCAGATACTTAATCCCACCTTTATAACCACCCATTTACGCGTGGCGTTTGATGTAATCACAGTACCCTTCCGGTATAAGTGATTTACATGATCTCATGATCGAAGGACTAGGTAACTATGTATCGAAAGCTTATAGCAAATAACTTAATGATGTGATCTTATGCTACGCTTAATTGGGTGTGTCTATTATATCATTCATATAATGACATAACCTTGTTATTAATAACATCCAATGTTCATGATCACGAAACCATGATCATCTATTAATCAACAAGCTAGTTATACAAGAGGCTTACTAGGGACTCTTTGTTGTTCACATAACACACATGTATCAATGTTTCGGTTAATACAATTATAGCATGGTATGTAAACATTATCATAAACACAAAGATATATTATAATAACCATTTTATTATTGCCTCTTGGGCATATCTCCAACAGTCTCCCACTTGCACTAGAGTCAATAATCTAGTTTACATTTGTAAAGATATAACACCTTGGCCTTCCGGTGCTTTATCATGTTTTGCTCACGGGAGAGGTTTTAGTCAACGGATCTGACACGCTCAGAAACGTATGTATTTTGTAATTCATTTGCGTTTCAACACATCACTCATTTCCAAATGAGTCGGCATTAAATATGTTTGGTCTTTTGGTGGAACCTTAATTCCGCGGTCTGAAATATGTCACTAATATTGTCACACACAATATAGCTTCAAAGTTCTGACTCTGTCGGAACTACACCAAGTTCTCAAAGAACCTCTTGACTTAACATCCTTTGTCATTGTCAAAACAATGACATATGCCTTCTTTTGTAGAATCCGTCACAATATTTAGAACTCTTCTAAATCTAGCATAGACAACTTCTAGCTCATTGTGCTACCTTTTAAACAACACTTAGTCTAATTTGAGATTGAAATTTTATTTTCATATGTGACAAAACAAATATCGGTGCAACACCTTACAGCGATTTGTTTGTCATTTCTCCATACAAAACTATATATATATCCTTGGTTCTTCTTAAGTACTCAAGAATATTCTTACTGTTTTTCAATGATCATCACATGAAACATTCTGGTACATGCTCATAACATTTTTAAGAGCATAGGGCATCTGATTGTGTACATATTATTTGTAATCTATAATCACTCATGTGTTTTTACTCATTGAGTGTCAGATACACTCAAGTCTTGTTAAATCTTCACATGACAAGAACATTTTCTTAATATTTCTATATTGAACTACTTCAATATCCATTCTATGTACTTTGACTTAAACTTATTTTGTGTTTCAATCTATCTTCATAGATCTTGACACTAAATATGTTTTAGTCCATATCCTTTCATTGAAGTTAATTCTCAATGAAACCTTTTAATCAAGTATATAATTACATCATTTATAACCAACTATATGTCATCTACATAAAGTATTATAAATATGTCTCAGCGCTCCCACTTAATTTCTTGCAAATGCAAGCCTCTTCATCGTCTCTGATGAAATCAAAAACTCTTTGCCTATTTCATCTGGTGAAGATTCCAACTCCGCGATACTCACTTCATCCAATTGAAGTTTGTATACCTATCTAGTATTCCACGGACCAGTAAAACTCTTGGTTGTATCTTGTATACACTTTTAATACATACTTCTGATAAGTAATGTATTTTGCCATCCTACTAACATATCTCATAAAAGAAATATGTAGTGATTACTAGAATAATCCACATAGGCTATAAGCATTGCTACGGAAGATATAATCTTATCGTAGTTAACTCTTTGAACTTTGTCGTAAACAACTTTTCGACAAGTCAAGCTTCATAAAGGATATTTCATCCAAGTCCATCAATTTTATAGAGCCATTTACTTTCAAAAAGTATTCATCTATCATGGATTTCATGGCGCATGGCCATTTTAGCGGAGTCAGGGCCCATCATAACTTCTTTGTTTGTAGTTGGTTTATCATTGTTCAAAATCAATCCTTTATCCACAAATCATTTATTTGATCACAAAGTAAACCATACCTACAAGGTTCAATAAGTACTTCGATCTCCATGGCTAAAACACTTTGTAGTCATGGGAGCCATGATCGTCGTGGCCGCTTCCGGAACCATTTCCGATGCTGCGCTACTCTGATCATTATGCTCAGGTTCATAAAACTTATCAAGTTCTATTGTCCTCCCACTCAAATACTTCGCTAGAAAACAATTTCTTGAAATAAGCAAGTAACATTAACAAACACTTTTGTCTTTTACTTCATAGTGGAAAGAATTCCCAATCAATTCTTTGGGATAACCAACAAAGACATTCATCCGATTTTGGTTGTAAACTTATTTACTTATGCTATGCATACCAAAATTTAAGAAAAGACTATTAGGGTTCATACCCATGCCATAACTCGTATGGTGTCATTTCAACGGATCATGATGATGCTCTATTCAGTGTAAAAGCGGTAGTCACTAAAGCATAATCCACAAAAATATAATGGAGTCATAATATTTTATCTCATCATTAATCCAACAAGGTTTGGATACATCTCTCGGATATTATATCATCATTATGATACTTCCAAGAAATGTGAGTTGTAGAACAATTTCATGACTCTCTTAGATGTTCGCTAAAACTCGTAATTCAAATATTTCCACCATGATCCAATCATAGATATTTGACTTTTCTATTACAATGATTTCCACTTCATGCTGAAATTTATTTGAATCTATTCAAATGTTTCAAACTTCTTCCTTATCGAATATATCCACATATATATACTCAATTCATTGTTGGAAGTTTTCATGAAGTAGAAGAATCTCCCGCACACAACTATGCCCAGTGAACCACATATATCATCATGTATGTTTTCACTAAGTTAGTTGCCCATTCAACTCTTGGCCTATGAACGGTATTTTAGTCATTCTCTTTTAGAAAAGATTTGCAAGCGCCAAACGATTCAAAAATCAAATGACTCCAAAATCCATTTGCATGGAGTTTCTTCATGCGTTCCTCTCTAACATGACCTAAATGGCGGTTCCACAATTAAGTGGAATTCAAATCATTTGCCTTATGGCATTTTAACGTCAGTGTTTATGTATGTGTGTTTCACCATTAAGATTTATAATAACTTATCCATCGTACATGGAGTAATTTCATAATTTGAACAACTCATTGTTTTTCATTTGACCAGAGCAAAATAACAATTATTAAGTTCTTTATTATAAATTCTAAGGGCTAGATAGAATGCCAACGATGAACATAATAACACTTTATTTTTGTTCCAGACGTGCATTCCTATCATATTCCTTGTCAGTCACTTAGGCCATCGTATTCTTGTATTGCGTTGTATTGTATGACATCTCATACCAATCAACCTGGTACAAATACCCAAGAATTTCATTATGTGTGACCTAACTAGGAATACAACCATAACATGTATATCATTTATATACCCCTGAGCTAGACTTTCTAGTCTTTTCTTTCTTTCTGCCAAAATATCTTTTGTAGTTTCTCTTTTAGCTTTCCTCATTATTCAGAAAAACACTTCAACATCATTAACTTCTAGGTTTTTTGGTCAAATACCAATAACCTTGAGGTTCTTTACTTTGAAGTTGATCATCATATGAAAAGTGTTCCAGATTTCACTATTAGTAACTTTGTAATATGATGAACAATTTCACTCATAATTTTATCCATCATATGACGACTTTCCGAGACCATGTATGTACATGCTAGGCTCGTAAAGTTTTAACCTTAGTATTCGCATGTGCAAATCTGGCTTGCATCCGTTGTATGCACACGTAGAATCTATCACACCCGATCATCACGTGATGCTTCGAAACGACGAGTCTTAGCAATGGTGCATAATAAGGACGATCACTTCATGGATATGCAAATATTTTTAGTGCTCCAATAGTTGGAGGATTGTGACGCCTGGCGTCTTCAACCTTCATACATTCCCATAAAACTTATGAGTTTATGTAGTCTCACTAGATTATATTCTATCATCTTGCAATAAGGTTTTAGATATCACATATATCTCATACCTTGCTTATTTCTGAAAACTAAATTTTTAGCTCCTTACTTTTTCAAACAGATTTGAACTTCAAGTTTCATGGAGACAAGATAACTTTAGGTACTAATTGAAACCATAGCTCATTGAATCAACAATATGAGGTTTACTAAAAGTTTGCAATAGGACTTAATCAATTCTTGATTCTTTAACAATACGGTACCAATCCATAAAGTTTCTTATCAGATTTTAACAGTATTTCTATCTCAATTACAAGACTAGCGCATAGTAGTAAACGGATGCCAATACTACAAAATTAATTCAAAATACTACTCAGACTATGTTTATGATAATTAGTTCATGTTTTAATCTAATTACTAATGAACTCCCACTTAATACAACATCCCTCATAGTTGTTAAGTGGTACACGATCCAAATCCACTACACCAAAACCGATCATCACGTGAGATGATGTAGCTTCAATGGTGAACATCAACATGTTGATCATATTATCCATATGACTCGTGTTCAACCTTTCGGTTCCGTTGTCCCGAGGCCATGTCTGTACATGCTAGGCTTGTCAAGCAAACCCAAGTATTCCGCGTGTGCAACATGGCTTACACCCATTGTATGTGAGCGTTGAGTCTATCACATCCGATCATCACGAGATGCTTCGAAACGACGAACTGTACAACGGTGCATACGAGGGGAGAACACTTTATTATCTTGATATTAATGTGAGGGATCATCTTATAATGCTACCGTCGCGATCTAAGCAAAATAAGATGCATAAAGGATTAACATCACATGCAATTCATATGTGATATGATATGGCCCTTTAGTCTTTGCGCCTTCGATCTTCATCTCCAAAGCACGGACATGATCTCCATCATCAACGGGCATGATCTCCATCATCGTCGGCGTAGCGTCAAGGTCCATGGCGCCGTCTTCATGGTTGTTCACCTCATGTAGCAACTATTACAACTACTTTGAAATACTACTCAACATGAAATTTAAAGACAACCATAAGGCTCCTGCCGGTTGCCACAATACAATAATGATCATCTCATACATATTCATCATCACATTATGGCCATATCACATCACCAAACCCTGCAAAAACAAGTTAGACGTCTCTAATTTGGTTTGCATATTTTACGTGGTTTAGGGTTTTCGAGTAAGATCTAATATACCTACGAACATGAACCACAACGGTGATACTAGTGTTGTCAATAGAAGAGTAAATTGAATCTTCACTATAGTAGGAGAGACAGACACCCACAAAGCCTCTTATGCAATACAAGTTGTATGTCGAACGAGGAGCAAGTCTCATGAACGCGGTCATGTAAAGTTAGCCCGAGCCGCTTCATCCCACTATGCCACAAAGATGCAATGTACTCAAACTAAAGACAACATAAGCATCAACGCCCACAAAACCATTGTGTTCTACTCGTGCAACCATCTATGCATAGACACGGCTCTGATACCACTGTAGGGATTCGTTGCATAGAAAACAAAAAATTTCCTACCGCGAGAATGCAATCCAAGCCAAGATGCAATCTAGAAGACGGGAGCAACGAGGGGATGATCGATACTCACCCTTGAAGATTTCCAAAGCCTATAAGAGTAGGCTCTTATTGCTGCGGTAGACGATCACTTGCCGCTTGCAAAAGCGCGTAGAAGATCTTGACGGTGCCACAATCGGGCAGCACCTCCGTACTCGGTCACACGTTCGGTGTTGATGAAGACGACGTCCTTCTCCCCATTCCAGCGGGCAGCGGAAGTAGTAGATCCTCCTCGGAATCCCGGCAGCACGGCGGCGTGGTGGCGGTGGTGGTGGAGATCTCCGACAGAGCTTCGCCTAAGCTATGTGGGAGAGAGAGGTAGGAGGGAACCGCTAGGGTTTGGGAGAGGGGGCGCCGGCTAGGGCAGCCTTGAGGGGTGCGGCCATGGTGGTCTTGGTGTGGCCGGCCAGCCCCTCCTCTCCCCTCTTTATATAGGTGGAAGCCCCAAGGGTTAGGTCAAAAGTCTCCGAATAAGACCCCAACATAAACCTTCCATATGACCAAACCTAGGGGGAGTGGGACTCCCCCTTTCCTTTGGTGGGGTGGCCGGCCACCATGGGGAGGAGTCCACTTGGGACTCCTCCTCCCTTAGGCTGGCCGGCCAAGGTGGGTGGAGTCCCTCTGGGACTCCACCTTCCATGCCGATTTATTCCGGACTCTTCTAGAACCTTCCTGGAAAAATACCGGATCATTTTCAAACCTAGAAAATGACTTTCTATATATGAATCTTATTCTCCGGACCATTCTGGACCTCCTCGTGATGTCCTGGATCCCATCCGAGACTCCAAACAAAACTTCGAACTCCATTCCATATATCCATATCTACTTAAACGACATCAAACCTTAAGTGTGTCACCCTACGGTTCGCGAACTATGCAGACATGGTTGAGACTTCTCTCTGACCAATAACCAATGGAGATCCATAATGGCTCCCACATATTCAATGATGACTTAGTGATCGAATGAACCATTCACATACGATACCAATTCCCTTTGTCACGCGATATTTTACTTGTCCGAGGTTTGATCATCGGTATCACTCTATACCTTGTTCAACCTCGTCTCCCGACAAGTACTTTTACTCGTACCGTGGTATGTGGTCTCTTATGAACTTATTCATATGCTTGCAAGACATTAGATGACATTCCACCGAGAGGGCCCAGAGTATATCTATCCGTCATCGGGATGGATCCCACTGTTGATCCATATGCCTCAACTCATACTTTCCGGATACTTAATCCCACCTTTATAACCACCCATTTACGCAGTGGCGTTTGATGTAATCAAAGTACCCTTCCGGTATAAGTGATTTACATGATCTCATGATCGAAGGACTAGGTAACTATGTATCGAAAGCTTATAGCAAATAACTTAATGACGTGATCTTATGCTACGCTTAATTGGGTGTGTCCATTATATCATTCATATAATGACATAACCTTGTTATTAATAACATCCAATGTTCATGATCACGAAACCATGGTCGTCTATTAATCAACAAGCTAGTTATACAAGAGGCTTACTAGGGACTCTTTGTTGTTCACATAACACACATGTATCAATGTTTCGGTTAATACAACTATAGCATGGTATGTAAACATTATCATAAACACAAAGATATATTATAATAACCATTTTATTATTGCCTCTTGGGCATATCACCAACAAGATATGCTCATATTAAATGGGAGGGATACCTATATAAATACAGTGTCGATATCTAAAGATTTTATTGTGGATCTATCTATAATCACCAATATTAGATACGAGGGCATAATGATTAAATGGATAGTCTCTTTGAAAAATAAAAGCTATCATTTTAATGCAAAACTAGCAAGATATACTCATATTAAATGAGAGGGATACATATATAAATTCAATGCCGATATCTATAGATTTTATTGTGGCTCTATTTATCATCACCAATATTACATACGAGGCCATAATGATGAAATGCATAGTTTCTTTGAAAAATAAAAGCTATGGCGTTTATGCTAGCAATATATGCTCATATTAAATGGGAAGGATACATATATAAATGCAGTGTTGATATCTAAAGATTTTCTTGTGGCTCTATCTATAATCACAAATATTAGATATGAAGCCATAGTGATGAAATGCATAGTTTCTTTGAAAATAAAAGCTATGGCGTTTATGGTAGCAATATATGCTCATATTAAATGGGTGGGATAAATATATAAATGCAGTACCAATATCTAAAGATTTCACTGCGGCTCTATGTATAACCGTATTAAACGCCAGTCCATAATGATGAGATACATAATTTTATTGCAAAATAAAATTTGTGGTGTTTATGCAAAACTAGTAAGGTATCCTAATATTAATTGCGAGAGATACATATATAAATGCATAGAATTAACCAACCAATATCTTATATTTCATCGTGTGTCTATATAAACACACATGATGGTAAACCAAGCATAAGTGGTCCATTTTCCCCATGGCGCTTGAAAAAACCGACCCAAGGATGCTCAACATGGCTGTTATTAGTGTCATGCTCACAGCCATCGTGTCTTCAACGTTGCCATCATGCCAAGGAGGTACACAACAATTTTTAATATTTTATCTACAGTTCCCAAATGTTCAAAGTACTATTAGCGGTTTATGTTTCTATTTTTTTACTATATTACTAAATTGTATCTTCTGGGTTGTATTCCATTGTAGACGATAAACCATGGGCATGCGGAAAATATGTAGGAAACTGCACCGAGGAGTGGTGCAACCAGGAATGCAAAAACAATGGCTTTATGGTTGATTATAGATCGACATGCGTAACCTTTCAAGGTCATCATAAGTGTTGCTGTCAATATAAGACATGTAAGTGATATCTTCTTCACATGCATTAAAAACTCCAGTACATGGTCACACCAACCCCTACATCTACTAACTTCTAGATCCATTAATCCTGATGATCTTATTGGGACATCTTGTGAGCTACAAACTTCCATCCCTCTATATATCTACTCCCTTAACTCTTCCTTCTCGTGATTACACACCGTGTATCAAGTATACAAAAACTTGCATGATCAGATTATCCAGAAACTAAAACCCAAGGATAGAATAGTACCATGTTGTGTAGGACAGCAGTAAGGAGTATCGTGACAAGTTAGCAAGTGTTGTAAAAATGGAGGACGTACCCAAGGAGATTAACGATAAATAGTTTTACAAATGGAAGAACTGGGATCATTTCTCTATGAATCTCCCACTAGTTATGCGCAAAGATGACTGCAAGACCTTTTAGAAGCCATTATGTCAGAACAATCCAGAGTGTTTAACCTATATTTTCCAAATATTCAAAGTACTATTAGCGTTTTTCTATTTCTATTTTTATGGACTATATTAATAAATAGTTTCTTCTGTGTTTTATTGTATTGTAGATCAAATATGGACATGCATAATTGTAACAAACTGCAACAGCCTTGATTGCATGCGTGACTGCACCGAACGAAGAGGCTTTTTTGATCCTTTTCTATTGCAATGCTCTAAAATTCAAGAACATGAGCAGTGTTGCTGTATGTTTTTATAAAGTTGAGTGTGATGAAGATTCTCAGCTAATGGAATAAAATAATGTTGGTGAATGATGCCATGAGAATGTAATGTATCAGTATACTGATGCCAATAATTGAATAAACTTATATTTTATGATAAACATAGTTATTACATGCATCAATCTCATTGGATTGACATGAGAATTTTCTTTTGACGTGGGCACTGCCCAATTATATTGCAGGGGTTCCCCACAAAGTGTTTTATTAAAACTCAACTGACAAAATTACGTATGTACAGGGTGAAAAGAAAAAAGAAGGAACCTACCCTATAGATTACAAAAGTTGTCAATCCATGATGACAAAGTTTGTACAACATCTTTTTTCACTCTATGTTTAACTAGATTGATGTCACTAATAAAACATGCTCTCCATGCTCTAAAAGAAGGTCTGATTCCTCTAAAAAAATTGTTATTTCTTTGCTTCCAAATGTTCCAGCAGACAAGGATCACAATCTCAATAAAGCAAGGACCCGAGAATTTTCTTGTTGCTCTATTTAGCATCTCTGGCCCAGAGTTCCCATTCCAGTCAATCCGAAGATATGTCCAAATGCGGACACTAAACGTGCACTCAAAAAATAAATGAGACCAATCTTCATAATTGCTTCCAGGGCAAAGAACACAGCTATTGTCATTAGTGACATTCCAATGCCTTCTCAGCAGCATATCTTTAGTATTTATCCAATCACGAAGAATTAGCAAGGAAAAAATCATGCTTTAACATATATTTACTTTTCCAGATCCATTGAGAGGGGAAATGGTTCGGGATATGCTGAAATGCCATTCTGTAGTTCTTATTAGGAATACATTTTCCATTCTTAGAGCATGACATATTCCATACATCATCCTGATGAGATAGAGTCATATTGTGCAGCTGGATCTGTAGAGCTTGAAGTTCAGTCATAGCCTCCAATGATAAAGGGAGGTGGAAAGCGTCAACAGGATCATTAAGAGACATGTCAGATTTCACAGAGCCCAATTTGTCTTTGGCAAAGGAGAACAATCGAGGATATTCATCAGCTATATTTTTACCATTCCATCGATCAGTCCAGAAAAGAACAGTTTCACCATTGCCCACTTTACATTGAAATAATTTTTTGTATAGATCTGAAAGCTTGAAGATACTTCTCCACCAAAATGATCCACAAATGGTAACAACATGAGGCACCTCCTGATAATACTATGAGCTTTTTTATCAACTTAACCCATGGTAGATCAGCATTATTGTAGAAGTTGTGAAGATGTTTAAGCAAGAGGCGTTTATTTTGTATTTTAAGTTTGATAATTCCAAGGCCTCCTTTTTTCCTTTGGCCGATATACCATCTCCCAGGATGCCAAAGAGTAAGCTTTATCATCATACTTCTGTTTCCTCGAAAGGCAATGTCTTATGGATCTATCAATCACATCAATAAGTCCATCTTGGATATCCAAAGTGCATAGGTAGTGAATCGGTATAGAAGACAATACTGAATTATCAAGGACCATTCTGTCTCCATATGAGAGGAACATAGCAGAAGTAGTGAGTCTTCTTTCAATTCTATCATCCAAAGGAACTAAGTCTTTGATTGTTGGCTTGGTGGTGCCCATCAGAAGTCCAAGGACCAATATGACATGGGAACTGTAGACGGAGGAAGACTGACCACATAGGATGTGTTTGTTACACCCATATAGATGGAAGGGGCATAGGCATATAAACATTTTTTGGTGGGCGGAGTCTTAAAGCAATCCACTATGAAAAAGTGACCTTCCGGGATGAATTTCATCCTCGACCGTGGACGAAGGTGACCATCTGGCACGTTTTTTGGGCCTCCGTGGGCGATCCCAAAACTTTTTCTTTTTCTTTTTCGAGGCCCTCTATAGCCACGGATTGGCCTAAAACGTGCCCCATGGTCATCTGACCCATGGTAGATGATGATTTCTTGCTTTCGGCTGCAAAGTCAACGCAAATCTATGCTTTGACGAGTATGGAGCCTAGATGTTAGTGTCCCTGGCGATCTTTTTTCTTGGCCGCGCACCTGTTTGAGCTTCACCGATCTAGGCGTTTGTGATTCTCGCTAATAGGTCCCAGACTTCAGCCTCTCTGTACGAGAAACCATTGATTTCTTGCATTCTTTTCCCCCTGATTCCTAGCTACTCGGCATTAACTTTCGATCCCTGCACGTATGTTAACGATGATTGAGGCTGCAGGCTGATGGGTCCGAGATGTTATTCTCACAAAACAAGATTTGTTTGATTTCTTGCATTACTTTTTACCCCTCATTTTTGGTTACTCGACATTAACTTTCCATCTCTGTCGCGCTGTTAGCATTGAGGGGGGCTGCAGGCCGATGGGCTCCAAATGTCATTCTCACAAAACAAGATTCGTTTGATTTCTTGCATTATTTTTTACCCCTAATTTCTGGTTACTCAACTTTAACATGGGATCCTTGCCGCTTGTTAACGCTGCGGGATGTTGCAGGCGGAAGGGTCCCGAGTGTCAGCCTCACTGTGCAAGAATCATTTGATTTCTTCAATTGTTTTTTACCACTGATTTCTAGTTACTCGACTTTAACTTTCCATCATGCCGCCATGTTAACGCTGCGAGACGCAGCTGGCTGATGGGTCCCAGATGTCAGCCTCACAACACAAGATTTTCTTGATATCTTGATTATTTTTACCCATGATGTTGCTGTCTACTTGCCTTTATTTTCAATCCCTTCTCTTAACCACCATAGTTGCTGGTCTTGTTTTTTCATTTTTTTTCATTTTTATGCCCATTTGAATCTTGGTCAAATCCTAGGTTTGACCAAGAGTTAAACAAGTTTAAAACATGAATATGAAAAAGTAAGCCCGTATCATTCTTAGTCACTTCAAAATGAACACTTGGTATAGTAGCTAGGTTTTTAAAATTTCTATGTTTGAAACCAAAAATCACTTCTCTTCATGCTTGACTTCATAAAACATAGTTTATGGTTAGGGGTAGATACATGATTTTTCTTGTTTGAATATGTCTAGATCTTGTTTATCAACTTGAATGCTTACTCTGTGACATAAGAAGACTATGTGCTTTGATTTTTTTATTTTTTATTCGTTTTTGAATTTTTATACCGATGTTAATTTTGGTCAAATCCTAGGTTTTTGACCAAGATTTAAACAAGTTAAAAACATGAATATGAAAAAGTAAGCATGTATCGATCCTTCTTAGTCACTCCAAAATGAAGCTCGTGGGAGTATTTTGAAATTTCCATGTTTGAAACCCAATACCATTTCTCTTCATGCTTGACTTCATAAGATAGAGTTTAGGGTTAGGGGGTAGATACATGATTTTTCTGGTTTGAATATCTCTAGACCTTGTTTATCAACTTGAATGCTTAATATATGACATAAGAAGACTATTTGCTAACTGATGGAGTAAGCACTCTAGCTATGAAAAGTACCGAACAATGCATACCAAAATGATTTTTTTAGAGGAATACTAGTTCAAATTATTTAATTTTATATTAGCAGGCCAAAATCAAACCCCGTAGTTGGATTTTTCGAAATTGATCCGTAGTACTGGCAAAACCCTAGTTTAACTTACTTAATCATAGATTTGTAGGTCCATTTTTTAAGTTTTTATTATTATTACTAGGCAGCACATGTGTTTGTCCGTCCAGTGAAACTCGGAGGAAGAGAGATCGCACGGGAGGAGACGAAGGGAGAGTAGTCACGGGCCCCGTCTTATTTATGGTGTCTCCCCTTTTTCCGGTGATGATGCTGACTGTTGTGCAGGGTTTCTCAGTGCGCAGGAGTTGCGAGCGAGCGAGGCCGAGAATGAGAGAAATGTTTTTTTGTGAGAGGGACAACCAAATGATCCTGAAGGACCCTGAGACTTCCGATACGCATCCTGATGCGTCTTCTCTTGATAAAGAAGATGGCTGGGAGTTTGCGTACCTACCGCACGTGACTTGTGCTCACTGAAGTGTGGGACCTCACGCATGGGAACCACACGTAAGTGACAGACATGTTGCTCTAATAACTCGGGTGATTATTATACGTATTATTACAAAGTTTCTGTGGATCCTTCTTAGTCACTCCAAAATGAAGCTTTTGGGAGGGTTTTTGAAATTTCCATGTTTCAAACCCAAAACCCACGTCTCTTCATGCTTGAATTCATAAGACAAAGTTTAGGGTTAGGCGTAGATACATGATTTTTCTGGTTTGAATATGTCTAAATCTTTTTTATCAACTTGAGTGCTTACTGTATGACAAGACTATGTGCTTTCGTTTTTTTTTTACCCAGAGGTAAACAAGTTTAAAACATGAATATTAAAAAGTAAGCTTGTATCCTTCTTAGTCACTCCAAAATGAAGCACTTGGGAGGTTTTTAAAATTTCTATGTTTGAAACCAAAAACTACTTCTCTTAATGCTTGACTTCATAAGACAAAGCTTAGGGTTAGGGGGTAGATACATGATTTTTCTGGTTCAAATATGTCTAGATCTTGTTTATCAACTTGAATGCTTACTGTATGACATAAGAAGACTATTTGCTTTGGTTTTTTATTTTTGTGATTTTTTTGAATTTTTATGCCCATTTGAATTTTGGTAAAATCCTAGGTTTGACCAAGATCGAAACAAGTTAAAAACATGAATACGAAAAATTAAGAATTTATCGATCCTTCATAGTCACTCCAAAATGAAGCTCGAGGGAGTATTTTGAAATTTCCATGTTTGAAATCCAATACCACTTCTCTTCATGCTTGACTTCATAAGATAGAGTTTATGGTTAGGGGGTAGATACATGATTTTTCTGGTTTGAATAATGTCTATATCTTGTTTATTATCAACACCCGGAATTTTAAGTCCAGATGCCTATTATGCCATTCATCGCAATCCCAGGAATATTGTTGTTGCGAGACATAATAGTCGATACCATAAGTCATCATTCATTACAAACCATACTTGTCTTACAAATTCAGATCACATGATCCAATATTACACAAATAGTTGATCTAATGATCAACTAACACCATTCATAGAGGAAGCGTAATAGAAGTGGACTATCTAAAACCACAGGCCAACGCTTGACGTTAGAAGAACTCCTAGTTGTCGTAGGCGTCCTGCTGGTTGTCACCTTGGTAGTTCTGCTCCTCTTCATATTCGCCATTTGAATAGCCAGACACGCGTGAGTACTTTATGTACTCGCAAACTAATACTAGTGTAAGTACTATCAATTTTAGTAAGGGAGTGCTAAGCTCTAGTTTATTTTGCATAAAGCTAGTTTTAGTTAACAAGTATTTGATAAAAGACTCTTCATGTGCTAACTAACTCAAGTGGGAACATTAGTGTCATTCCCACAACTCATTTATGATTCAAGTCAAGTCACCATTCATTTCATCAACATTTTCAAGAAATCTCTGACACCGGAAACTGTATGGCCTTTCCAACCGTCCGTAACCATGGACACGGCTATTCGAATAGGTTTACACTCTGCAGAGGTTGCACACTTGTGCCACAACATTTGATTTCATCCGTCGGGATAACCCCGAATCATCGTAACTCAGTACGCGGATCATCAACCATAACCTTTCACTTACATACCCTAGTATAGGTACCTCTCCCCATGAGCTTGGCCTCCCAGTGAAGAACAACTGTCAACCTGGGAACTGCACAGGGCTTGGGCCGTACATTCACCTCATTTCACATCATTTATCATGCTACGGAGGCAGCCTCGGCATAACCCCTATGATGCTTGTTTAGAGGGAACCCATACTAAGATGTATAAACTTCCAGTTAAGCCCTACCCATAATCAGGTATTGTGGGGGTACTCAAAAATTGGAAAGGTATCACATCCAAACCAATATCAATCAAAATCCACCATATCACTCAAGTCATATTCACCTTCAAAAGATCTTTCAATAGAATGAATCCTCATTGCAAGGTTTTCAAATTCATTTCAAATCACAAGTTCCCATCTAGAGTAGTCAATTTTAGTTGTTAGCACTAGCACTAATCATGAGGGGTGCTATCTTGCTTGGCCATCTTTGAGGCTAACTTTGCTACTCTTGTATCTCTCTAAACTTAGACCAGAGTTAACTATATAAGTAACTTTTTAATAAACCAAGTAAAAACTTGTAATGTAAAAACTTGGGACGGGATCATTGTAAGTAAGGTAAGATTAATGGTGCCTTGCCCCAATAGGGCTTTGCACTTGCAAGAATATTAGCTTGCCTTGGTTGGGGTAGTGGTCGCAGTTCTCTTCTTCCTCTTCTTGGTAGAAGCCTTCCTCCTCTTGGTATTCTCCGGTAGCGTCTAAAAATGAGTACGAGATACAATCACCCAACAAGGTTCAAGAGCTACACTAAGAACACCATGGCTTCACACAAACTATTCTAATATCATGACACACATAACATATTAGTTGCATTTGGTTTTCTTTCTTTAAGAAAAATAATTTCCTCTCATTACATATGTAGATTAGAGTTTCTATTTAGTTCTTGGAGGAAATAATTTCCTCTCATTGAATCTTATTAAGATTTAATCTTCTCCAATAATCATACATGAATCCATGTGGACCAAAGTCAACCATTCATCATCATTATTTAGGAAGTTAATTTAAATGAGGTAGAATACCTCATACCATTTAACAATACCACTTATGATTTAATATAATGTAGTGACTCACCTTAAAAAGCGAGTGTCCCTGTGTAACAGTGCTAGTCCCGGATCGACTGCTAGCACACACAGTTTAAGATGTAATATCATAAAGCAAAGGTCAAATTATTACATCGTATGATCCAATGGAAAACAATAAAATAGTTCATTACAACTTGCATAGCTTTGAAGCTAGCACTTTATTTCAGAGTTCAAGAAGCAACTAAACAAAAGCATGGAGCCTTCTTCCTTCATGAAGCCACAGGCAGACATGTTGGGCAAAGACTCGTAACCCAAATTTGAAGACCATCTTGAAGAACTAGTAATCTGCACATGAAAGGTATAGCCCCGTGGGGTCAATACATTTGGAATTGTACTGGCAAGATGACACTATATTGGACTCAAATGGCAACCTAACATTTAAATGTACATTTGACTGGTAGAGCTCAGGCATATTGCAAAAAGCCAATTTTTTCCTATCATTTGTCAAATCATTTTCTTTCATACTAATTAAGCGGTACCATTGATAGAAATCAATGAACCTGGAAACCACCGGTAAAGCCCCGGTGAATCCTCCTACCCATGATCAACTTGGTTTGGGCGAACTACCCCTGTAGACTCAGACCATAGACATGGCACGGGACCTACTAGCCGATAGTCACTTACACCAATTGTCATTTCCTTGTTCACCCATCAAGTTTTATTTAAGAAGTTGGGATGAGGAGACTTTCGAACATGTGCCTTGTCAGTTCGCTCAAATTGTCCGTAACCGGGGACATGGCTAAGTACTTAGATTTAACACTCTGCAGAGGTTGTACAATTTACCCACATGACCTAGTCTGCTCTTCTTCCATGATGCACATTTTGCTCAAATGGACGGATGTTGACTAAGACGAGACTTTTCCGAAGTAATCAGACCTTTCTCTACGGACCCGTACAAACCTACAATCCCCTACATCATCTGTCACGTAGGATCCGGTTCTCACAACATACTCTGTCAAGCCAGAGCCCATATAGCATGTGGTTGTACGGTAAGCTAATGAGCAAGGTTGTCTATTATCTCTTTGTTCCTGGGTGGCCGTCCACAAGTGCAATACACACGACCGCCATAGATATGACTCCGGTGTAACCACTCAACATAATCCAATCCAAGCCACATTCCACCCAGGTAGTTCATTGAATTTAGTTGTTTTTTCATAACCACTACTAAAACATTTTCATAGCATAGCTAAGCATCAACTAAATTCAATGGCGACAAAATATAGTCAGGTGGAAGTAGCTATCTACTGGGATTACAAAAGCAAAGCATAACCCTAGACTTTCTACAAAAAATTCTACGGTGCATTGATAAAAACTGGGACAATTGTGAGGGTGTGTCACTTGCCTGGAGATGAGGGGGATGCCGAACAATCTTCGCAGGAACAAACGGAGCAGTTGGCACAATCACAATCTACAAGCAAACAAACATCGCACCATGAACACGGTGTGTACATGGATATGCACAATCAAGAAAACATGAATGCAATATGTTTCTTAATCGAGATCGCACCAATTAGTTGTTCTCTAGTTGTCTACTACATGCATGATGACATGGATTCAGTTTTATAAACTTATTAAAACCGTTGCGTTGTGTATTACTGTCGTCGCATAAGATCAATTGTAACGTAGTGGCAAAATATAGATTTTAGTACTATCGGATGAATGGTTTCATTTGATAGCATTAGTAAAGCGGATCTCGCGAAAATAATTAGTGGGAAACACTTTATAGTCGAAGAACGATGTTACAGATCATAGAAATAGCGTGAAACCAAATTGTGCTAAATCAACATGCAAAACATCTAAAATTATCTACGCATTTTACTGGTTCCAATGATATATAATTTATCGAAAACCGACGTGTACCACTAATGATATGGATTTTACAATACGCGATTAAAATCTAGTGTTGTCCGAAAAGTTGTCCGAACAAGTTGCTCGGATGGAAAAAAATTCTACACGAAAGTTATAGAGAATCTAGTTACGAACTTAACGCAAAACCAGTATTCAAAATAGAGATCTATATTTAAAGTTTGGAAATTTCAAAGTTGCTCATGAGCTAGATCAAACTACGAAATCGATCAGATCGATCGGATGTGCAGCTAATCCAGCACACTTGGATTCAGATCTAACGATCTAAATAGATCATCATCATCTACTCTGAACTTAGCACTACACACTACAGATTCAAACTAAAACGTGTGGGGAGATGGGATTACTGCGGCAGAAAAGTAGACGATGGAGCTGCGGCGTCGTGCTGTGTGCTGCGCCTGCGGGCAGCACTACCGAGAGAAAATGAGCAGCAGCAAGAAGTAGAGAGAGAAAGCGCAACGCGCTGTGTGGTGTGCGTTTGGGTCTCCCGGGGCAGGTATTTATAGGCTGCGGAGGGTGTCCAGGATCATGGAATTAAGTGGCGCCGTGCGGGGATCGCGCGAGCAATAAACATCAGCGGCAATCACGCGAGCGAGGCGGCAGCTGGGGGCGGTCGCGGACGTGGGCGGGAGCTGGGCGCTCGGGCGGGAGCGCCGTTCGGCTGGGCCACGGCAGGGTGGCCAGGTGGGCTGCGGCTCGCACGGGTGCAGGGTTGGGCCGTAGCGTCGAGCTGGGCCATTCGGCCAGCGTGTTTTTTGTTTTCCGAGTTCTTTTGGAGTACCAAAAATAGTCAGAAAATAGCAAATAAAATATGTGTGGAAAACTCTTGAAAAGGGCTTTAATTTGGAATCACTTTTAAAACCAAAAACAAACTTTGTAAAACCAAAGTTGGCATACATGCCAAGTGGCTATTAGTGCCATATTTACAGACGAGGTTTCGAAAAAAGGTTTGAGTTTTTCCTAAAATGCAACGATGTGATGATGCTTATGCATGCAATGCATGATGTTTGATAATTTAAAAACTGGGATGTTACATATAACCAAGTAATTCCATGTGAGAGCAATTAGACCAGGGTCACAACTTCATATGAAAGTACTTGGGACAAGATTTAAATGAGAGCAAGCCTCTCATACAATTTACATAATAGTTTTGGACAATATCATTTGACTAAAATAGACATATAGTCCTTTATTTACTTTGGGCCATGATCACTCAAAATAACCCTGCCATATTTTTACATCATCAATTAGAGTATGTGAAATTTGATCCATGAGAGTTGAAATCAACTCAATATCATTTTTGGTTGATTTTTAATAATTGTTTGACTTTACAAAAGTCCCTGACTTGTTCTTTTTGTCACATTAATTCTACAATGAATCTCAAAGTGAGACCAGTGGGGTTGTGTAGATATTTTTACTAGATTTACAATGATATAAAATTCACCAAATTTGGTTGGGCCAATTTGAATCTGTTCAATTTTGAAAACAGGTCCAGTATTGAAAATTAAATCAAACTGAAATTTCGAATTTGAACTAAAAGGGCCGGCGGGAAACCTGAATAGGCCGATTTCATTTAAATGGCACAAGGCCAGCCCACCACGCATCCATGCACGCGTGGGCTGCCTGACGGGTGGGGCCTGCCTGTCAGCGGGGGTTATTCACCGAAACGGTAAGTTTCTATTTGGACTGCGCGATGAGCATCAATCAGTGGACCGGGTTGATGTGCGTGAAGAGCACCGTTCATTAGAGACCCCAAGTGGAAGGTGTGATGCGTACAGCGACAAGTTTCCCTCAGTAAGAACCAAGGTTTCGAACCAGTAGGAGATGAAAGCCACGTGAAGGTTGTTGGTGAAGGTGTGTAGTGCGGCGCACAGGGGATTAGGCGCCAACGTGGAACTGCACAACACAATCAAAATACTTTGCCCCAACAGAGTGAGGTTGTCAATCTCATCGGCTTGCTGTAAACAAAGGATTAAGCGTGTGGTGTGGAGAATGATGTTTGTTTGCAAGAACAATGAAGAACAATGATTAAGTGGTGTATTTCGGATATTAAGAAATGGACCGGGGTCCAGTTTACTAGTGGTGTCTCTCCAATAAATGGCATGTTGGGTGAACAGTGCAATTGAGCAATTGACCAATTGACAAATAGAGATGCATACATATCATGATGACTAATATAAATTTACTTAGGCATTACGACAAAGAACATATACCGCTATCCAGCATGCACCTAAAAAGTCCACCTTTGGGTTAGCATCCGCACCCCTTCCAGTATTAAGTTGCAAACAACAGAGACAATTGCATTAAGTACTATGCGTAATGTAAACAATCAACACTAATATCCTTAGACAAAGCATTGTTGTTTTATCTAGTGGCAACATCACATCCATAATCTTAGAGATTCTTTCTGTCAGTGTCCCAGATTCAATGGAGGCATGAACCCACTATCGAGCATAAATACTCCCTCTTGGAGTTACAAGTATCAACTTGGCCGGAGCCTCTACTAGCAACGGAGAGCATGCAAGATCATAAACAACATATATGATAGAGATCAATAATCAACTTGATATAGTATTCCAAATTCATCGGATCCCAACAAACACAACATGTAGCATTACAATAAGATGATCTTGATCATGATAGGCAACTCACAAGATCTAAACAATGCCAAGAGGGGAAGACAACCATCTAGCTACTATGGACCCATAATCCAAGGATGAACTACTCACGCATCGGTCAGGACGTCAGGTGATGTAGAGGTCCCACTCCCAGTGATGATTCCCTCAGACAAGTGCGGGTGATCTCGATCCCCGGATGATTGGCGGCGTGATACGTCTCCAACGTATCTATAATTTATGATGTTCCATGCTTGTTTTGTGATACCTCCATGTTTTGTTCACACTTTATGATGATTTATCGTTTCTGTGGAACTAACCTATTGTGAGATGCCGAGTGCAGTTCTGTTTCTGCTATTTTGGTTTAGAAATCTGTGAAATATTCTCGGAATTGGACAAAATCAAACGCCAACGTCCCCCAAGCTTCAGACACCGAGAGGACAGGAGGAGAGACCACGGGGCCCACACATGTGTGAAATCGCGACCAAGAGGGGGCCGCCCTATTATATTAGTGACTCAGTAACACTCCCGACTCAACTCTGCCTATAAAGCCTACCTTCAAATCTTGAGATGAATAAACCACGGTGCGAAACCACCCAGGCCAGCAGCCCGCCATGGCCAAGATCCTGGGAGACAGTCTCTGATTGAAGCCTTGTAGGAACTTGGCTCACCCGGAAGGCATCTCCATCGACACCACAGCCATCTTCATCGTTCTTTGTCTCCACTGAGGAGGAGTAGTTCTCCATCGAGGCTAAGGGGCTGCACCGGTAGCTATGTGGTTAATCTCTCACATGTACTTCAATACAGCCGATCATGAGCTGCCATGATTGAGATTCTGTGTGAGCTTTGTATCACTATTCATCTATGTGCTACTCTGGTGATGTTATTAGTCCTCTATTTGCCTCCTCCATGATGTAATGGTGATAGTGTGTGCATCATGTAGTACTTGGCGTATAGTTTATGATTGTGATCTCTTGTAGATTATGAAGTTAACTAATGCTATGATAGTAATGATGTGATCTATTCCTCCTTTCATAGTGTGATGAGTGACAGTGTGCATGCTATGTTAGTACTTGGTATAGTTGTGTTGATCTATCATGCACTCTAAGGTTATTTAAATATGAATATCGAATGTTGTAGACTTGTTAACTGGCATTGGGAAGATAACTCTTGTGGCCCTCGCAATTAGTGGTTGTCATCCAACAAGAAAGTATGAAGTATAGCAATTTTATCTGTTCATTTATGTGATCAATGTTGAGAGTGTCCACTAGTGAAAGTATGAAGTCCCTAGGCCTTGTTCCCCGTCTGCCAATCATAAACATTTTAACATTCTGCACATCTGTACTTCTGCTGTGTGCCACCATCATACCATAGGTTGTAAAGGCAGCAAGCTATTTTTGGTCAGTTACTCACTCATATGCATTTATCTTTTTGTATTTCACTATCTCTTAGCCGAACTAGTGCACCTACATCTGACCAGTGTATTAGGTGTGTTGGGGACACAAGGGACTTCTTGTATCGTGGTTGCAAGGTTGCTTGAGAGGAATATCTTTGACCTCTTCCTCACTGAGTTCGATAAACCTTAGGTGATCCACTTAAGGAAAACTTGTTGTTGTTCTACCTAGCCACTCTGCTCTTGGAGGCCCAACAACATCTCTGGAAAAAGAAAGCGTCTGTAGACATCAGAAAGCTATTTTAAGCGCGTGGATTAACCGTGACCAGCTACACAACGAGATTTCACTCCCTCGTCAACCACTTGCTGATCTGGGCAACATCGTATCTTACCGTAGCAGATTTGCGAGAGGAAAGGTAAAGAGTACTCACACTCTGGTCCCGGTAACTAAGTTATTTCTGGTGCCGTTTTCATGGAGTCTGACTATTTCCTTTAGATCTGCAATTGCATCTTTTTGTTTCTTGTTAAACACTAGTAAAAGGCACCAATGGAAAACAAGTTGTGAGCTTTAATCTATTTTCACGAGTTAAGACATAAATGGTGTGTTGCAAAAATTGAAAAACCTATGGAACCTTATTTGCATGCTAATGGCAATATTTAGTATGATACTTTGAACACCACTGTTGCTAATGATATGGAAAATTCTAAACTTGGGGAAGCTGGCTTTGAGAGCATGATATTTTTAGTCTCCCAAGCATGGAGGAGAAAATTTTTTCTTTGATGATACTTTGCCTCCTATTTATGATGATTATAATAGTGGTCTTTTTGGTGCTGCCTACTATGGAGGATAAATTTGATTATGATTACAATATGCCTCCTATATTTGATGATAGCTACTTTGTTGAATTTGCTCCCACTATTACTAATAAAATTGACTATGCTTATGTGGAGAGCAATAATTGTACATGAGACTCATGATAAGAATACTTTATGTGATAGTTATATTGTTGATTTTGCTCATGATGCTACTGAAAATCATTATGAGGAAAATATGGTTGTAAAATTTTTCATGTTACTAAAACACCTCTCTATATCCTTAAAATTTTGAAGTTACACTTGTTTTATCTTCCTATCATGTTGCATATGCCTACTATAACTTGTTGTTACAAATTCTTTTCATAGGGAGGCATGTTGATAATTTGTTTTTGAATTTGCCCTCTTGATGCTCTCTTTTGCTTCAAATACTATTTCTTGCCAGTGCATCATTAAAACTGCTGAGCCCCATCTTAATGGCTATAAGAAAGAACTTCTTGGGAGATAACTATGTGTTATTTTGCTACAGTAATTTTGTTTTATATTTGTGTCTTGGAAGTTGTTACCTCTGTGCAACCTCTCCTTATCTCTATTTTATTGCATTGTTGTGCCGAGTAAAGTCTCTTTGATAGCAAGGTTGATGCTAGATTTGGATTACTCACTTGACAGATTTCTATCATCAAATTTGAGCAGAGGTTCTCTTTAGGTAGCTTTCAGAAAAATCTGCAATTTACGTGCAGTCCTCGGATATGTCGCAACTTTCGAAATTTCAATTTGAGCATTTTCATCTGAGCAAGTCTGGTGCCACTAAAAAGTTCGTCTTTACGGACTGTTCTGTTTTGACAAATTACGCACTGTTAGCATTACTCTTTTCTTTGTGTTGGATGGTTCTATGTTCCATTAACTTCAGTAGCTTTGTGCAATGTCGAGAAAGTATTAAGAATGATTGTCACCTCTGAGCCTGTGAGTTTTTGATTATGCACTAACCCTCCAATATGGGTTTGTTTTGAGTTTGGTGTGGAGGAAGTTTTCAAGGAGCCAAGAGAGGAGGATGACACAATATGATCAAGAAGAAGAGTGAAAGCTCTAAGCTTGGGGATGCCCAGGTGGTTCATCCCTGTTTTCAGAAGACTCAAGCATCTAAGCTTGCGGAAGGCATCCTTTCTTCATCGACAAATTATCGGGTCACCTCTAGTGAAACTATATTTTTTATTAAGTCACATCTTGTGCTTTACTTGGAGCGTCAGTTTGTTTTGTTTTTGCTTTTGTTTGAATAAATTGGGTCCTAGCATTCATTGTGTGGAAGAGACTCCGATGGTTCATATGAACACATGTGTTGTTAGCTTTATTCTTAATGTTCATGGTGAAGGTTGAAACTGCTTCATTAATTGTTATATGGTTGGAAAGAGAAAATGCATGTGGTAAGTGGTATAATGTCTTGAATAATGTGATACTTGGCAATTGTTGTGCTTATGTTTAAGCTCCATCATATACTTTGTACCTATTAGTGAAGAAATACATAGAGCTTGCTAAAATTTGGTTTGCATGATTGGTCTCTCTAAGGTCTAGATATTTTCTAGTAAGGGTTTGAACAACAAGGAAGACAGTGTAGAGTCTTATAATGCTTGCAATATGTTCTTATGTGAGTTTTTCTGTACCGGTTCATACTTGTTTGCTTCAAACAACCCTGCTAGCCTAAGCCTTGTATTGAGAGGGAATACTTCTCGTGCATCCAAATCCTCGAGCCAAAAACTATGCCATTTGTGTCCACCATACCTACCTACTACATGGTATTCCAAAGTAAATTGATTGAGTGCTATCTTTAAACACTTCAAAGTTATTACCTCTTATTTGTGTCAATGTTTTATAGCTCATGAAGAAGTATGTGGTGTTTATCTTTCAATCTTGTTGGGCAACTTTCACCAACTAGTGGCTTCATCCGCTTATCCAATAATTTTGCAAAAAGAGCTGGCAATGGGGTTCCCAGTCCCAAATTAATTAACTTTCATAATTTTACAAATAGACACTCCTCCATGGTATATGATTGTTGGATGGGATTCGGTTAGCCATGGCTTAAGAAAGCAAAGGTGGGGAGGAGTGTCATCTAAATAAAACTAAAATAAAAAGGCACTCCCTTCATGGTATGAGATTGTTGGCAGGCACCCGAGGATTCGGTTAGCCATGGTTTGTGAAAGCAAGGTTGGAAGGAGTGCCACCCAAAAATAAAAAATTTCATGGGAGCCGCTCTTTGAAAGTCTGTCTGGCAAGGGGGTTAGAGTGCCCACTACCATTCGTTGACAACAACAAACACCTCTCAAAACTTTACTTTTATGCTCTCTTTATGTTTTCAAATAAAAGCTAGCACAAATATAGCAATCCATGCTTCCCTCTGAAGGGCCTTTCTTATACTTTTATGTTGAGTCGGTTTACCTACTTCTTCCATCTTAGAAGCAAACACTTGTGATAACTGTTTGCATTGATTCTTACATGCTTGCTTATTGCACTTATTATTTTACTTTATGTTGACAATATCCATGAGATATACATATTACAAGTTGAAAAGCAACCGTTGAAACTTAATCTTCCTTTAGTGTTGCTTCAATACCTTTACTTTGATTTATTGCTTTATGAGTTAACTCTTATGCAAGACTTATTGATGCTTGTCTTGAAAGTACTATTCATGAAAAGTCTTTGCTATATGATTCAATTGTTTATTCATTGTCTTTACCATTGCTTTGAATTACTTCATTCATCTCATATGCTTTACAATAGTATGATCAAGATTATGTTGGTAGCATGTCACTTTAGAAATTATTCTTTTATCGTTTACCTACTCGAGGACGAGTAGGGATCTTTGATCCGTCTCAATGTATCTATAATTTATGATGTTCCATGCTTGTTGTATGACAATACCTACATGTTTTGTTCACACTTTATGATGATTTTATGCGTTTTCCGGAACTAACCTATTAACAAGATGCTGAAGAGCCAGTTGCTGTTTTCTCTTGTTTTTGGTTTCAGAAATCCTAGTAAGGAAATATTCTCGGAATTGGACGAAATCAACGCCCAACATCTTATAATTCCTGAAGCTTCCAGAATGCAGGAAGGGACAGGAGGAGGGCCATGGGGGCCACACATGTGGCAGCGCGGCCAGAGGGTCGCGCCCCCTGTGTGTGGTGGCTCACGCAACCCTTGACTCCGCCTCTTCGCCTACAAGCCCCTGACCTAAATCTTGAGACGCGAATAAGCCACGGTCGAGCCTTCAGGCGCCGCCATGTGCAAGCCAAGATACGGGGGACAGGAGTCTCTGTTCCGGCACGCCGCCGGGACGGGAAGTGCCCCCAGAAGGCATCTCCATCGACACCACCGCCATCTTCATCACCGCTGCTGTCTCTCCCATGAGGAGGGGGTAGTTCTCCATCGAGCTAAGGGGCTGTACCGGTAGCTATGTGGTTAATCTCTCATGTACTTCAGTACAATGATCTCATGAGCTGCCTTACATGATTGAGATTCATATGAGCTTTGTATCACTATTCATCTATGTGCTACTCTAGTGATGTTATTAAAGTACTCCTATTCCTCCTCCATGATGTAATGGTGACGGTGTGTGCATCATGTAGTACTTGGCGTAGTTTATGATTGTGATCTCTTGTAGATTATGAAGTTAACTATTACTATGATGGTATTGATGTGATCTATTCCTCCTTTCATAGTGTGATGGTGGACAGTGTGCATGCTATGTTAGTACTTGGTATAGTTGTGTTGATCTATCATGCACTCTAAGGTTATTTAAATATGAATATACTGCTTGGTTTCGTACGAGAAACCTTCCGTAGCCGCCGCCATCGCGAAGCCAAGATCCGGGGGATGAGTCTGTCTGGATGCCGCCGGATTTCGAAGTGCCTCTGGCAGCATCTCCATCGGGCACTCACCGCCCATCTTCATCACCGCTGTCGTCTCCCATGAGGAGGGAGAAGTTCTCCATCGAGGCTAAGGGGCTGTACCGGTGGCTATGTGGTTAATCTCTCTCACATGTACTTCAATACACGATCTCATGAGCCGCCATATGATTGAGATTCATATGAGTCTTGTATCACTATTCATCTATGTGCTACTTTAGTGATGTTATTAAAGTAGTCTATTCCTCCCCCATGATGTAATGGTGACAAGGTGTGCATCATGTAGTACTTGGCGTAGTTTATGATTGTGATCTCTTGTAGATTATGAAGTTAACTATTTACTATGATGGTATTGATGTGATCTATTCTCTCCTTTCATAGTGTGATGGTGACAGTGTGCATGCTATGTTAGTACTTGGTATAGTTGTGTTGATCTATCATGCACTCTAAGGATATTTAAATATGAATATCGAATGTTGTGGAGCTTGTTAACTCCGGCATTGAGGTGCTCTTGTAGCCCTACACAATTAGTGGTGTTCATCATCCAACAAGAGAGTGTAGAGTATAGCATTTATCTATTCATTTATGTGATCAATGTTGAGAGTGTCCACTAGTGAAAGTATGACTCTAGGCCTTGTTCCCAAATACCTAATCATCGCTTGTTTAATGTCACGTATCCGTACTTCCCGCGTGGCCATACTTCACCATCAACCATACACGCTGGCTGTAGCAATAGTTATTTTTTGTGCCAAGCACACACAAGCCATATACATTCATACCACCTGTATTTCACTATCTCTTCATCGAACTAGTGCACCTATACATCTGACAAGTGTATTAGTGTGTTGGGGACACAAGAGACTTCTTTATTGTATGCAGGGTTGTTTGAGAGGAATATCTTTGACCCCTACCGTTCCATAAACCTTGGGTGATCCACTAAGGGAAAACTTGTCATTGCTCTATGTAAACCTCGCTCTTGGAGGCCCAACACTGCCTACGGAAAAGAAGCGTGGGTAGACATCAAGCTATTTTCTCATGCTTCGTTGCTCTGGAAACGAAAAGCCACATGTTAGAGATTTCCTCCCCGTCAACCACGCGCTGCACCTTCCGACAGATCACGGAAAACATGTCTCTAGAACTTTTCCGTATCGTGGCTCCTCGGCAATAGGGTTTTCGCGACGGAGAGAATAAATAGGCGAAGAGGCGAGTCGGGAGGCAAGGAGGGGCCCACACCCCAGGGCGGCGCGCCTCCCCCTCTTGGCCGCGCCCGCCAAGTGGTGTGGGGCCACTCCTGGGCCCTCTTTCATTTCTCTGCCTTCTCAAGGCTCCAGGGAAAATAAGACCGTGGCTTTTGTTTCGTCCAATTCCGGTATTTCCCTTGTAGGATTTCGAAACCAAAAACAATGTAAAACAGAACCGGCGCTTCAAACATCGTATTAATAGGTTAGGCCGAAATGCATAATAATGAGAGAAAGGTATATAAACATGTGAGTATTGTCATAAACTAGTATGGAATATAAGAAATTATAGATACGTTTGAGGCGTATCACACGTCCATCATCGTCAAGCGATCTGCCGTAGATGGGTTCACCGGCGCGGCGGAGCTAGGGGGCCTGGAGGGCTCACCGTGGCTCCGGCGAGCGGCGGCGTTGATGCAGGTCGACGTTGTAGACGAGACGGCGAAGTCTGGTGTACAAGCGGCGGACCCGGGGTGGCTCCAATCGACGGGGAGATTCTCCGGCGCGGCACGGCAAAGGCGTGGCAATTGGCGCAGCTACGGCGGCGCAAGGCCGAGTGGCGAGTGGCCCGAGGAGGTCGAGAGCAGAGGGGAGTGCCGTGTGAAGAGATCGAGAATGGATGCCTCCTTTTATAGGCGAGGGAGGGTGCTGCGGGGCAGAGACGAAGTCGACATGCGCGCGGCGTCTCCGGCGAGCCAGCGAGCCAGGCGAGGGCGCGTCCCCGCTCCGTGTATCCAGCGATCCTCCGTGGGCGGCGCTAGCTAGCTTAGGTGCTGCCTAACACTTGCCGGGCGTGTGCAAACATCCGCGCGGCAAGCATGAGGGTCGGTCATTCCGGTGACTCGCGGCGCGTGGCCTGAGCCGAGCTCATGTCCGGCGCACGCGCTGTCACGTGCGATGCCCACTGCGCGAGGGCAGGGTTGCGTAGAGCCGCCGAGGCGACGCGGTGGCCGGTGTGCCCGTGGACATGCGCACGACGCCGCATGGCCCGCCATCCCCGGGCGTGACGCGTGCCGCCTCTCCGTGGCCATCCCTCTCCGCAATGGCGCGCCCAAAGAGGTCCAAAGAGGGGCGCAGGGTGGTGGATCAGAAGGTGGCCAGGGTTGGGGAAGGAAGGAGAGAGGGGAGTGGCCTGCATGGTGCTCATGGCCGGCATGGCCATGGCTATGCCATGTGTGCCCTCCTCTAGGGTTGCTATGCCCTGGTGTGAGTGAGAGGAAACCAGGGAACATGTAGGGGCCAAGTGGTGGCATAGGGTTGGCCATCACTATTCCAAATAGTGATTTTGGAAATTGTGTAGAATTTGCATTTCAAACATTTGTCAAATTCGCTCTATGCAATGTAGTTCCAAAATTTGAAATTGGGTTGGTTGGATTGGTTGAAAATGACCAGAGACACACAATGGTGGTGGTGGTATTTTAAAAATAAAAGAAATGCAAAATTTGCGAAGTGGGTGATGTTGAAGTTGTTAAAAAGTCTCTACTTTGCTTCAGCATAGTTTCTGATCCAAGATGAATTTGATATGGTGGTCTTTACAAAAGTTGTTCACCTTTATGTGTACTTGGATGAGGTGCAAAGAATTGGAAATGTTTGGTTTGAAAATCTCAAAATACAGGGGCTCAAAGTAGTGATCAGACTAGAAATGGCAGATTTGACCATTAGTGCATGTGATCACCATTTGAGTTCAAATTTGATTTGATTTGAGTTTCTTTGATTCCAAAAGTGTTAATAAGTGTTTAGTAACATAATACAACTAATGGTGAAGGCCAAAATGGTCTAGGTTAAAGATTTGCAAAAATGGCATAAACCATATGTGAGGGTTTTAGGGTTTTTCCATTTTATTTCTTTTCTTTTTCTTTGATTTGATTTGTGATCTTCCCATGATCAATTTAGGGTTTTAGGGTGTAGTACATAAGAATATAAACAATCATCATGGCATTTCACACAATAATGCACAAGTCCTATGCATAGCACTATATGCAAATAAAAGTTTTTGTTCAAATTTTGAGTATTTGAAATTCTTCTTCTTCATTTATTTGAAATTTGGGATGTTACAAACCCTTCCCTCTTAAACATCTCGTCCCGATATCTTAAAGAAAACTAGGTACCAAAGAGATCTCGGGGTACTCCTTCATGTAGTCTTCGCTCCCTGTGGCTTCGTCTTCTGTATGGTTTCTCCATTGTATCTTCTAAACTTGATACTCCTGGTGCGGGTGGTTCTGAAAGCTTCTTCTAATGCGAATAGGCACTTCGCGATACGTCAAGTCCTTGTTGATATCCACCGATCGGTGATCGATGTTCTGAAAACCTTGGTCTTCTGGCACTTCTGTGACACTTCCGAGTAGTGTGATGTGAAACACGCGTGCACACCACATTTCCTTCTCCTCGGTAGCTCCGCTTGATAGGAGACTTTCTCATGCTCGGTGACTTTGAAGGGTCCCACATATCGGGGTGCAAGCTTTCCTTTCAGATTCCTTTAAGAGGGGACACTTTGAGATAGACAAAATCTCCTATTCCTCAAGGTCATCTCTCTATGCCTCTTGTTTCAAGGTAGGCTCTTCTTCTTGATTGCACCGCCTTGAGGTGTACTCGTGATCTTGTGCACTTTCTTTCGAAGCCACGAAGAACATCTGGTCCAAAGACTTGGCTCTCTCCTACTTCCGACCAATTCAGAGGGGTACGACACTTCCTTCCGTACTGTGGCTTTCAAAGGGGCCATACTGGCTTGATAACTGTTGTTATATGAGAATTCTGCGTAAGGTAGAGCAGTCTTCCCACTTGGATCCAAATTCCATACGTTCTCAACATGTCTTCTATTATCTCGGTTGACTCTTCCACCTCTGGCTCCATCGGTTCTGCGGATACGCGTGCCGAAATTCAGCCGGTTCCTAGTCCTTCATGCACTTTCTGCGAATCTTGAGGTGAATTGAGATCCTCTATCTGACACAATTGACTTGGGTTCCGTGCAGGGCGACTATTCTCGAGATGTACAATCTGCTAACTTTGGGCCTTGGTATGTGGTCTTGACAGGGGATAAAATGGGCTACCTTGGTTAATCTATTCACAACTACCCATATCAATCATTTCCTTGCTGGATTTGTGCAAACTGATAAAGTCAATTCCCTACCTAATCCCACTCCATTCCGAATCATAGTGGCTGCGCACTCACAAGGGTCGCTGATGTTCCGCCTGACTCTCCCGCGCATATCACACTTCGCGATGTAGCTTCCGATCTCTCTCTTCATTCCATGCCACCAGAACTGTTCCTTCAAATCTTGATACATCCTGGTACCTCCGATGAATCGGCAAAGGGGGTGTCATGGGCTTCTTTCGTATGACTTGCT
Organism: Lolium multiflorum; assembly: GCA_030979885.1. Taxonomy (NCBI): domain Eukaryota; kingdom Viridiplantae; phylum Streptophyta; class Magnoliopsida; order Poales; family Poaceae; genus Lolium; species Lolium multiflorum. The sequence continues at coordinate 90,688,781 of CM061751.1, read as the reverse complement.
TCAACTCGTAATCATATAATATTATAGGCGTCCTTTGTACCTAAAGAACTCCGTCCATCTTCAGAATCCTGCTTTTTCCCAGCCTATCCGGTTCTTGATTCCGCTGATGCTAGCATTTTCCTTCTAGGCTTCTTTGATCCTGCCAATCGGCGGTTGAAGCTCTATGCTGGCTAAGAATCCTTCACTAACTAGTTCAAGTCTAAACTGCTCAAACTCTTGAAACAGGCTGGGTTGCTCGATTGCGATCATGGAGTTCAACTGACATGGCTGTCACTAGGCATCCGCTTACCACATTGGCCTTGCCGGGGTGGTAGTGAATTTCCATGTCGTAATCCTTGATAAATGTTCTAACCATCTGCGCCGCCTCATATTCAACTCCTTCGTGAAGATATACTTCAGCTCTTGTGATCCGACGAGATCTCGCATCGATTAACGATGAGGTAATGACGCCAAACTTTCAAGGCTAAGAGACTACTGTCATAAGCTCTAAGTCATGGGTCGATAATCTGCCAACATGTTGTCAGCTTGTCTTGATTGCATATGATATCACTTTGCCTCCTTGCATCAGCACACATCCAAGACCATCACAATAGACGTCAAATGGCTTGGTGATATCCGGCATGACTGTAATTGGGGTTGAGGTCAATCTACTGAAATACTGAAGCTCTTTCACATTTCTAAGTCCATTCAAATTTCTTGTCCTTCTTCAACAGTTGGGTCATGGGTCTAGGTATGCTTGAAAAGCCTTCTACAAATCTGCGGTAATATCCGGCTAATCCAAGAAAAGCGTGGACCTCGGTCTGAGTGGTTGGGGCTTGCCATTCTGTAATTGTTTTGATCTTGGCGGGATCTACGGCAATTCCTCCTTTAGACAAGATATGTCCCAGGAATCATACTTCCTTCAACCAAAACTCGCATTTGCTGAACTTGGCATACAACTGGTGATGTCTAAGGGTTTCTAGGACAATCTCCAAATGCTGTTCATGTTCCTCTTCGGATTTGGAGTAGATAAGGATGTCGTCGATGAAGACAACGACAAACTTATCCAAAAAGTTCATGAAGATCTTATTCATGAGGTTCATGAAATAAGCAGGGGCATTGGTTAATCCAAATGACATGATGTTGTACTCATACAACCCATATCCGTGTAAAGGCGCCTGGGATGTCCGTTTCTCAGACGGATTTTCGGGGCTGGATGATAACCAAATTCTAAGATCAATCTTAGAGAACACTTTGGCACCGATCCACTGGTCAAACAGGTCTTCTATCTTGGGTAAGGGGTATTTGTTCTTGATGGTGACATCGTTAATCTTACGATAATCCGTACATAACCGAGTGGCACCATCCTTCTTGTCCACAAACAAAACAGGTGATCTCCAGGGTGATGCACTAGGTTGAATCAAACCTTTGGCTAATATATCATCAAGTTTTTCTTCAGCCTCCACTAGCTCATGCAATCTATACTATAGGCTCTCCTCGGGCTATAGGTCCGCTCCGCGATTAACTCGATGATAAACTGGATATCCCGATCAGTGGGGCATACTGGTAGATCATCCGTAAACACATCGTGTATCGACAAACGACTCGATCCGATCTAGAGTCGGCTTTGCTACACTTTGTCAGAAAACTCGCGCTCTTTCGCATACATGCTCTACTAGGATACCAGTGCGCTGCTAGTCATGGTGATGGCTTTCTTAGCACAGTCAATCACTCCATGGTGTTTTGACATCCAGTCCATTCCTAGCACGACTTCCATTGTTCCCAGAACAATCAGATTGGTATAAAAATCTACTTCATGGATTCTGATAGGCACATCTTTGCAAAAATTTCTAGCTTTGGTACGGTTGACCCAGGTATTTGAACTATCATAACATGCTTCAAACTGATGGGTTGGATTTTACTTGTGCATGCAAAGTCTTCAAAGGATAAATGAATGCTATGTCTAATCAAACAAGACTGGGCAGGCATCGAGTTACCGTAAAACATACCCGCACAACATCCGGGTGCTTCTGGGCTTCTTCTCGTATTCATGGGAAGAGACGGTTGCTATGTTATTGGGGTTGTTGAAGTAACTTCTCACGGCGGAGACGCTGCTGCTGTCACTTTGTTGTGTGCACAAAAGTTGATGTGGAATTCTTGGCTAACCTCTTGGGGCACTACTCGTTGGAGTAGTGTCCCACCACTCCACACTCATAACAAGTGATGGTGGACTTGTCCTTGGGGGCTAATGGGGATGACGCGTTCTGGCCCCTGAGCAATGTTGGTGTCGTTGTTGCTATTGGGGGCTCTTTGGCGGGGCGCGTGCTGGTTGTTGTTGTTGCCGTTGTTGTGGCCTCCTGCCTTCGGGGTTTCCTCCACTCCGGGGCTTCCGCAACCCGGGCACATGAAGTCCGCATTCCGGGGGCTTGTTGTTTCTTGGGGCGAAACCTCCGCTCGAACTGGGGCGATACTTTGGGGCATTGCTGGGCCCACTCTTGTGCATCATGCGGCGTTTGCGGTTCTCGTTGGCTTGGTTGAGCTTGCCCTCCATCTGGATGGCGGAATCCACTAAGGCTTCAAGGTCGGCAAAGGGGATGTTGACTAACACAGTCTCCATCTCGTCATGCAGTCCGTTCTGTATCTCTCCCGCTTTCTGGTGTCGGTCTCGTTTGGGCGTACCTTGACAGTAAGGAACCTATCGCGGTATTCTACAACCGTCATCCGTCCTTTCTTGAGTTCTCGGAACTCGTCCCTCATCTTCTTGATTAGACCTAGGGGCATGTGGTACTTGCTGAACTTGAGCTTGAAATCTGTCCAAGTCATGACTTGTCTGCGTTCATGGCACGGGTGCTGGTCCACCAGGCTCGGGCTGGTCCCTGCATGTAATGGGTCGCAATGACCTTCTCTCCGCTCTCCGCTACTTCCAAGTTGTTCTCCATGGTCTGGAGCCAATCGTCGGCATCGAGGGGTTCTTCGGTCTTGCTAAACACCGGAGGGTTGGTGTTCTGGAAGTTCTTGAGCTTTGATCCGGGGTGATCATGGTTTCCATGGCCTTGGTTGGCAAGGTGTTGCAGTGCAGCTATGTTGGCTAGGCGTTCCGCTCTATCATTCTCCCTGTCTTCCATCAGGGTTTGCAGCAGTTGCATCATGGCATCTTGATTTGCACCGCGGGTTGGAGGGTCCATCTGAATATTGAGATAGATCATGAGATAAGAGGAAAGTTTTCTATGGCTTGTTTTGGGTAAGTTCAAAAATTTGAAACTTGAATTCTTTTGATGTTGCACACAAACACACATTCATTCATTCAAACATCACATATTACATTCTAACACACCCATGGTTTTAAGAACCATTTTCTCATGCTACGATACAACGGACGGATACAACTCACACCTACATAAGTGATCAAGTGCAACTACTCCTCATCATCCACATCGATCGGGACGAAGTCATCGGCTCCGGCCTCCAGGAACTCGTAGTCCTCCACATCAGTGTCTTCGTCCTCCTCGAAGTCATCGTCATCACTCAGGAAGGCTCCTCCTCCCTGAAGGTCTTCACCTTCGTCTTCCTCCATCTCTCTCAGCTGGTCCTCTTGGGGCTTGACAGTGGCCTCCAAAGATGCTATCTTTGCGCGAAGATGCACAATAGTAGCGTCCTTCTTGGCACGCTGCTGGCGGAGTGACTTGCGGTCCCTTGCAAGTAGCTTGATGGCTTCTCCTTGCTCAGTGATGCGAGCGTGAGTCTGGTTGGCGTACACCCGGGCGTTGTCCAGGTCCTTCTGTGTCTGGTACAGCATAAAGTCCAGATACTCCGCATGGTGCCTCAGCTCGGGGTGGGGCTGCAGTTCCATGGGCACTCCCATAGAATCACACCTCACAAGATGCGCGAAGCGGGACGTGAGGATCGCCGCCACGTTCTGCCCGCACAGACGGGCAAGTGCTGCCTGAAGAGCACGAGCGAGTCCGTCCAGCCAGTTGCTCTCTCTGAAGGAGAAGAGTATCCTCTCAGAAGTAGGAGGCTCCATCTTGCTCCTCAGATCAGCGGTGATGATCCACTGAAGCTCTCCTCCAGCTGGTCGTTCACCTCGATTCCGTGGAACTCGGGGTGAGGGCGTCCAAGAAAGTCCGAGAGGGCGTTGAGGTCATGCTCAAAGATCAAGCTCCCGCCATTCCCAAGCTGGTAGAACTTGGTGTTGATCGGTTCATTCGGCTCCATCTGAAAGTGAATTGGATAAGTAAGTTAGAGAAGTGAACAAGTGTGTCAAAATTTTAGGTAGATTCATAAGGAAGAGCATGATTCATCAATTTTGAAAAGATATCAAGGAAAAGAGTGTGAATAATTTTTCATAAGTATTCTCTTCATTTGCTTTAAAAACTAAGTTTTTCTGAACGTCCATTCTAACTAAGGTCTTCTAAGGTCAAACAGTGGCTCCGATACCAACTTGTCAACACCCGGCTTTTTAAGTCCAGATGCCTATTATGCCATTCATCGCAATCCCAGGAATATTGTTGTTGCGAGAAATAATAGTCCATACCATAAGTCATCATTCATTACAAACCATACTTGTCTTACAAATTCAGATCACATGATCCAATATTACACAAATAGTTGATCTAATGATCAACGAACACCATTCATAGCGGAAGCGTAATAGAAGTGGACTATCTAAATCAACAGGCCAACGCTTGAAGTTAGAAGAACTCCTAGTTGTCGTAGGGCCTGCTGGTCGTCACCTTGGTAGTTCTGCTCCTCTTCATATTCTGGCCATTTTAATAGGCAGGGACACAACCGTGAGTACTTTATGTACTCACAAACTAATACTAGTGTAAGTACTATCAATTTTAGTAAGGGGGTGCTAAGCTCTAGTTTATTTTGCATAAAGCCAGTTTTAGTTCACAAGTATTTGATAAAAGACTCTTCATGTGCTAACTAACTCAAGTGGGAACATTAGTGTCATTCCCACAACTCATTTATGGTTCAAGTCAAGTCACCATTCATTTCATCAACATTTTCAAGAAATCTCTGACACCGGAACTGTATGGCCTTTCCAACCGTCCGTAACCGTGGACACGGCTATTCGAATAGGTTTACACTCTGCAGAGGTTGCACACTTGTGCCACAACATTTGATTTCATCCGTCAGGGATAACCCTGAATCATCGTAACTCAGTACGTGGATCATCAACCATAAGCTTTCACTTACATACCCTAGTATGGGTACCTCTCCCCATGAGCTTGGCCTCCCAGTGAAGACCAACTGTCAACCTGGGAACTGCACATGGCTTGGGCCGTACATTCACCTCATTTCACATCATTTCTCATTCTACGGAGGCAGCCTCGGCATAACCCCTATGATGCTTGTTCAGAGGGAACCCATACTAAGATGTATAAACTTCCAGTTAAGCCCTACCCATAATCAGGTATTGTGGGGGTACTCAAAAATTGGAAAGGTATCACATCCAAACCAATATCAGTTTTAATCAAAATCCACCATATCACTCAAGTCATATTCACCTTCAAAAGATCTTTCAATAGAATGAATCCTCATTCCAAGGTTTTCAAATTCATTTCAAATCACAAGTTCCCATCTAGAGTAGTCAATTTTAGTTGTTAGCACTAGCATTAATCATGAGGGGTGCTATCTTGCTTGGCCATCTTTGAGGCTAACTTTGCTACTCTTGTATCTCTCTAAACTTAGACCAGAGTTAACTATAAAAGTAACTTTTTAATAAACCAAGTAAAAACTTGTAATGTAAAAAACTTGGGATGGGATCATTTTAAGTAAGGTAAGATTAATGGTGCCTTTCCCCAATAGGGCTTTGCACTTGTAAGAATATTAGCTTGCCTTGGTTGGGGTAGTGGTCACAGTTCTCTTCTTCCTTTTCTTGGTAGAAGTCATCCCCCTCTTGGTATTCTCCGGTACTAGCGTCTAAAAACGAGTACGAGATACAATCACCCAACAAGGTTCAAGAGCTACAGTAAGCACACCATGGCTTCACACAAACTATTCTAATATCATGACACACATAACATATTAGTTGCATTTGGTTTTCTTTCTTTAAGAAAAATAATTTCCTCTCATTACATATGTAGATTAGAGTTTCTATTTAGTTCTTGGAGGAAATAATTTCCTCTCATTGAATCTTATTAAGATTTAATCTTCTCCAATAATCATACATGAATCCATGTTGACCAAAGTCAACCATTCATCATCATTATTTGGGAAAATAATTTAAATGAGGTAGAATACCTCATACCATTTAACAATACCACTTATGATTTAATATCACCAAGTAATTCCATGTGAGAGTAATTAGACCAGGGTCACAACTTCATATGAAAGTACTTGGGACAAGATTTAAATGAGAGCAAGCCTCTCATACAATTTACATAATAGTTTTGGACAATATCATTTGACTAAAATAGCCATATAGTCCTTTATTTACTTTAGGTCATGATCACTCAAAGTAACCCTGCCATATTTTTACATAATCAATTATAGTATGTGAAATGTGATCCATGAGAGTTGAAATCAACTCAATATCATTTTTGGTTGATTTTTAATAATTGTTTGACTGTACAAAAGTCCCTGCCTTGTTCTTTTTGTCACATTAATTCCAAAATGAATCTCAAAGTGAGACCAGTGGGGTTGTGTGGATATTTTTACTAGCGTTCGAATGACATAAAATTCACCAAATTTGGTTGGGCCAATTTGAATCTATTCAATTTTGAAAACAGGGCCAGTATTGAAAATTAAATAACAATGGAATTTCGAATTTGAACTAAAAGGGCCGGCGGGAAACCTAAATGGGCCAATTTCATTTAAACGGCACAAGGCCAGCCCACCACGCATCTACGCACGCGTGGGCTACCTGACGGGTGGGGCCTGCCTGTCAGCGGGGGTTATTCACCGAAACGGTAAGTTTCTATTTGGACCGCTCGATTAGAACGTGATCTGACGGACCACGTCCATCGTCGTCGATGGCGAGATGGGTTCACTGGCGCGGCGGAGCTAGGGGGTCGAACGGCTCACCGTGGCTCCAGCGGCGGTTGGCAGTGTGCTCGACGAAGGTGTAGACGATGCCGAAGCTTTAGGTACAAGCGGCGCTTCCTGGGGCGGCTCCAATCGACGGCGAGCTTCCGCGGCGGCGCACGGTAGTGGTGTGGCAATTGGCGAGCTACGGCGGCTAATGTCGAGCGGCGAGTGGCTAAGGAGGTCGAGGGAGAAGAGGGGAGTGCTGCGGTGTGAAGAGATTGACGAATGGAGGCCTCCTTTTATAGGCGAGGGAGGGCACCGTGGTGCTGCGGTGAAGTCGACAACGGCGCGGGTTCTCCGGCGAGCTAGCGAGCTAGGCGAGGGCGGCGTCCTGTTCCGTGTATCCAGGCGATCCTCTGGGCGGCGCTAGCTAGCTTAGGCGGTGCCTAACACGGTCGGGCGCGTGCAAACATCCGCGCGGCAGTGGCGGAGGGTTTGGTCGTCTCCGGCGACGGCGGGCGCGGGTCGGTGTCGAGCTCATGTCTGGCGGCGTCGCGGTGTCACGGTGATGCTCATCGTGCCGAGAGGGGGGGCCAGGGGTTGCGCAGAGCATCGAGGCGACGGGTGGCCGTGGCGTGCCCGTGGACATGCGCACGACGTCGTCGGCATGGCCTGGCCATCCTGGGCGCGACGCGTGCCGCCTCTGTGGCCATCCTCTCCGGCAATGGCGCGCTCCAGTAGGTCCAGTAGGGTGAGGTGGTGCGAATTGGCAAGGTGGCCAGGGTTGGGGAAGGAAGGAGAGAGGGGTGTGGCATGCATGGTGCTCATGGCCGGCATGGCCATGGCTATGCCATGTGTGCCCTCCTCTAGGGTTGCTATGCCCTGGTGTGAGTGAGAGGGAACCAGGGAACATGTAGGGGCCATGTGGTGGCAAGGGTTGGCCATCACTATTCCAAATAGTGATTTTGGAAATTGTGTAGAATTTGAATTTCAAACTTTTGTCAAATTTGCTCTATGCAATTGATGTCTACGCCCCCTCCTTTTCCTGTAGACAGTGTTGGGCCTCCAAGAGCAGAGGTTTGTAGAACAGCAGCAAGTTTTCCCTTAAGTGGATCACCCAAGGTTTATCGATCAGGAGGAAGAGGTCAAAGATATCCCTCTCATGCAACCCCGCAACCACAAAGCAAGAAGTCTCTTGTGTCCCCAACACACCTAATAGGTGCACTAGTTCGGCGAAGAGATAGTGAAATACAGGTGGTATGAATATATATGAGCAGTAGCAACGGCAGAAAATAGCTTGCTGGCGTGTAGTTGATGGTGGTAGTATTGCAGCAGAGTAACGCAAGAAACAGTAAACAAGCAGCGATAGCAGTATTGAGGAACAAGGCCTAGGGATTACACTTTCACTAGTGGACACTCTCAACATTGATCGCATAATAAATAACTCTTTATCATATGTGCTACATACACTCTTTTGTTGGATGATGAACACATTGCGTAGGATTACACGAACCCTCAATGCCGGAGTTAACAAGCTCCACAATTCAATGTTCATATTTAAATAACCTTAGAGCATAATAGATCATTGCAAAATAAACCAAGAACTAACATAGTGCACACACTGTCCACATTACACTATGAAGGAGGAATAGATCACATCAATACTATCATAATGATAATTAACTCCACAATCTACAAGAGATCGTGATCATAGCCTACGACAAGAACCACATGGTGCACACACTAGTCACCTTTACACCATGCAGGAGGAATAGACTACTTTAATAACATCACATGAGTAGCACACAACTAGTAGCGATAAAAAGCTCATCATATGGATCTCAATCATGTAAAGCAGCTCATGAGATCATTGTATTGAAGTACATAGGAGAGAGATTAACCACATAGCTCCCGGTACAGCCCCGAGCCTTGATGGAGAACTACTCCCTCCTCATGGGAGCAGCAGCGGTGATGAAGATGGCGGTGGAGATGGCAGCGGTGTCGATGGAGAAGCCTTCCGGGCACTTCCCCGTCCCGGTGTGCCGAGAGACTTCTGTCCCCAGCATCTTGGCTTGCGGCGGCGGCTCGGAAGGTTTTCGTGGGTTTCGTCGATCGTATCAGGGTTTTCGCGACGGAGGCTTTAAATAGGCGAAGAGGAGGCGCAGGAGGGCTTCTGGGGCCCACACTATAGGGGGGCGCGCCCCACCCTTGGCCGCGCCGGCCTAGGGTTTGGCCCGTGCCCCCTCTCTGCGGTTCTCGTGTGTTCTGGATGCTTCCGGCAAAATAGGAACTGGGCGTTGATTTCGTCCATTCCGAGAATATTTCGTTACTAGGATTTCTGAAACCAAAAACAGCAGAAAACAGGAACTGGCACTTCGGCATCTTGTTAATAGGTTAGTTCCAGAAAATGCACAAATATGACATGAAGTGTGCACAAAACATGTAGAAATCATCAATAATGTGGCATGGAACATAAGAAATTATCGATACGTCGGAGACGTATCAGCATCCCCAAGCTTAGTTCTGCTCGTCCCGAGCAGGTAAAATGATAACAAAGATAATTTCTGAGTGACATGCCATCATAACCTTGATCATACTATTTGTAAACATATGTAATGAATGCAGCGATCAAAACAATGGTAATGACATGAGTAAACAAGTGAATCATAAAGCAAAGACTTTTCATGAATAGTACTTCAAGACAAGCATCAATAAATCTTGCATAAGAGTTAACTCATAAAGCAATAAATTCATAGTAGAGACATTGAAGCAACACAATGGAAGATTAAGTTTCAGGTTGCTTTCAACTTGTAACATGTATATCTCATGGATAGTTGTCAATGCAAAGCAATATAACAAATGCAATATGCAAATATGTAGGAATCAATGCACAGTTCACACAAGTGTTTGCTTCTTGAGATGGAGAAAAATAGGTGAACTGACTCAACAATAAAAGTAAAAGAATGGTCCTTCAAAGAGGAAAGCATCGATTGCTATATTTGTGCTAGAGCTTTGATTTTGAAAACAAGAAACAATTTTGTCAACAGTAGTAATAAAGCATATGTATCATGTAAATTATATCTTACAAGTTGCAAGCTTCATGCATAGTATACTAATAGTGCCCGCACCTTGTCCTAATTAGCTTGGACTACCGGATCATCGCAATGCACATGTTTTAACCAAGTGTCACAAAGGGGTACCTCTATGCCGCCTGTACAAAGGTCTAAGGAGAAAGCTCGCATCGGATTTCTTGCTATTGATTATTCTCAACTTAGACATCCATACCGGGACAACATAGACAACAGATAATGGACTTTAATGCGTAAGCATGTGGCAACAATTATTATTCTCATATGAGATTGAGGATATATGTCCAAACTGAAACTTCCACCATGAATCATGGCTTTAGTTAGCGGCCCAATGTTCTTCTCTAACAATATGCATGCTTAACCATAAGGTGGTAGATCTCTCTTACTTCAGACAAGACGGACATGCATAGCAACTAACATGATATTCAACAAAGAATAGTTGATGGCGTCCCTAGAAACATGGTTATCGCACAACGAGCAACTTAATAAGAGATAAAGTGCATAAGTACATATTCAATACCACAATAGTTTTTAAGCTATTTGTCCCATGAGCTATATATTATAAAGGTGAAGAATGGAAATTTAAAGGTAGCACTCAAGCAATTTACTTTGGAATGGCGGAGAAATACCATGTAGTAGGTAGGTATGGTGGACACAAATGGCATAGTGGTTGGCTCAAGTATTTGGATGCATGACAAGTATTCCCTCTCGATACAAGGTATAGGCTAGCAAGGCTATTTGAAACAAACACAAGGATGAACCGATGCAGCAAAACTCACATAAAAGACATATTGTAAACATTATAAGACTCTACACCGTCTTCCTTGTTGTTCAAACTCAATACTAGAAATTATCTAGACCTTAGAGAGACCAATTATGCAAACCAAATTTTAGCAAGCTCTATGTATTTCTTCATTAATGGGTGCAAAGTATATGATGCAAGAGCTTAAACATGAGCACAACAATTGCCAAGTATCACATTACCCAAGACATTATAGCAATTACTACATGTATTATTTTCCAATTCCAACCATATAACAATTTAACGAAGAAGAAACTTCGCCATGAATACTAAAGCTAAGAACACATGTGTTCATATGCAACAGCGGAGCGTGTCTCTCTCCCACACAAGCATGATGTAATCCAATTTATTCAAACAAAAACAAAAATAAAAGCACACAGACGCTCCAAGCAAAGCACATAAGATGTGATGGAATAAAAATATAGTTTTGGGGAGGAACCTGATAATGTTGTCGATGAAGAAGGATGCCTTGGGCATCCCCAAGCTTAGACGCTTGAGTCTTCTTGAAATATGCAGGGATGAACCACCGTCCCCAAGCTTAGACTTTTCACTCTTCTTGATCGTAGTATATCATCCTCCTCTCTTGACCCTTGAAAACTTCCTTCACACCAAACTTCTCAAAACTTCATTAGAGGGGTTAGTACATAATCAAAACTCACATGTTCAGAGGTGACACAATCATTCTTAACACTTCTGGACATTGCTCAAAGCTACTGGAAGGTAAAGAAATCCACCCAACACAGCGAAAGAAGCAATGCGAAATAAAAGGCAGAATCTGTCAAAACAGAACAGTCCATAAAGACGAATTTTTATTAAATACTTCCGTTGCTCAGATCAGAAAACTCAAAACTAATGAAAGTTGCGTACATATCTGAGGAACACGCACGTAAATTGGCATATTTTTCTAATTTTTTTACAGAGAAAACAGCCCAGATTCGTAACAGATAGAAATCTGTTTCTGCGCAGAAATCCAAATCTAGTATCAACCTTCGATTAGAGGCTTCACTTGGCACAACAAAACACAAAACTAAGATAAGGAGAGGTTGCTACAGTAGTAAACAACTTCCAAGACACAAATATAAAACAAAATACTGTAGCAAAATAACACATGGGTTATCTCCCAAGAAGTTCTTTCTTTATAGCCATTAAGATGGGCTCAGTTTTAATGATCCACTCGCAGAAATAGTATTCGAAGCAAAAGAGAGCTTCAAGAGGCAAATTCAAAACAAATTTAAGTCTAACATGCTACCTATGAAGAGGAATCTTGCACACAAATGAATTCATGAAGAACAAAGTGACAAGCATAAGAGGATAAAACACGAGCAACTTCAAGATTCTCAACATAAAGAGGGGAAACTTAATATTATTAAGATGCATATAACCATATTTCCCTCTCTCATAATAACTTTCAGTAGCATCATTGATGAAATCCACAATATACCCATCACTTAAAACATTCTTATCATGGTTCATATGCATAGAAGTATTACTCTCCACATAGGCATAATCAATTTTATTAGTAATAGTGGGAGCAAATTCAACAAAGTAGCTATCATTATTATTCTCATCAAGTGTAGTAGGCATAGTATAATCACAACAAAATTTACTCTCCATAGTAGGTGGCACAAGACCACTATCATTATAATCATCATAAATAGGAGGCAAAGTATCATCAAAGAAAATTTTCTCCTCAATGCTTGGGGGACTAAAAAGATCATGAAAACCAGCTTCCCCAAGCTTAGAACTTTCTATATCATTATCAACAATGGTGTTCAAAGCGTTCATACTAATATTACTACCAGCATGCAAATAAGATTCCATAGGTTTTTTAATTTTCGCATCAAACAATCCATGTTTTAAATCAGGAAATAGCATAAGAAGCTCATTCTTGTCCATTATGCCAAACTAGTGTAAACAAGAAACAAAAAGATGCAATTGCAGGATCTAAAGGAAATAGCTTTGAGTACTTACAACGGTGAAAATAGCTTAGTAGCCGAGATCCGGAGTGTGAGTACCTTTACCTTTCCTCCCCGGCAACGGCGCCGGAAAATAGCTTGATGTCTACGCCCCCTCCTTTTCCTGTAGACGGTGTTGGGCCTCCAAGAGCAGAGGTTTGTAGAACAGCAGCAAGTTTTCCCTTAAGTGGATCACCCAAGGTTTATCGATCTCCATGGAGGAAGAGGTCAAAGATATCCCTCTCATGCAACCCCGCAACCACAAAGCAAGAAGTCTCTTGTGTCCCCAACACACCTAATAGGTGCACTAGTTCGGCGAAGAGATAGTGAAATACAGGTGGTATGAATATATATGAGCAGTAGCAACGGTGCCAGAAAATAGCTTGCTGGCGTGTAGTTGATGGTGGTAGTATTGCAGCAGAAGTAACGCAGTAAAACAGTAAACAAGCAGCGATAGCAGTATTTAGGAACAAGGCCTAGGGATTACACTTTCACTAGTGGACACTCTCAACATTGATCGCATAATAAATAACTCTTTCTCATATGTGCTACATACACTCTTTTGTTGGATGATGAACACATTGCGTAGGATTACACGAACCCTCAATGCCGGAGTTAACAAGCTCCACAATTCAATGTTCATATTTAAATAACCTTAGAGCATAATAGATCATTGCAAAATAAACCAAGAACTAACATAGTGCACACACTATCCACATTACACTATGAAGGAGGAATAGATCACATCAATACTATCATAATGATAATTAACTCCACAATCTACAAGAGATCATGATCATAGCCTACGACAAGAACCACATGGTGCACACACTAGTCACCTTTACACCATGCAGGAGGAATAGACTACTTTAATAACATCACATGAGTAGCACACAACTAGTAGCGATACAAAGCTCATCATATGGATGTCAATCATGTAAAGCAGCTCATGAGATCATTGTATTGAAGTACATAGGAGAGAGATTAACCACATAGCTACCGGTACAGCCCCGAGCCTCGATGGAGAACTACTCCCTCCTCATGGGAGCAACAGCGGTGATGAAGATGGCGGTGGAGATGGCAGCGGTGTGATACGTCTCCAACGTATCTATAATTTCTGATGTTCCATGCTTGTTTTATGACAATACCAACATATTTTGTTCACACTTTATATCATTTTTATGCGTTTTCCGGAACTAACCTATTGACGAGATGCCGAAAGGCCAGTTGCTTGTTTTTGGTTTCAGAAATCCTAGTAAGGAAATATTTTCGGAATCGGACGAAATCAACGCCGAAAGTCTTAGAAATACGCGAAGCTTCAGAGCACCGGAGAAAGGCCGGAGGGTGCTGGGGCCCCACACCCCCAGGCGGCGCGGCCCAAGGGGGCGCGCCCCATGGTGTGGGCACCCCGTGGCCCCTCCGACTCCGACTCTTCGCCTATTTAAGCCGTCGTGACCTAAAACTTCGACATCGTTGACGAAACCACGAAACCTTCAGCAGCGCGCCATCGCGAAGCCAAGATCTGGGGGACAGGAGTCTCTGTTCGCACGCCGGAGCGGGGAAGTGCCCCCGGAAGGCTTCTCCATCGACACCGCTGCCATCTCCACCGCCATCTTCATCACCGCTGCTCCCATGAGGAGGGAGTAGTTCTCCATCGAGGCTCGGGCTGTACCGGTAGCTATGTGGTTCATCTCTCTCCTATGTACTTCAATACAATAATCTCATGAGCTGCCTTACATGATTGAGATTCATATGATGATGCTTGTAATCTAGATGTCGTTATGCTAGTCAAGTGAGTTTTACTTATGTGATCTCCGGAGACTCCTTGTCCCACGTGTGTAAAGGTGATGTGTGTGCACCGTGTGGGTCTCTTAGGCTATATTTCACAGAATACTTATTCACTGATGAATGGCATAGTGAGGTGCTTATTTATATCTCTTTATGATTGCAATGTGTTTGTATCACAATTTATCTATGTGCTACGCTAGCAATGTTATTAAAGTAGTTTTATTCCTCCTGCACGATGTAATGGTGACAGTGTGTGCATCCGTGTTAGTACTTGGTTTATGCTATGATCATGATCTCTTGTAGATTATGAAGTTAATTATTGCTATGATAGTATTGATGTGATCTATTCCTCCTACATATGCATGAAGGTGACAATGTGCATGCTATGTTAGTACTTGGTTTAGTCTTTTGATCTATCTTACACTATAAGGTTACTTAAATATGAACATTAATTGTGGAGCTTGTTAACTCCGCATTGAGGGTTCGTGTAATCCTACGCAATGTGTTCATCATCCAACAAAAGTGTAGAGTATGCATTTATCTATTCTGTTATGTGATCAATGTTGAGAGTGTCCACTAGTGAAAGTCTAATCCCTAGGCCTTGTTCCTAAATACTGCTATCGCTGCTTGTTTACTGTTTTACTGTGTTACTACTGCTGCAATACTACCACCATCAACTACACGCCAGCAAGCTATTTTCCACCGTTGCTACTGCTCATACTTATTTATACCACCTGTATTTCACTATCTCTTTGCCGAACTAGTGCACATATTAGGTGTGTTGGGGACACAAGAGACTTCTTGCTTTGTGGTTGCAGGGTTGCATGAGAGGGATATCTTTGACCTCTTCCTCCCTGAGTTCAATAAACCTTGGGTGATCCACTTAAGGGAAAACTTGCTGCTGTTCTACAAACCTCTCGCTCTTGGAGGCCCAACACTGTCTACAGGAAAAGGAGGGGGAAGTAGACATCAAGCTATTTTCCCGGCGCCGGGAGGAAAGGTAAAAGGTACTCACATTCCGGACCTCGGCTACCAAGCTATTTTCCACCATTGTAAGTACTCGAAGCTATTTCCTTTAGATCCCGCAATTGCATCTTTTTGTTTCTTGTTTACACTAGTTAGGCATAATGGAAAACAACAAAAAAATTGGTGAGCTTTTTAGTCTTTTTCCTGATTTAGAATTGTTTGATGCGAAAATTAAAAAACCTATGGAACCTTATTTGCATGCTAGTAGCGATGTTATTAGTATGAATGCAATTACTGCTAATGCTATGAAGAAGTCTAAGCTTGGGGAAGCTAGTTTTTGTGATCTTTTTAGCTTCCCATCTTTAGGGGAGAAAATTTGTTCTGATAATGCTTTATCTCCCATATGCGATAACTCTAATGATGCTTCTGATATTTTAAATCCACCTGCTGAAAGTATTCCGTATAAAATACCTATGAAAATTATTGAACGTGTTATGGATAACCACTATAAAGGGGATGGAACTGTCCATCCTAGAGATCATTTACTGTTTTTGCACGAATTATGCGGGTTATTCAAGTGTGCAGGTATCTCTATGGATGAAGTGAGGAAGAAGCTATTCTCTGTTTCGCTGTCTGGTAAAGCGGCGCATTGGTATAAATTGTTGGAGAATAGACATTCTCTTGGTTGGGAGGAAATTGCATCTCTCTTTTATTCTAAATTTTATCCTCCGCATGAAGTGCATATTGATAGGAATTATATTTATAACTTTTATCCTCGTGATGGAGAGAGTATTTCTCAAGCGTGGGGGAGATTGAAATCACTAATGCTCAAATGTCCCATTCATGAGCTCCCCCGTAATGTTATTGTTAATAATTTTTATGCGAGGCTTTCAGGACAACACAAGGACTATCTGGACGCGTGTTCGGAGGGATCTTTCACAAGCAAGGAGGTTGAAGCTAGGTGGGACCTTCTTGATCGGATTGAGGACAACGCTGAAGGATGGGAGAACGACAAAGGTAAAGAGTCAGGTATAAATTATGATTATGAATGCATTGAAGCTTTTATGGATACCGATAAATTTCGAAATATGAGTGCTACTTATGGTCTTGACTCTCAAATTGCTGCAAATCTTTATAAATCCTTTGCTTCTCATTTTGAATTGCCTAAAAATAATTTTGATAAGTATCATGAACCTTTTAAAGAGGCTTGCATGAAGAATGAAATTGTTGTTAATTATTGCAATAAGCATGCTCAAACTCCTAAGAATGCTATTTCCTATAAGCATGTTAATTTTTGTGGAATACATAGACCTTGTGGAATTAATCAAATCAAAGATGAATATTGTATCCATCATACTAATGAAAAAACTAGAAAGTGGCTTAGGGCTCTAGATGATCTTGGTAAAAAAGTTTGTGCCCTCTATCCTTTTATTTGTGAAGTTTGCCATGAAGTGGGTCATTTTAATTTTCAATGCTCCTCCAATGATAATTTGAACCCAATGAGTGCTGCAAATTTGTATTGTGATGATGAAATTACTCCTAATCAACATGATGAACTTACTTTATTTTTGGGGTGTGAAGAACTGTCGAGAAAAATCTCTTTGTTACATATGAGTGATCTTGATATTGATGATGTCCTGCATGGGTGTTTTTCTTATTGCATTGATAATAGCCATACAAATACTTACATAAGAAATATTTTAGAAGATGACACCTTGCCAAAATATGATAGGACCGTTGTGTGTTTTCAACTAATTAATGAAAAGGAGGGATCCTCCCAAGTTTCTTCTATTGTTTCTGAAAGTAAATCAGGTTATGCGGACAAGCTACCCTTCAAGCCTCTTCCTCCTAAAGAAGGGAACGAAGAGAAGAAGAAGAAGAAGGGAACGAAGAAGAAGAAGAAGAAGAAGAAGAAGAAGAAGGAGAATAAAAAGAAAGAGGTAACGGCGTATCCCCGCGTGAATGAGATAACGCTAGGTAACCATAAGTATGTTGCTCCTAATGATTATTGTGATAATGAATCTGAATACGATGATCTTCCTATGCTCTCTACATACATTAGTGATCATGATTTGAATGAGCATACTACTTTTGATATTGCAAATCTCTGGGAAACTAATTCTGAAAATGATGATGATAATAATTGCCATAGTGTCAGTGCTATCCATGCTTCCTCCCAAAATGATATAGAAAGCTCTAAGCTTGGGGAAGAGGTGTTTGAAAATCCTTTTGCTACTGGTCATTATGTTCTTGATACATCTCCTTCTAATAACAATGATGGTGTGGACACAGATAAACCGACTGTGAAAGATAACTATTCTATTTCTTATGATGACACTGTGCCTCCGATCTTTGATGATTATTATAAAGAATGCTATGATATAGGTAATAACTATCCTTATGAAACTTGTCATAGTCATGATTGGATTACCAAAAACAATTCCCTTAATATGCAACTTGTTTACCATGTTCAAATTCTTGATAATAATCTTGCTCCAATTACTATTAATGAGAAGAACTCTTCTTATGCCAAAATTAATGATACTTCTATGCATATGAATCATGATAAGAATGTTTTAAGTGATGGGTATATTGTGGATTTCATCAATGATGTTACTGAAAGTTATTATGAGAGAGGGAAATATGGTCGTATGCATCTTAATAATATTAAGTTTCCCCTCTTTATGTTGAGAATCTTGAAGTTACTCGTGTTTTATCCTCTTATGCTTGTCACTTTGTTCTTCATGAATTCATTTGTGTACAAGATTCCTCTTCATAGGAAGCATGTTAGACTTAAATTTGTTTTGAATTTGCCTCTTGAAGCTCTCTTTTGCTTCAAATACTATTTCCCGCGAATGGATTATTAAAACTGCTGAGCCCATCTTAATGGCTATAAAAAAAGAACTTCTTGGGAGATAACCCATGTGTTATTTTGCTACAGTACTTTGTTTTTATTTTGTGTCTTGGAAGTTGGTTACTACTGTAGCAACCTCTCCTTATCTTAGTTTTGTGTTTGGTTGTGCCAAGTGAAGCCTCTAATCGAAGGTTGATACTAGATTTGGATTTCTGCGCAGAAACAGATTTCTATTTGTCACGAATCTGGGCTATTTTCTCTGTAGAAAAATCAGAAAAATATGCCAATTTATGTGCGTGTTCCTCAGATATGTACGCAACTTTCATTAGTTTTGAGTTTTCTGATCTGAGCAACGGAAGTATTTATTAGAAATTCGTCTTTACGGACTATTCTGTTTTGACAGATTCTGCCTTTTATTTCGCATTGCTTCTTTCGCTGTGTTGGGTGGATTTCTTTGTTCCATTACCTTCCAGTAGCTTTGAGCAATGTCCAGAAGTGTTAAGAATGATTGTGTCACCTCTGAACATGTGAGTTTTTGATTATGTACTAACCCCCTCTAATGAAGTTTATGAGAATTTTGGTGTGAAGGAAGTTTTCAAGGGTCAAGAGAGGAGGATGATATACTATGATCAAGAAGAGTGAAAGCTCTAAGCTTGGGGATGCCCCGGTGGTTCACCCCTGCATATATCAAGAAGACTCAAGCGTCTAAGCTTGGGGATGCCCAGGGCATCCCCTTCTTCATCGACAAATTATCAGGTTCCTTCTCTTGAAACTATATTTTTATTCGGTCACATCTTATGTGCTTTTCTTGGAGCGTCGTATGTTTCTTGTTTTTGTTTTTGTTGAATAAATGCTTGTGTGGGAGAGAGACACGCTCCGCTGGTTCGTATGAACACATGTGTTCTTAGCTTTTAATGTTCATGGCGAAGGTTGAAACTGCTTCGTTAATTGTTATATGGTTGGAAACGGAAATGCTACATGTAGAAATTGGTGTGATGTCTTGAATAATGTGATACTTGGAAATTGTTGTGCTCATGTTTAAGCTCTTGCATCATATACCTTGCACCTATTAGTGAAGAAATACATAGAGCTTGTTAAAATTTGGTTTGCATGAGTGGTTTCTCTAGAGTCTAGATATTTTCTAGTGAGGTGTTTGAACAACAAGGAAGACAATGTATAGTCTTATAATGCTTGTAATATGTCTTTTATGTGAGTTTTGCTGTACTAGTTCGTGCTTGTGTTTGCTTCAAACAACCTTGCTAGCCTAAACCTTGTATCGAGAGGGAATACTTCTCATGCATCCAAATCCTTGAGCCAAACAACACTATGCCATTTGTGTCCACCATACCTACCTACTACATGGTATTTCCCGCCATTCCAAAGTAAATTGCTTGAGTGCTACCTTTAAACAATTCAAAATTTATCACCTCTGATTTGTGTCAATGTTTTATAGCTCATGAGGAAGTATGTGGTGTTTATCTTTCAATCTTGTTGGGCAACTTTCACCAATGGACTAGTGGCTTCATCCGCTTATCCAATAATTTTGCAAAAAGAGCTGGCAATGGGATTCCCAGTCCCAAATTAATTAACAAAAATAGACACTCCTCCATGGTATGTGATTGTTGGACGGCACCCGAAGGATTCGGTTAGCCATGGCTTGTGTAAGCAAAGGTTGGGAGGAGTGTCATCATAATAAAACTAAAAAAAAAAGGCACTCCTTCATGGTATGAGATTGTTAGGCACCCGAGGATTCGGTTAGCCATGGTTTGTGAAAGAAAGGTTGGAAGGAGTGCCACCCAAAATAAAATAAAATGGGAGCCGCTCTTTGAAGGTTTGTCTGGCAAGGGGGTTAGAGTACCCGCTACCATTCGTTGACAACAACATACACCTCTCAAAACTTTATTTTTATGCTCTCTTTATGTTTTCAAAATAGAAGCTCTAGCACAAATATAGCAATCGATGTTTTTCCTCTATGGAGGACCATTCTTTTACTTTCAATGTTGAGTCAGTTCACCTATTTCTCTCCACCTCAAGAAGCAAACATTTGTGTGAACTATGCATTGATTCCTACATATTTGCATATTGCTTTTGTTATATTGCTTTGCATTGACAACTATCCATGAGATATACATGTTACAAGTTGAAAGCAACGCTGAAACTTAATCTTCCATAGTGTTGCTTCAATGCCTTTACTATGAATTTATTGCTTTATGAGTTAACTCTTATGCAAGACTCATTGATGCTTGTCTTGAAAGTACTATTCATGAAAAGTCTTTGTTGTATGATTCACTTGTTTACTCATTGCATTTACATTGTTTCGAATCGCTGCATTCATCTCATAAGCTTTACAATGGTATGATTAAGATTATGTTGGTAGCATGTCACCTCAGAAATTATCTTTTATCGTTTACCTACTCGAGGACGAGTAGGAACTAAGCTTGGGGATGCTGATACGTCTCCAACGTATCTATAATTTCCGATGTTCCATGCTTGTTTTATGACAATACCAACATATTTTGTTCACACTTTATATCATTTTTATGCTTTTCCTAACTAACCTATTGACGAGATGCCGAAAGCGTTGCTGTTTTCGCTGTTTTTGGTTTCAGAAATCCTAGTAAGGAAATATTTTCGGAATCGGACGAAATCAACGTCTAAGTCTTAGAAATACGCGAAGCTTCCAGAGCACCGGAGAAAGGCCAGAGGGTGCTGTGGGGCCCCACACCCCAGGGCGGCGCGGCCCAAGGGGGGGCGCGCCCCCCTATGGTGTGGGCACCCCGTGGCCCCTCCGACTCCGACTCTTCGTCTATTTAAGCCGTCGTGACCTAAAACTTCGACACCGTTCGACGAAATCCACAGAAACCTTCCAGAGCCGCCGCCATCGCGAGGCCAAGATCTGGGGGACAGGAGTCTCTGTTCCGCACGCCGCCGGAGCGGGAAGTGCCCCTAAGGCTTCTCCATCGACACGGCTGCCATCTCCACCGCCATCTTCATCACGCTGCTGCTCCCATGAGGAGGGAGTAGTTCTCCATCGAGGCTCGGGGCTGTACCGGTAGCTATGTGGTTCATCTCTCTCCTATGTACTTCAATACAATAATCTCATGAGCTGCCTTACATGATTGAGATTCATATGATGATGCTTGTAATCTAGATGTCATTATGCTAGTCAAGTGAGTTTTACTTATGTGATCTCCGGAGACTCCTTGTCCCACGTGCGTAAAGGTGACAGTGTGTGCACCATGTGGGTCTCTTAGGCTATATTTCACAGAATACTTATTCACTGATGAATGGCATAGTGAGGTGCTTATTTATATCTCTTTATGATTGCAATGTGTTTGTATCACAATTTATCTATGTGCTACTCTAGCAATGTTATTAAAGTAGTTTTATTCCTCCTGCACGATGTAATGGTGACAGTGTGTGCATCCGTGTTAGTACTTGGTTTATGCTATGATCATGATCTCTTGTAGATTATGAAGTTAATTATTGCTATGATAGTATTGATGTGATCTATTCCTCCTACATATGCATGAAGGTGACAGTGAGCATGCTATGTTAGTACTTGGTTTAGTCTTTTGATCTATCTTACACTATAAGGTTACTTAAATATGAACATTAATTGTGGAGCTTGTTAACTCCGGCATTGAGGGTTCGTGTAATCCTACGCAATGTGTTCATCATCCAACAAAAGTGTAGAGTATGCATTTATCTATTCTTTATGTGATCAATGTTGAGAGTGTCCACTAGTGAAAGTCTAATCCCTAGGCCTTGTTCCTAAATATCGCTATCGCTGCTTGTTTACTGTTTTACTGTGTTACTACTGCTGCAATACTACCACCATCAACTACACGCCAGCAAGCTATTTTCTGCACCGTTCTGCTCATACTTATTTATACCACCTGTATTTCACTATCTCTTCGTCGAACTAGTGCACCTATTAGGTGTGTTGGGGACACAAGAGACTTCTTGCTTTGTGGTTGCAGGGTTGCATGAGAGGGATATCTTTGACCTCTTCCTCTCTGAGTTCGATAAACCTTGGGTGATCCACTTAAGGGAAAACTTGTGTGTTCTACAAACCTCTGCTCTTGGAGGCCCAACACTGTCTACAGGAAAAGGAGGGGGAAGTAGACATCACGGTGTCGATGGAGAAGCCTTCCGGGGCACTTCCCCGTCCCGGCGGCGTGCCGGAACAGAGACTCCTGTCCCCAGATCTTGGCTTCGCGATGGCGGCGGCTCCGAAGGTTTTCGTGGGTCGTCGATCGTATCAGGGTTTTCGCGACGGAGGCTTTAAATAGGCGAAGAGGCGGCGCATGAGGGCTTCTGGGGCCCACACTATAGGGGGGCGCGCCCCCCCCCTTGGCCGCGCTGCCTAGGGTTTGGTGGCCCTGTGCCCCCTCTCGCGGCTCGTGTGTTCTGGATGCCGGGCAAAATAGGAACCGGCGTTGATTGCCATTCCAGAATATTTAGTTACTAGGATTTCTGAAACCAAAAACAGCGAGAGGGCACCAGGGAACATAGGAGGACCAATGGTGATCAAGTGGGCCATACACATGTTGCAAAAGTGTTTTTGAGATGGTCATAAGAATTGTCAAGATTTTGCCAAATTTGATCATGCAAGCTTCCAAAATTTTTAAATTGGGTTGGTTGGATTGGTTGCAAATGACCAGAGACACACAATGGTGGTGGTGGAATTTTAAAAATAAAAGAAATGCAAAATTTGCAAAGTGGGGTGATGTTGAAGTTGTTAAAAAGTCTATACTTTTCTTGAGCATAGTTTTTGATCCAAGATGAATTTGATATGGTGATCTTTACAAAAGTTGTTCACCTTTATGTGTACTTGGATGAGGTGCAAAGAATTGGAAATGTTTGGTTTGAAAATCTCAAAATACAGGGGCTCAAAGTAGTGATCAGACTAGAAATGGCAGATTTGACCATTAGTGCATGTGATCAAAATTTGAGTTCAAATTTGATTTGATTTGAGTTTCTTTGATTCCAAAAGTGTTAATAAGTGTTTAGTAACATAATACAACTAATGGTGAAAGCCAAAATGGTCTAGGTTAAAGATTTGCAAAAATGGCATAAACCATATGTGAGGGTTTTAGGGTTTTTCCATTATATTTCTTTTCTTTTTCTTTGATTTGATTTGTGATCTTCCCATGATCAATTTAGGGTTTTAGGGTGCAGTACATAAGCATATAAACAATCATCATGGCATTTCACACAATAATGCACAAGTCCTATGCATAGCACTATATGCAAATAAAAGTTTTTGTTCGTTCTGAATTTTGGATATTTGGAAATCCTCTTCTTCATTTATTTGAAATTTGGGATGTTACATTTATCAACTTGAATGCTTAATGTATGACAAGATTATGTTCTTTTGCTTTTTTTATTTTTTATTTTGTATTTTTATGCCCATTTGAATCTTGGTCAAATCCTAGGTTTGACCAAGAGGTAAACAAGTTTAAAACATGAATATGAAAAAGTAAGCATGTATCCTTCTTAGTCACTCCAAAATGAAGCAATTGGGAGGTTTTTAAAATTTCTATGTTTGAAACTAAAAACAACTTCTCTTCATGCTTGACTTCGTAAGACAAAGTTTAGGGCTAGGATGTAGATACATGATTTTTCTGGTTCAAATATGTCTAGATCTTGTTTATCAATTTGTATGCTTACTGTATGACATAAGAAGACTATGTGCTTTGGTTTTTTATTTTTATTTTTTTTGATTTTTTGATTTTTTATGCCCATTTAAATTTTGGTCAAATCCTTGGTTTGACCAAGATTGAAACAAGTTAAAAACATGAATGAAAAAGTAAGCATGTATCGATCCTTCTTATTCACTCCAAAATAAAGCTCGTGGGAGTATTTTGAAATTTCATATTTGAAACCCAATACCACTTCTCTTCATGCTTGACTTCATAAGATAGAGTTTAGGGTTAGGGGTAGATACATGTTTTTTCTGGTTTGAATATGTCTACACCTTGTTTATCGACTTGAATGTTCTTACTATATGACATAGGAAGACTATGTGCTTTGGTTTTTCATTTTTTTTCATTTTTTATGCCCATTTGAATTTTGGTCAACAATTTGACCAAGAGTTAAACAAGTTTAAAACATGAATATGAAAAAGTAAGCCTGTATCCTTCTTAGTCACTCCAAAATGAAGCTCTTGTGAGGTTTTTAAAATTTCTATGTTTGAAACCAAAAACCACTTCTCTTCATGAATGCTTGACTTCATAAGATAGAGTTTAGGGTTAATTAGGGGTAGATACATGATTTTTCTGGTTCAAATATGTCTAGATCTTGTTTATCAACTTGAATGCTTACTGCATGACATAAGAAGACTAGTTGCTTTGGTTTTTCATTTTTTGATTTTTTTGAATTTTTATGCCCATTTGAATCTTGGTCAAATCCTAGGTTTGACCAAGAGTTAAACAAGTTTAAAACATGAATATGAAAAAGTAAGCCCGTATCCTTCTTAGTCACTTCAAAATGAAGCTCTTGGTATAGTAGCTAGGTTTTTAAAAATTCTATGTTTGAAATCCAATACCACTTCTCTTCATGCTTGACTTCATAAGATAGAGTTTATGGTTAGGGGGTAGATACATGATTTTTCTTGTTTGAATATGTCTAGATTTTGTTTATCAACTTGAATGCTTACTGATGACGCGTAAAGCACATGCTCGTTGGGAACCCCAAGTGGAAGGTGTGATGCGTACAGCAGCAAGTTTCCCTCAGTAAGAAACCAAGGTTTATCGAACCAGTAGGAGTCAAGAAGCACGTTGAAGGTTGATGGCGGCGGGATGTAGTGCGGCGCAACACCAGGGATTCCGGCGCCAACATGGAACCTGCACAACACAACCAAAGTACTTTGCCCCAACGAAACAAGTGAGGTTGTCAATCTCACCGGCTTGCGTAACAAAGGATTAACCGTATTGTGTGGAAGATGATTGTTTGCAAACAGTAGAACAAGTATTGCAGTAGATTGTATTTCAAGTAAAGAGAATTGGACCGGGGTCCACACCACTAGAGGTGTCTCTCCCATAAGACAAACAGCATGTTGGGTGAACAAATTACAGTTGGGCAATTGACAAATAAAGAGAGCATGACCATGCACATACATATCATGATGAGTATAGTGAGATTTAATTGGGCATTACGACAAAGTACATAGACCGCCATCCAACCGCATCTATGCCTAAAAAGTCCACCTTCAGGTTATCATCCGACCCCCTCAAGTATTAAGTTGCTAACAAGACAATTGCATTAAGTATTGCCGTAATGTAACTAGTGACTACATCCTTGAACATAGCACCAATGTTTTATCCCTAGTGGCAACAAAGCACATCCATAACCTTAGAGGTTCTTGTCACCCCTCCAGATTCACGGAGACATGAACCCACTATCGAGCATAAATACTCCCTCTTGGAGTTACTAGCATCAAGCATCTACTAATAATGGAGAGCATGCAAGATCATAAACAACACATAGACATAGCTTTGATAATCAACATAACAAGTATTCTCTATTCATCGGATCCCAACAAATGCAACATATAGAATTACGTATAGATGATCTTGATCATGTTAGGCAGCTCACAAGATCCGACAATGATAGCACAATGGGGAGAAGACAACCATCTAGCTACTGCTATGGACCCATAGTCCAGGGGTAGACTACTCACACATCACTCCGGAGGCGACCATGGCGGTGTAGAGTCCTCCGGAGATGATTCCCCTCTCCGACAGGGTGCCGGAGGCGATCTCCTGGATCCCCCGAGATGGGATCGGCGTTGGCGCGTCTCTGGAAGGTTTTCCGTATCGTGGCTCTCGTGATCGGGGGTTTCGTCACGGAGGCTTTAAGTAGGCGGAAGGGCGAGTCAGGAGGCAGGGTCCCACCACTGCGCGCGCGGCCAAGGGGGCCGCGCCGCCCTAGGGTTTGGGCACCCTGTGGCCCCACTTCGTTAGTCTTCGGACTTGGAAGCTTCGTGGAAAAATAGGCCCCTGGGCTTTGATTTCGTCCAATTCCGAGAATATTTCCTTACTAGGATTTCAAACCAAAAATAGCAGAAAACAGGAACTGGCACTTCGGCATCTTGTTAATAGGTTAGTTCCAAAATGCACGAATATGACATAAAGTGTGCATAAAACATGTAGATAACATCAATAATGTGGCATGGAACATAAGAAATTATCGATACGTCTGAGACGTATCAGCATCCCTGCTTAGTTCTGCTCATCCCGAGCAGGTAAAACAATAACACAGATAATTTCTGGAGTGACATGCCATCATAATCTTGATCATACTATTTGTAAAGCATATGTAGTGAATGCAGCGATCAAAACAATGTATATGACATGAGTAAACAAGTGAATCATATAGCAAAGACTTTTCATGAATAGTACTTCAAGACAAGCATCAATAAGTCTTGCATAAGAGTAAACTCATAAAGCAATAATTCAAAGTAAAGGCATTGAAACAACACAAAAGAAGATTAAGTTTCAGCGGTTGCTTTCAACTTGTAACATGTATATCTCATGGATATTGTCAACATAGAGTAATATAATAAGTGCAATAAGCAAGTATGTAGGAATCAATGCACAGTTCACACAAGTGTTTGCTTCTTGAGGTGGAGAGAAATAGGTGAACTGACTCAACATTGAAAGTAAAAGAATTGTCCTCCATAGAGGAAAAGCATCGATTGCTATATTTGTGCTAGAGCTTTGATTTTGAAAACATGAAACAATTTTGTCAACGGTAGTAATAAAGCATATGCATCATGTAAATTATATCTTATAAGTTGCAAGCCTCATGCATAGTGTACCAATAGTGCCCGCACCTTGTCCTAATTAGCTTGGACTACCTGGATTATCACCGCAATACATATGCTTTAACCAAGTATCACAAAGGGGTACCTCTATGCCGCCTCGTACAAAGGTCTAAGGAGAAAGCTCGCATTTGGATTTCTCGCTTTTGATTATTCTCAACTTAGACATCCATACCGGACAACATAGACAACAGATAATGGACTCTCTTTTAATGCTTTAAGCATTCAACAATAATTAATTCTTTTCTCATTAGAGATTTGAGGATGTTTGTCCAAAACTGAAACTTCCACCATGGATCATGGCTTTAGTTGGCGGCCCAATGTTCTTCTCTAACAATATGCATGCTCAAACCATTCAACTCAGTGTAGATCGCCCTTACTTCAGACAAGACAAACATGCATAGCAACTCACATGAAATTCAACAATAAATAGTTGATGGCGTCCCCCGTAAACATGGTTATCGCACAACAAGCAACTTAATAAGAGATAAAGTGCATAATTACATATTCAATACCACAATAGTTTTTAAGCTATTTGTCCCATGAGCTATATATTGCAAAGGTGAATGATGGAATTTTAAAGGTAGCACTCAAGCAATTTACTTTGGAATGGCGGAAAATACCATGTTGTAGGTAGGTATGGTGGACACAAATGGCATAGTGGTTGGCTCAAGTATTTTGGATGCATGAGAAGTATTCCCTCTCGATACAAGGTTTAGGCTAGCAAGGCTTATTTGAAACAAACACAAGGATGAACCGGTGCAGCAAAACACACATAAAAGACATATTGAAAACATTATAAGACTCTACACGTCTTCCTTGTTGTTCAAACTCAATACTAGAAATTATCTAGACCTTAGAGAAACCAAATATGCAAACCAAATTTTAGCATGCTCTATGTATTTCTTCATTAATGGGTGCAAAGCATATGATGCAAGAGCTTAAACATGAGCACAACAATTGCCAAGTATCACATTACCCAAGACATTTATAGCAATTACTACATGTATCATTTTCCAATTCCAACCATATAACAATTTAACGAAGGAGAAACTTCGCCATGAATACTATGAGTAGAAACCAAGGACATACTTGTCCATATGCTACAGCGGAGCGTGTCTCTCTCCCATAAAGTGAATGCTAGGATCCATTTTATTCAAACAAAACAAAACAAAAACAAACCGACGCTCCAAGAAAAAGCACATAAGATGTGATGGAATAAAAATATAGTCTCAGGGGAGGAACCTGATAATGTTGTCGATGAAGAAGGGGATGCCTTGGGCATCCCCAAGCTTAGACGCTTGAGTCTTCTTAATATATGTAGGGGTGAACCACCGGGGCATCCCCAAGCTTAGAGCTTTCACTCTCCTTGATCATGTTGCATCATACTCCTCTCTTGATCCTTGAAAACTTCCTCCACACCAAACTCGAAACAACTCATTAGAGGGTTAGTGCACAATATAAATTAACATATTCAGAGGTGACACAATCATTCTTAACACTTCTGGACATTCCATAATGCTACTGGACATTAGTGGATCAAAGAAATTCATCCAACATAGCAAAAGAGGCAATGCGAAATAAAAGGCAGAATCTGTCAAAACAGAACAGTGTATTGACGAATTTTAAAATGGCACCAGACTTGCTCAAATGAAAATGCTCAAATTTAATGAAAGTTGCGTACATATCTGAGGATCATGCACGTAAATTGGCTTAATTTTCTGAGCTACCTACAGGGAGGTGGACCCAGATTCGTGACAGCAAAGAAATCTGGAACTGCGCAGTAATCCAAATCTAGTACTTACTTTTCTATCAACGGCTTAACTTGGCACAACAAAACACAAAACTAAGATAAGGAGAGGTTGCTACAGTAGTAAACAACTTCCAAGACACAAAATAAAAACAAAGTACTGTAGGTAAAAACATGGGTTGTCTCCCATAAGCGCTTTTCTTTAACGCCTTTCAGCTAGGCGCAGAAAGTGTGTATCAAGTATTATCAAAGGGTGATGCATTCTCAGCGGGGTGTGGAGTTTTCTCAACCAGGCATAATATATTTGATACATAAGTTTTAGCATCTCCCTTTTCATTAGTCTTAGGCATGCTACTCTCATCAAACAAATTTTCAGGAACAAGCCAAGCATAGTTATTTTCTAGTGCATCATTCATAGCTAAGAGTTTACATGGTATTGGTGCTTTGATCTCCCCACCATCATCAATATTATTAGTGTATCTTATTCTATCCATGTCCATCTTTTCAAGGAGACTAACAAAATTAGTATGAGAACCAAGCATATTAAATTTAGCAAAGACCTTTCTAGCTTCTCTTGCTAGACCACCAAATTCTCTAAGAAGGGTTTCTAAAACAAAATCTTTCTTTTCCCTTCTTCCATATCACCAAGTGTGAGAAACATGTGTTGGATTATAGGATTAAGATTAACAAATTTAGTTTCCAACAGGCGAACTAAATGCGCAGCAGCAATTTCATAAGTAGGCGCAAGGTCTACCAAGTGTCTATCTTCAAAATTTTCAATGGTACTAACATGATTGAAAAATTCTTCTATATTATTTCTCCCAACTATAGACCCACGTCCTACCGGTATGTCTTTTGTGGTAAAATTAAAAGGAAACATGATGAAATAAGTAAAGTAAATGCAAGTAACTAATTTTTTGTGTTTTTGATATAGCAAACAAGATAACAAATAAAGTAAAACTAGCAACTAATTTTTTTGTATTTTGATTTAGTGCAGCAAACAAAGTAGTAAATAAAACTAAGCAAGACAAAACAAAGTAAAGAGATTGAGAAGTGGAGAGTCCCCTTGCAGCGTGTCTTGATCTCCCGGCAACGGCGCCAGAAATTTAGCTTGATGACGCGTAAAGCACACGCTCGTTGGGAACCCCAAGTGGAAGGTGTGATGCGTACAGCAAGTTTCCCTCGCAAGAAACCAAGGTTTATCGAACCGAGGAGTCAAGAAGCACGTTGAAGGTTGATGGCGGCGGGATGTAGTGCGGCGCAACACCAGGGATTCCGGCGCCAACGTGGAACCTGCACAACACAACCAAAGTACTTTGCCCCAACGAAACAGTGAGGTTGTCAATCTCACCGCTTGCCGTAACAAAGGATTAACCGTATTGTGTGGAAGATGATTGTTTGTAGAAAACAGAGAACAAGTATTGCAGTAGATTGTATTTCAAAAAGAGAATTGGACCGGGGTCCACAAGTTCACTAGAGGTGTCTCTCCCATAAGACAACCAGCATGTTGGGTGAACAAATTACAGTTGGGCAATTGACAAATAAAGAGAGCATGACCATGCACATACATATCATGATGAGTATAGTGAGATTTAATTGGGCATTACGACAAAGTACATAGACGCCATCCAACTGCATCTATGCCTAAAAAGTCCACCTTCAGGTTATCATCCGAACCCCCTCCAGTATTAAGTTGCTAACAACAGACAATTGCATTAAGTATTGCGCGTAATGTAACTAGTGACTACATCCTTGAACATAGCACCAATGTTTTATCCCTAGTGGCAACAACACATCCATAACCTTAGAGGTTCTTGTCACCCCTCCAGATTCACGGAGACATGAACCCACTATCGAGCATAAATACTCCCTCTTGGAGTTACTAGCATCAACTTGGCCAGAGCATCTACTAATAACGGAGAGCATGCAAGATCATAAACAACACATAGACATAGCTTTGATAATCAACATAACAAGTATTCTCTATTCATCGGATCCCAACAAACGCAACATATAGAATTACATAGATGATCTTGATCATGTTAGGCAGCTCACAAGATCCGACAATGATAGCACAATGGGGAGAAGACAACCATCTAGCTACTGCTATGGACCCATTGTCCAGGGGTAGACTACTCACACATCACACCGGAGGCGACCATGGCGGTGTAGAGTCCTCCGGGAGATGATTCCCCTCTCCGGCAGGGTGCCGGAGGCGATCTCCTGGATCCCCCGAGATGGGATCGCGGCGGCGTCTTTGGAAGGTTTTCCGTATCGTGGCTCTCTCGGGGGTCACACGAGGCTTTAAGTAGGCGGAAGGGCGAGTAGAGGGGGCACAGGGGCCCCACACCACAGCCGCGCGGCCAGGGGGCGCCGCCCTGGGTTTGGGCACCCCGTGGCCCCACTTCGTTTAGTCTTCGGACTTCTGGAAGCTTCGTGGAAAAATAGGCCCCCGGGCTTTGATTTCGTCCAATTCCGAGAATATTTCCTTACTAGGATTTCTGAAACCAAAAACAGCAGAACGGCACTTCGGCATCTTGTTAATAGGTTAGTTCCAGAAAATGCACGAATATGACATAAAGTGTGCATAAAACATGTAGATAACATCAATAATGTGGCATGGAACATAAGAAATTATCGATACGTCGGAGACGTATCACTTACTCTGTGACAAAAGAAGACTATGTGCTTTGGTTTTTTATTTTTTTATTCGTTTTTGAATTTTTATGCCCATTTCAATTTTGGTCAAATCCTAGGTTTGAGCAATATTTAAACAAGTTAAAAACATGAATATGAAAAAGTAAGCATGTATCGATCCTTCTTAGTGAATGGATCATAGCGAACAAGAGGGGGGCGAATGGGCGCTACACTATTTTTATGTCTTTTTTCAGTTTTTAGGAAAGAGGAAGGTAAAGGTGATAACTTTAGTGGTGGTGATGTTCCTAGTATGATCCTAGGCTAGTGCAACAAATAAAGGAACTAACTACAAATAAGAAAGATGAGGAACGAGACAACCGGAGGGCGCGAAGTCGAGTCAAGGATTTGTTTCCCATGGTTCCTCCCACAAGAGGGAGTATGTCTGCGTTGAGGAGGTGCTAGTCTCACACAAGAGACTAGACGGCCACACCACGAAGGAAGGCCTCACCTTCTTCCTCAAGAGAGCTCCACAAAGGGGCTCCCTTTTCTCCACTAAGGCACCGGTCGAGGCGGTGATTCCTTCACAAGGTTGGGGCGAGCTCCACAACACTAGGAGGCTCCCAACACCCTATGGGGCTAGCACAACTCCAAGCTAGCCTCCATAGGAGCACTTCTTCCAAGATCCCACCATAGGAACCCTACCAACAAGATCCACTAAGGACTACCACGAATTGGTGAAATTTCTCTCGGTAGAACGATAGATCGGGGTCTCCTCCACCACTCCTCAAAGTATGAGCAAGATTGATTGGGTAGGTAGGGAGATCCACTCAGTTTGAGCTCAGCAACAATGGAGGAGAGAGAGAGAGAAGAGCTAAACTCGAGTTGGGGAAGAAGGGGCCTTTATATAGGTCCCCTCAAATCCAACCGTTATGTGTTGTTTCTGCCTAAGAGGTACTACCTCTTTGGGAAGCGGTACTACCGCTCTGGATTCGAAATCCCCACAGAACTTGTCCACGTGGACACAAAGCGGTACTACCGCTTGCGGTACCGCTCGAGGTGCCGCAATGGTCTCCAGAGCTTACTGGATCCCAAGCGGTACCGCAGCGGTACCGAAGCGGTACTGCCGTAACTTAAGTTATGGTACTTAAGCGGTACCATAGGCGGTACTACCGCTTGATACGTCTCCAACATATCTATAATTTCTGATGTTCCATGCTAGTTTTATGACAATACCTACATGTTTTGCTCACACTTTATAATGATTTTATGCATTTTCCGGAACTAACCTATTAACAAGATGCCGAAGTGCCAGTTCTTGTTTTCTGTTGTTTTTGGTTCCAGAAAGGCTGTTCGGGAAATATTCTCGGAATTCGACGAAACAAAGACCAAACATCTTAATTCACCGAGACAGACCAGAACACCGAAGGGGAGCCGGAGAGGAGGCCCAGGGCCTCCAAACCATAGGCTCACGCGGCCTAGAGGGGGGGCGCCGCCCTATGGGGTGGGCCCCCCAGGCACCCCCTTGCGCCGCCTCTTCGCATATAAAATCCCTCGAGACCTAAAAACCCGACACCGATTGACGAAACTCTAGAAAGACTCCAGGGACGCCGCCGCCATCGCGAAACTCCGTTTCGGGGGACAGAAGTCTCTGTAACTCCGGGACGGGGAATTGCCACCGGAGTCATCTCCATCGACACCACCGCCATCTTCATCGCCTTTGCTATCTCCCATGATGAGGAGGGAGTAGTTCTCCCCCGAGGCTGAGGGCTCTACGTGAGTGATCCTCAGATATGTACGCAACTTTCATTCAATTTGAGCTTTTTCATCTGAGCAAGTTAAGTGCCCCTAAAAATTTCGTCTTTACGGACTGTTCTATTTTGATAGATTCTTCCTTTTTATTTCGCATTGCCTCTTTTGCTATGTTGGATGGATTTCTTTGTTCCATTAACTTCCAGTAGCTTTGTGCAATGTCTAGAAGTGTTAAGAATGATTGTGTTACCTCTGAATATGTGAATTTTTTATTATGCACTAACCATCTAATGAGTTTGTTTGGAGTTTGGTGTGGAGGAAGATTTCAAGGATCAAGAGAGGAGGATGATATAATATGATCAAGAAGAATGAAAAGTCTAAGCTTGGGGATGCCCCCGTGGTTCATCCCTGCATATTTCAAGAAAACTCAAGCATCTAAGCTTGGGGATGCCCAAGGCATCTCCTTCTTCATCGACAACTTATCAGGTCACCTCTAGTGAAACTATATTTTTATTCCGTCACATCTTATGTGCTTTACTTGGAGCGTCTGTGTGTTTTATTTTCGTTTTGTTATTTTCATTCTCTGAATAAATTCATGCTTGTGTGGGAGAGAGACACGCTCCGCTCGTTCATATGAACACTGGTGTTCTTAGCTTTACTTTTAATGTTCATGGCGAAGGTTGAATCTGCTTCGTTCACTGCTATTTGGTTGGAAACAGAAAATGCTCCATGTGCTAATTGGTATATGGTCTTGAATAATTTAGATACTTGGCAATTGTTTTGAGTTCTCAAATAGATCATGTTTAAGCTCTTGCATCATGTACTTTGCACCTATTAATGACAAACTACCATAGAGCTTGTTGAAATTTGGTTTGCATGATTGGTCTCTCTAAAGTCTAGATATTTTCTGGTGAGGTGTTTGAACAACAAGGAAGACAGTGTAGAGTCTTATAATGCTTGCAATATGTTCTTATGTAAGTTTTGATGTACCGGTTCATACTTGTGTTTGCTTCAAATAACCTTGCTAGGCAAAGCCTTGTATTGAGAGGGAATACTTCTCGTGCATCCAAAACCTTGAGCCAAAAACTAGGCCAATTGTGTCCACCATATCTACCTACTACATGGTATTTCTCTGCCATTCCAAAGTAAATTACTTGAGTGCTACCTTTAAAATTCCATTCTTTGTCTTTGAAATATATAGCTCATGGGAAAATAGCCTTCAAAACTATTGTGGTAAAGAATATGTAGCTTATGTATCTTATATCTTATAAGTTGCTTGTTGAGCGGTAACCATGTTTCTGGGGACGCCATCAACTATTACACCTTTGTTGAATATCATGTGAGTTGCTATGCATGTTCGTCTTGTCTGAAGTAAGGGTGATTTATCATGATCAAATGGTTTGAGTATGCATATTGTTAGAGAAGAACACTGGGCCGCTAACTAAAGCCATGAATCATGGTGGAAGTTTCAGTTTGGACATTAATCCTCAATCTCTTATGAGAATATTATCTATTGTTGAATGCTTATGCATTAAAGAGGAGTCCATTATCTGTTTTCTATGTTGTCCCGGTATGGAAGTCCTTAGTTGAGATCTATCAAAAACGAGAAATCAAGTGCGATCTATCTCCTTGGACCTTTGCACAGGCGGCATAGAGGTACCCCTTTGTGACACTTGGTTGAAACATATGTAATGCAATGATAATCCATGGAAATCCAAGCTAATTAGGACAAGGTGCGAGCACTATTGGTATTCTATGCGTGAGGCTTGCAACTTATATGATGTCTTATGCATAACACATATGAATTATTACTACCGTTGAAAAAATTGTTTCTATGTTTTCAAAATAAAAGCTCTAGCAAAAAAATAGTAATCCATGCTTCCCTCTGAGAAGGGTCTTTCTTTTACTTTATGTTGAGTCAGTTTACCTATTTGTTTCTATCTTAGAAGCACACACTTGTGTCAACTATGTGCATTGATTCCTACAGACTTGCTTATTTGCATTCATCATATTACTTTGTGTTGAGAATTATCCATGAGATATACATTTGAAGTTGAAAGCAACTGCTGAAACTTATATCTTTCTTTGTGTTGCTTCAAAACTTTCTACTAAGAATTTATTGCTTTATGAGTTAACCCCTATGCAAGTCTTATTGATGCTTGTCTTGAAAGTACTATTCATGAAAAGTCTTTGCTATATGATTCAGTTGTTTAGTCATTGTATTTACCATTGCTTCGAATCACTTCATTCATCTCATATGCTTTACAATAGTATTGATTAAGATTATGATAGCATGTCACTTCAGAAATTATCCTTGTTATCGTTTACCTACTCGAGGGCGAGTAGGAACTAAGCTTGGGGATGCTTGATACGTCTCCAACGTATCTATAATTTCCGATGTTCCATGCTAGTTTTATGACAATACCTACATGTTTTGCTCACACTTTATAATGATTTTATGCATTTTCCGGAACTAACCTATTAACAAGATGCCGAAGTGCCAGCTCGTTTTCGTTTTTGGTTCCAGAAAGGATGTTCAGACAATATTCTCGGAATTCGACGAAACAAAGACCAAACATCTTAATTCACCAAGAAGGACCAGAACACCGAAGGGGAGCCGGAGAGGAGGCCCAGGGCCTCCAAACCATTGGCTCGCGCGGCCTAGAGGGGGGGGGCGCCCTATGGGGTGGGCCCCTAGGCACCCCCTTGCGCCGCCTCTTCGCCTATAAAATCCCTCGAGACCTAAAACCCGACACCGGTTGACGAAACTCCAGAAAGACTCCAAGGACGCCGCCGCCATCACGAAACTCCGTTTCGGGGGACAGAAGTCTCTGTTCCGGCACCCTGCTGGGACGGGGAATTGCCCCGGAGTCATCTCCATCGACACCACCACCATCTTCATCGCCGTTGTTGTCTCCCATGATGAGGAGGGAGTAGTTCTCCCCCGAGGTTGAGGGCTCTACCGGTAGCTATGTGGTTCATCTCTCTCCCATGTACTTCAATACAATGATCTCATGAGTTGCCTTACATGATTGAGATCCATATGATGAGCTTTGTAATCTAGATGTCATTATGCTATTCAAGTGGATTTTACTTATGTGATCTCCGGAGACTCCTTGTCCCACGTGTGTAAAGGTGACAGTGTGTGCACCGTGTGGGTCTCTTAGGCTATATTTCACAGAATACTTGTTCACTGGGTTATGATTTGAGTTGGATGTCTCTATGAAATTGTGGTGTGTTAGTACCTCCTATGAATGCTCACAGTGACAGCGTGGGGTGTTTATTAGTACTTGGGAATACATCTTTAAGGTTTGCTTTTGCAGCCCTACACGGTGAATTAGTGTTCGTTATCTTGCCAGAGAGTAATTCAGAATAACATAGTGAAGTGCTTATATTTATATTCCTTTATGATAACATTGTTGAGAGTGTCCATTAGTGAAAGTATGATCCCTAGGCCTTGTTCCTAAGCATTGGAACACCGTTTCCAACAAGTTCTGTTACATGTTTGCTTGCTGCCATCTTTATTTAGATTGCAATTACAACTTACAATCATCCATATTACTTGTATTTCACTATCTCTTCGCCGAACTAGTGCACCTATACATCTGACAAGTGTATTAGGTGTGTTGGGGACACAAGAGACTTATTGTATCGTAATTGCAGGGTTGCTTGAGAGAGATATCTTTGACCTCTACCTCCCTGAGTTCGATAAACCTTGGCTGATTCACTTAAGGGAAACTTGCTGCTATTCTACAAACCTCTGCTCTCTTAGTTACGGTCTTAAGGAATAGAAGAGTGCGTAGACATCACCGCTCTCAAGCGGTACTACCGCCCAAGGTACCGTAAAGGTACCGTAACCTGTTCTGTGAGACATTTGCGTGAGAAACCTCCAGAGCGGTACTGCTAAGCGGTACCAGTAGGGTAGCGGTACTACCGCCCCTATTACAGGTAGTACCGCTTTGGCTGAAACTGCTTTTTCATCTTTTCTTCTCCTGCCATGTCACCTCGTGACACACACGCAAAACCAGAAAACCTAAGAGCTACGCTTCAGTCTTCCGATCATAATGTGTTCAGCGAGGGCACCGTACACTTGCAAATCTATCAAAGACAATCTTTGTGCACGGTTAAATTCATTCAAGTGTTGTCATCAAACACACAAAACACGGGATATGGATCTTGCTCTTTCAATCTCCCCCTTTTTGGTGTTTGATGACAACCCAAGAATTTGCAATAAAGCATAAGATATTATGATAAGGTTCTTGATTTGCAAAAGTAGACGGAGCTCCCCCTAGATGTGTGCATATTTAGAATATGCATTTGTATACAAATACACACATCCTAGAGAGACAACTCCCCCTAGATTCTACAAACCACGCACATATGCTAAGAAGGATATATGATACGAACATATAGCATATGCACACTATGGAGGCAACACAAGATCATATAGGAGTTTTGGGCGAGTTTTTCATACCTTTGCCTTGAGAAAAACCCAAACTCACAATAAGTGCCTCCATAGAATTTGTGTAGCCAATCATGAGATAAATAACGAAGACCAATATGGGCTACCAACTAATAAGTCTTAATACAAACCGGGGGATCGGGAGATCCACAAATAGAGTAGCAAGCACATATACGAATAAAGTTCCAAATAACTAGGGGAAAGATATGATGCCAAGGCCGAAAAACCAAAATG
Source organism: Lolium multiflorum (assembly GCA_030979885.1). NCBI lineage: Eukaryota > Viridiplantae > Streptophyta > Magnoliopsida > Poales > Poaceae > Lolium > Lolium multiflorum. The sequence continues at coordinate 90,650,711 of CM061751.1, read as the reverse complement.
AAGCACCAAGCCCTTGGCATCCCCTTGCAAATTCCCGTCCTAATATATCAACTTCTCCCCCTTTGGCATCGAAACACCAAAAAGGGAGAAGAAGCATACTAACGTCCCAAGGGGATCACGCGTCATCATCATCCTCCTCATCATCCTCATCGCCCTCCTCCTCATCATCGTCCATCTCCTCGTCCTCGTCCTCTTCATCGTCGTCTTCATCTTCAACTTGGCCCTTGCCATGAGGTGGTGGAGAGGGACGAACAACGCGCTCGGGGATGGAGTCCTCGGAGCTCGACCAAGTAAGCTTGGACTTCCATTCACCGGGAGGTGTGATGTTGTCCTCAGAGCCCTCGGAGATGGGAAGCTGCATGTGCCTCATCATTGCCTTTTGGCGTTGGCGGATCTTCTTGTTGTCATGGTGGGCTTGGTACATCCTATCTTCAAGGTCCCTCTTGAAGCAAAAAGACTTCTTGAGGTGAGCGGTGAGCTTGGCGAAGAGGCCCTTGGTCTTGACGGAGTTGGGCACAAAGTCGGAATCATCACTATCGGCTTCCTCTTCTTCCTTGTCCTTGGGGGCATTCTTGCCAAACCTTGGAAGATCATGATTCTTGACAAGGGGGCTCTTCTCCTTATGAATAGTGATATTGGGACGGCATTGATCTAGGAGATCTCCACGGCCCTCTTGATCCCATTTGAGGCAAATAAGCCTCATGATGTAGGGAGCATACTGAGGAAGCTTGCGAAGGAAAGCACAATCACGCATCTCATGCCATATGTAATCCATGACGTCCAGTTGCTTACCGCGGCCCCTCATCTGATCAGTGTGCACAAGAAGGTTCACAAGGAACCCATGCACTTCATCATGGTTGGTGTGCTTGGGGTTGATAGTGTTGCGGTAGATGCGGTTCATGATGTCGTAGACGGAAAGGAGGTGGTAAGCACTTCCACATAACATCCTCCCGGGGATGTAGAGGTTGGCCATCTTCTCCTTGGCCATTGGCTTGGCCTGGAGGTGAATCTTGAAGTAGTTGACGTCATCGTCGGGAAGCTCATATCCAATGCCTCTAGCAAATTCCTCCCAAGTGGCCTCCATCACATGCTCCCTAGTCATCCACTTCAAGGTGCGAAAACCACCTTCATCCTCAAGAAACACAACTGTGGCATAGAATTGGCATATTATTTCCTTGGAGTAGTTGTGGGAGAAGGTCATCAAGGGAGTAAGACCTTGTTCTTCACAAATCTCAAGAGCCTCCCCAAAATATTCAAGGTTGGAGTTGAGCTTGTCCATGCTTATGGAGTATTGGGGGCAACAATTGAATTCCTTAGCCCCATAGACCTCATTGTAGATCCTCTCTTGGTTGGCATGATAGAAGAAAGGATTGGGGCATTGACGAGCATTTCTTGGCAATAAATACGGATTGGCTCCTCGTACTTGCAAGAATTGGGCTTTCTTGAGATCGGTCATAGACTTTTGAGGACCCTGGGCGGTCCTTTTGCCCGCTGCCGCTGCTGCATCCCTTTGACGCTTGGTAGTCCTTGTTGGCACAATTTCTTCTTGCTCATCTTCCTCTCGAGGACGACGAGAGGAGGGCTTGACCTTGCCGCCACCACGGGGCCTAGATGATCCTGTGAACAGCAAAGGTTTGGGAGGGAATAGGGGATAAGTGCACAAGCCATGGAATTAAAGATCAAGGAGGACACTAACAAGCAACATTGGTGAAACTAGTCAAAGCGGTAGTACCACAATCTGACCCGGTAGTACCGCTTGGACCGGTAGTACCGCCTATCAATAAGCGGTACTACCGCTCAAGCTCAGCACATCTAGATCGAGATTGAGGACATGGCAAAGAAGTTCATAGTGTCACACATTGTTGCTAGCTAGTATCCTCGTACATGTAGAGCTTCCAAGAGGGTTTCTCCACCACAAACCCCCATCAAACCCTAGCCTATGCATCTAGGGAGTTCAACACACCCTAGAGAGAGATTAGGGTTCATACCGGAGGACATGGCGGAGAAGAGGATGGGGAAGCTTCTCCACGGAGGAGATTTGGCCGGGGGCGGCTGGAAAAGGAGATCGGGGCCGATCTCCTCGAGGTCTTGAACTTGGGGGCGCGTTTGACTCGAGGTGGGTGGAGGTGTGTGGTGATTTGGGGAAGAAACGATCCACCCGGTACCTTAAGTCAAAAACGCAAGCGGTAGTACCGCTCGTAGAAGCGGTAGTACCGCTTACCGGTACTTGCCCGGTACCTCGGGCGGTAGTACCGCTCTGGGGCCAGCTTCTGAATTTCGTCAGATTAATGCCCCTAAGCGGTAGTACCGGCCTGAGATCCGGTAGTACCGGCCTCCAAAGTTCAAAGATACTCAGATTTTGGTGTAGACTTGTGCTTTTAGACTGAATTGGCTCAAGAGGTAGATATTGGCTTAGGATTAGATAACGGAACTGTTAAGGTACTACTCAACCAAGCTTGCAAGAATCAAAACATAAAAGCCAAGCTTGGGCGAATCTCCCATGAAGAACATGAAGAAAAGAAAACCAAAAACAAATGGAGAAAAGAAATCAAAAGAAACAAAAGCTCCTCAAGGAGGAGGTTGGTGGCCGAAGCCACCGTGTAAGAGTTTAGTAGTGTGAGGTCGCGTAGATGTACCAGGACTCACGGCTACATCTCAACATGAATCTCATTAGTCACTTAATTAACAAATAGCATATGCTTTAGGTTTCTTTATGCATTATGGGGGAGGGATAGCTCAATAAGTTTAAACCGCACTCCCCCTATGTTCATGCGTGCTTTACATCTAGACATGTAGCACAAGAGTGGTATAAGTACCCACTCTTGACACAATGTCCGGATGAGAAGCACAAAGGTAGAGAAGCGAACCTTGACGTTGACCGGTAGAGAATGAGTCCATTGTCTTGTCGGACTCATTAAGGAAGTATTGATACTTTAGGTGCTTGGGGTTGCTATACCGTTGGACCCCCTCATATCTTGTTTTGGAGTATGTCTTGTGCTTTGCTCGAGTTATGAAAGAGTCTTGACGCTTTAGCACCCCGGCGAGAATGGACCAATAGGATAGATTCTTGTGAGGTCCCTTGATCTTCATCATGGTTTAGGTCCTTGCCTTGACCCTCATTGTTGTTGATGCCGAACTTGAGGTTGTGGAAGAGGTGATCTTTCACTTGGTTGTTCAATGGAAGAAGCTTGGCCTTGTGGTGTAGATGACTCCACATAGGTGGAACTTCGTCCTTCCCCGGCACTCGTAGAAGGTAGCTTTTGAGGTCGGCGAGTGCCAACACCCATCCTTCCTACGGTAACCGGGGGAATTGCATCTCCTTTCTCACAAGAAGCACTTCGCCCCCTCCAAAGAACTATCATCTTCATCAAAAGAGTCTCATCACACAATACCACAACCACACAATAGACTCATACTCCATCATCATGTTTGAGTGTCTTCAACTAAGGTTTGTCTCTCACTTCCGGAAACCCTATGAAGTTGGGGTAAGAATATGGCTAGGAGTATATTGTAATGTCCCAGGTTTAGAGACGATCGAGGGGTAGATTTTAGGAAGGGATGTGCATTGCATCGTAAATTCTGGGGAAATTTCGCGCTTTTAAAAGAAAACTGCATCGAAGGGGGACAAGTTTCTCTCTCGACACCTTATAGGGTTAGGGTTTCGAGAGTGCGATAAATTTGCACCTCACTTAACTCAATTAGGGTTTTTGAGAAGAGAGAGAGGGTTAGTTCATCACAACTTTAAGTTGCATGATTGAATTCAAACAACTTGTGTTTGAATTTCAAATTCAAACATCCCATGATTATTTCATAATTCAAATTGATGTAATTCATTAAACAAATATAAATAATCAAGAATATAAATAGTACATCAATAAAGTAAAGCTCATTAGAGAAACATTGAGCTTTATTGATAATCACACAAGATACAAAGTCATTTACAATATCCAGAATTGAATTATGAAATATTACAACACATTACATGAATTGAAGAAATAGAAAAAGAAAAAGGAAAATTACAAGTAAATAAAATGTCCTAAACTACACAAGAGATCTTCATGAAAAGCTTGTGCATGATGATCTTGATCTTCATCTTGATCATCTCATTGTTCCCTGCACAACATGAAACAAAGCAAACATGGTTATGCCAAGTGGCATTGCCACTTGGCAGGTTAGCAAAAATGGAGAATTGAGAGGATATGACCAAGATCAGCCGAGCTGATCCACTCACTGGACCAAGTACCAACCAGTAACCACACAGGAAGCTCACCAGGCAGAGTGCATGCACAACAGCACACACCCAGCCAGGGGAGTCACCAAATGATGCCAGGCCATGTTGTCGACCAAAGAGGCAAGGTGAAGGGCATATATAAACTTTTCATAGCCAAACCCTAGCCATTTCATCGATAAGCACCACCAGGGTAAGAACACAGCAAGAACAACAAGAACAGGAAGAACAGCCACTGTTGTTCAACCTATTCCAATAACCACAAAAACTAACCAAGCACCATAAGCTTGCAAGGAGGAGCAGGGAAAGCAAACCAACCCAACCAGAAGCAATCCTCTACACCAACAACTTATTCTAGGAGCTGGAGTGAGGTATACACTGATGAACATGAGCAAGCCAAGGTTTTGCTCATAATATAAGCACATGCATACATCACAGCAACAGAAAAGGGTAGAAACCCTGTGTGAGTCATCATTTGGCTACTAGCCAATTGGTGCAAGTAAACAGGAGAGAAACCAATAGGAAATCACCAGGGAACATTGGTTAAGCCAAACCAGTGGCATAACCAAAGACATCCAGCAAGGAGATGATCCTATCTAGCTAGCCAGAGTTACTTAGCACCTATGACCACTACACCATCAGACAGATAGACAATATGTGTCTATTCTTGTTGTCAACATCAAAGATCACTGGAAATTCAACAAGGAATTAACCAGTAATGCATTCACTAAGCCATAGCAAGCCAACAAGGGTGGGAGCTACCTAGACAGCAATGAATTGTTGTCAACAGGTCACCTCAACCACTGAACCAGCCCAAACAAATAAGCCATGCACAGTTATCATCACCCAGATGGGTTCAAAAGAGGGCTAGGGTACCCAACCAAGTGGTGGCATCCATCTAGCCCTGCCAAAGTTAATAAAATGATCATTACTGCGAGCAGTTCACATCACTTATCCATTTAGTAAAGCCAGGTAATACAGATAAATGAATCATACAAGTAATCAAAGCACCAGAACCTTGCAGATGATCCAATGGATCATTACAAGCATCAGCAACTGCTTGAGCAAGCAATAGCATGCACCAGTACAGATTTTGGTGTCACACAGACACAAGGACTAGCAGCAATGAGGCACAGTAATAAAACATCAGCTTTTACAAGCAACTGATGATCACATGACCATCAGAAGCTTGCTAGAGCATGCTAAAGCATGCTAGAATTAATTCTAGCATCAACACAGGGACCAGATAATTAAATCAGCCACAGGACATGAACAAATGCATCACAGATAAGCAAATGAGCTAAATATAATTGTATCCAGAAGCACACCATCACTGGATGGTGCTGTCTAGCCAACAACAATGCTCAATGGAGCATTTCCAGGAATTATAGCACAAGGGGTTAGCCAATCAGAAGCACTGGCACTTGCATAATGCAAGGATTATACATAATAATCAAGCCAGGGGCAAGGAAATGCACACACAGGAGAGGCATGATCCATATAACAACAGCAGGAACAATTTAATAGAGCATAAGCATCACAGTATGCTCTTGAGCAAGAGCTCATGAGTTACAACAGCAAGATATAGAGAAGAGAGCACACACAGAAGCAGCATATGCACAGCAGCAGCATACGCATAGCAGCAGCACACCACAGCAGCTAGAATCCATGGCAACAACAGAGAGCACAGCAGCATACGCGCATCCACAGCAAGCATAGCAGCAGAGCACATAGGTGTAGCAGCAGCACAATAAGATGGATGCCAGGGCATCCAGAGGAAGGAGAAGAGGTAGAACAGGTAGCAGAGGAGAAGGAGGAGCACATACCGGGGAGGAGATGGTCGACACGGCCATGGCGGCCACGGTGGCGCACGCCAGGGCACACGGCGGCACCAGGCCTGGCCAAGCCAAGCCAAGGAGACCACCACAGCACCCCAGCGCAACACCACGCGCCCAGAGGAGCGCCAGGAGGAAGGTCCACGGCATCTCCAACGCGCGGCGGCGGCGAACGCCGAAAGCCAGGCGCACGGGAGGGTCGTTGGCGAGCAAACGAGGACGTGAGCGTCAGATCGACGCAGACCACCATGTCCGCCATCGAGAGGTGGTCCAGATCCGCACCATCTCGTCGCCGGCAATGGCCGGAGACAGCCGGATTTAATCGGCCACTGCGGAGGCGATTTCGGTGTCGCGGGAACCAAAAAGGGATTAGGGTTAGGCCGCAGCGAGGAGACGACGCGACGGGTCGGCTGGACCGAGCCCAGTGGGCTGGTCCAACCTAACCAGCTCGGCCGCCTGACAGGTGGGCCCGAGGGGTATTTTGGAAAATTCCAAAATACCCATTTAAGTGAAAGTTCTAAGAATTTTAGAAAATGAATAAAAGCTCTAAAAAATAATTAAAAATTTGAAAAATGCTCAGCATAAAATTCTCTATCAGAATAAAATATCAAAAGGAATTTTTGAAGACAACTAAGATTAAGTCCTAATTTGATGATTATTATAATCATTTAAATCACACTTTATATTTTCAATAATGAAAATAAGTCCATAGATTCTTTTGGACTTTAAAAAACACCTTGACAACATTTCAAGGTAGTATTTTACCCTAAACAGAGTATCCCTAAATTGTTCTTAGTATTTACCTCTCACATAAAATGATAAGACACCGGAAGGGGGAAACAAACCCTAAAAATGGAAAACATGCATAATTGCTTCTTTAACCATTGCCCTTATCGGACAATGATGCTATTTTTCAGCAACAGAGGACAAGGGTCAGTCCACACCATCCAACTACAACACTTTGCAGTGTTCAGGCAAGTTCATCACTTGCTCCATGTCATTTGAGTATTTTTACCAAATTACTTGCAAAGTACCATGTTTATCACTATTGCATAAAAAGCAAAACCACTATTTTCATAACTATGAATATGACTAAGTGGTGGGCAATGGAACCATGGATTGTGTTGATATGGTGGAGGTTCCATTGCAAGGGTTTATATCCATCTAGGATTAAACAACAAATGTCATCCAGTGATTCTTGTGCCGTAAAACTCGTGTTAACCATAAGATCTGAAATGGGACGGACTAGTCAATTGTATTTCCACCTCTTGTACATCAATGGATGCGCTTACCGTAGTGGTTGTATCTTGCGGAGCAACTTGAGGGTGGGGATCCCACTCTAATTCCCCATGGTTATGATGTGCATACCGTAGCAGTTGCGGCTTGCGGAACAACTTGAGGGTGGGGATCCCACTCTAATTCCCCACAGTATTGTGGTCTATGAGGGGTTGCATCTACCGTCGAAGGAGTTTGGTTCGATCCTAGATTGTTGTCGTGGTCGGGGGCCATCCTTAATTGGTATAAGTACACCGGCGAGGACCCAGGGTCGGGGATGCAACAAAGGGTGGGTGTGCGAGGTAGCGGAGGAATATAATTGGCTATGACCTTATACCGGGCCTCACACCGAAGGAAGTGTGGACGGGAAAGCTGCCCGGTTGGCCCCAAGGTTAAGATCTCTTATGGGTAAAGCAACACACCTCTGCAGAGTGTAATGAATTGTGACATGTCACTCCCTGTTCCGGGATTTGGAACTGCGAACGCTGCCAGAAAGGAACTCCATGAAGTTCTAGTAAACCGGTGAAGGCTGACGGACATAGTTCTTCTGAATAAAATCAACCTCTTGAAGAAATGATTATCAAAACCTGCATTGGTATTAGACTTTCTGGTCTGATATCGTAGCTAGTGCATTAAACACCTCTTTTCTATAATGAACTTGTTGAGTACGCTCGTACTCATACCACTCTTAAATCCCTGCTTAGATTGTCTGAATCGACTTGAGGAGGGCAACGACGACCCGAAGGAGCAGAGGACATCTGCTATGAAGAACCAGACCTCTCCGGAGGTATAGAAGGAGTTGACTACCTCATCGTTTACGGAACCGGGGAGGGTTCCGGAGGAGAACAAGCATAGACTTACCTAGTAGTAGTACTATCCGAGCAGTATGAACTCTTAGTACTTAACTGCTCGAGGAGAATAAATGTATAACCTAGTAAGACTCTTATATTGTAAGTTGAGTCGGGTTCACCTCGAACCCAGGAGTATTCCTCTTAGGACCCAAGAGGAGCTCCGAGATGATATGTACATGTTGCTTGCAATAATAAATGAATGAGTTATGGACCTGCTATGTTCTATTGTACTACTCTAAGGGATGAAATATTTGCGGATTGGTACTTCGTGAATGTTATATCAACTACTACAACATGCAGTGGTATGCAGGGTCACCACAGTTGGTATCAGAGCAAAAGCTTTGACCTTAGGTTGGAACCTAGTAAATGGGACAGAACGTTAGGAGTCAAATAGGATTAGTAAAGAATTCTCTAAAAATATGGTGTATATTCACTTGAGAATAAAACAATCATATCTTTTAGTGCGATATTTTATTATCTCTATTATGATGCATCATTACTAATATTATATTCTTTCTATTCTACATCCAACTATGGCAAGTTCACGTTCTGGACGTAACGTGAAAGTGAAGGAATCAACCTTGAGTGACTATGACGGAGGACTCGCGGACATTCTTCGTGCCATGTTACTTGAATTTGGGTGCGATCCCCAGATCCAAGTAATGAAATACATGTACTACGATGGTACAGTATTGGCGAAGTGTAGGGTAGGATTAAGACTTGCAGAATCCCTAGGAATGAGTGTAGTGATGCCAGCAGGTGAGGCTAGAACCATAAGAACAGCCTACCACATAGCCATAATGAGAGCCATCACTGATATTCGGGAACATAAGACCAAGGAGCTTATTGGTTCCGAATTCGCACATATTCCTCATATGGAGGAGGAAGATGATCCTATGCTTAACCACTTCAAGCTTGCAAAACGCAAACCAGCAGAAGCCACTAAGTACATGGATAATAGCCGCAACCTACTGACATTGTTCTTTCAGTTGAACCGACATCTGTCGGGGACAATTGATACAATGTTGGAAGAATTCACTGAGCCCAAGGAGGAGACAAAGGGAAAGGAACCAATGGAGGGTGAGGTTCACACACCAGTTTATTCAGCTGGTGACTTCATTAGTATTGACCATCCAGAACAACAAACCACACCCATTACACCTAGGTACTTTCCTAGTAGTTCCCATGGAGGATATGAGGGTGGAGAGGAATCCGGAAACCATCAGCGTTCCGAGACTCCTATAGAGAACTCCACAGGTTGGCGTTGGGGATCATACATGGGAACCTATAGCGATCCAGTCAGGTGTAATCCTGAGATGGATGAGGACGCCACAACCCAGTTCCAGAACCATCAGTATAGTAGGGGAGACTATGAGGAGTATCCGATACTGATCGAGTCGGATACAGATGGTGGGAATACCTATGGCGGAGTCACAGGGGAGTACACCCCAGGGGTGGATTATGCTGCATTGAATAACCAGTTCATGAACACAGATTTCTCCCTGGGATCATCCTCTGATTCTGACTACCAGCCGACGGGAAGACCCTATGTTCTAGATTCTGTCAGGAGGACTACACGTTCGACCGGATGGAAGCCTGGGATGTACCGAGGAAGTAACACGACTAGAGAACACCATGGGAGGCGAGACTACAATACAGTTGTACCACATGTATTGTAGTATGTAATATTTGTAGAAATTTGTACATATACTTCAATAAGTGAGTTTGCATACTCACATCGCTACTGAGTATTGTAATAAACCACTTAAGTATGTATATACATGGTATATGTTTTGTATGATTTGAATTTGCTTCTTGATTTCCATTGCGTGACTAGTTCTGTGCACAAAGTTGAGCTCAGAAAACTTGCGCATGGAGTAACTATGAGTACCACTTTGTGTTGCAGAACTAGGGGGAAATGTCGGGAGCGACGGGTGAGGAGAGTGAAGCACAGCGCCTCGAGCGCGAGGCCAAGCAGAAGGAGGAGGCCGATGAAGCAGCCAGAAATCAGTTCCCACCACCACCACCACCTATGACGCAGCAGAACTTCCTCCAATACATGCAAATGTTGGAGGAAAGGCAACGAGTGACCATGGAGCAGCAAAACACGTTCTTTCAGGAACTGCTGCAACAGAACAAGGTGGAAAGGCCAGATAATCAGGGAGTCACTTTGTCGGACTTCCAGAATACGAAGCCAATATTCTTCGCATACGTGCCCGAACCCATGGACGCGAAGGATTGGTTGACGGATACGGAGCGTAAGCTCAACACGGTGGGATGTAATGACCTGGAGAAGGTCAGGTACGCAACGCATCTGTTGTGTGGACCCGTTGCATCTTGGTGGGATAACATAGTAGCCGTTTATCCGGCTGAGAAGGTGTTCACGTGGGGAGAGTCCAAGAGGAAGTTCAGGGAATCCAATGTCCCTGAAAGTATAGTGGAGTTGAAGCATCGAGAATTTGAGAGTCTTGAGCAGAAGGATAAGGCTATCCTGACTTATGTCAGGGAGTTTTCCAAACTGTCCCAGTATGTCGTTGAGGAGGTCAACACCGAGGACAAGAAGAAGAAGAGGTTCTTGCGGGGATTAAGTCCTCAGTTCAAGGTACAGCTCAGGATGATGAGAGCTACCGAGTTCCAGGAGTTGGTGGATGCAGCCATCACTCTTGAAGATGATTTCAAACAGCTGCAAGAGGAGAAAAGAAAGAAGGCCAAATTTGAGCCTAAGAGATTTGTTAGCAACAAGCCTAACACTGGCTTGAGTTTCAAGCCAAGGTACAACAACAACAACAACAACAACAACAGGAACTACTACGATAGCAGGAGGAACCAAGCGTTTCAGACTGCTAATCCAGTTTTGTAGAAGCTGTGGATTTAAAGGACATGCTCGAAGGATTGCCGTAAACCCAGAATCATTTGTTTTGGGTGTCGTCAGGAGGGGCACATGATGAAGGATTGTCCTAATAAAAAGAATGGAGGAGGTCAGTCAGGAGGAGGAGGAAACCGAGGCGGGAATACTGGAGGGAACTGGAAGAACAAGAAACTCTTCGGCAAGTTGAACTGCACCAGCTTGGAGGAGGTGGTGAACTCTGATCAGGCGGTGATAGGTACGCTTCAGATACTAACTCATCCTGGCAAAGTACTTTTTGATATGGTGCAACTACATCATTCATTTCTCAACAATTCATCATCAAACATGGGATTAGTTGCACTAAGTTAGATACACCTATCACCATACTTTCTGCGGGGGGAACGATAGTAGTAACCCACACCAAACAAGGACATGTCATTATGATCAATAAGTGTGCGTTTGACGCAAACTTGTTCATTCTACCTATGAAGTACATTGATGTCATTCTTGGTATGAATTGGTTAGAGGCAAATGGAGCCTTGATAGATTGTACAAACAAAACCGTGTCTCTGAAAAGCCCCGATGGAAGTAGAATGATCTACCAAGGAGATAAGCATACCCAGATAGAAGTAGAGCTACAGTTGAATAGCATGAAGGAAGTAAATCTGGAGGATATACCTGTAGTTAATGAATTCCAGGATGTTTTTCCTAAGGAATTACCTGGAATGCCACCAGATAGGGAGATAGAGTTTACTATCGACCTAATTCCAGGAACAACTCCGATTGCTAAGGCACCATACAAGATGGGGCCTAAGGAGTTGAAAGAACTCAAGAAACAGTTGGATGACTTGGAATAGAAAGGATTCATTCAGGAGAGTATCTCACCATGGGGATCACCTGTGATATTCGTGGATAAAAGAGATGGAGGTCGAAGGATGTGCGGAGACTATAGAAACCTGAATAATGTTACTATCAAGAACAAGTATCCACTTCCTAGAATACAAGATCTATTTGATCAAGTTAGAGGCGCGGGAGTCTTTTCCAAGATTGATCTAAGATCCGGATACCATCAGATAAAGATCAAGAAGGAAGACGTTCCGAAAACTGCCTTTGTCTCAAGGTATGGACATCATGAATACCTAGTAGTACCTTTTGGACTAACCAATGCCCCAACAATCTTCATGAATCTTATGAATAAGATCTTCATGCCATGTCTAGACAAGTTTGTCATCGTATTCATCGATGATATCTTGATATATTCCAAGGATAAAGCTGAACATGTTGAACATCTTAGGATAGTGTTGCAAACACTAAGAGAACATCAACTCTATGCCAAATTCAGCAAGTGTGAGTTTTGGCTAGATCAAGTAGAATTTCTTGGTCACGTTATTAGCAAGGATGAGATAGCAGTAAACCCAAGCAAACTAGCAGCAGTTTTAGAATGGGAAGCACCAAAGACTGTCAAAGAAATCCGAGGATTCTTAGGAATGGCAGGATACTATCGGAGATTCATTGAAGGATTCTCTAAGATAGCAGGACCAATGACTAAGCTATTAAGGAAGAACACACCATTTGTGTGGTCTGATGAGTGTGAGAAGAGTTTTCAGACTCTGAAGGAGAAACTCACCACAGCACCAGCAGTTCCGGAAGTTGGCAAGGATTACACCGTGTACTGTGACGCATCCAAACATGGATTGGGTTGCGTACTCATGCAAGATCGGAAGGTAATATCTTATGGATCAAGGCAACTCAGACCTCATGAAGTGAACTACCCAACACATGATCTAGAGTTAGCAGCAGTCGTATTTGCACTTAAAACTTGGAGACATTTTCTCTATGGAGCCAAGTGTGAGCTCTATACTGATCATAAGAGTCTCAAGTACTTCTTCACTCAGAAGGAACTCAACATGAGACAGAAAAGATGGCTGGAGCTAATCAAAGATTATGATTTGACCATCAATTATACTCCAGGAAAGGCTAACATTGTGATGCCAGAAAGAGCACTGGAGGAGTTGAACAAGAAATAGCACCGGAGTTGAAGAAGGAAATAAGCCAAGCCCAAATACAACTTTGGGAGAAGGAAGCTCATGAAGGACTATCAGCTTTACAAGTAGCTGATGAACTAAGTGTTAATTTAAAGAATGAGATAATCATGGGTTAATTGGATGATCCATTCATCGTGGAGGAGATGAGAAGGATTGATGAGGGAAGACCATCAGAATTTCACCGAGGAGAATCGGGATCACTCTGGTTCCAAAAAAGGATTTGCGTTCCGGATATTGATGAGATCAAGGAAGTTATACTCCGGGAAGCACATCAAACACCGTACTCGATACATCCAGGAAGTACAAAGATGTACATGGATCTCAAGGAATTGTTCTGGTGGAATAACATGAAAAGAGAGATAGCACAATATGTGGTGGAATGCCATACATGTCAAAGGGTGAAGGCTGAACATCAAAGTCCGGCAGGACAGTTGCAACCTTTACCAATCCCAGAATGGAAGTGGGAAGTGATAGGAATGGATTTCATCACCGGACTACCCATGACTAATAAAAAGAAGGACATGATATGGGTAATCGTGGACCGGTTGACGAAGAGTGCACACTTTTAGCAGTAAACCAGCAGGACAAAGGAGAGAAACTCATCGATCTGTATATCAAAGAGATTGTAAGTAAACACGGAGTACCCAAGAAGATAGTGTCAGATCGAGGATCCGTATTCACATCTGCATTTTGGAAACAACTACATGAAGCTTTAGGATCCAAGTTAGACTATAGCACCGCCTATCATCCTCAGACCGGAGGACAAACAGAGAGGACAAATCAGATATTGGAAGATATGCTTAGGGCTTGTGCCCTAGACTTCGGAGGATCATGGGAGGAGCATTTACCACTAGCAGAGTTTTCATACAACAACAGCTATCAAAGCAGTATCAAGATGGCACCATTTGAAGCTCCGTATGTAAGAAAGTGAAGATCACCTATCTGCTGGTACGAGGCAGGTTCAAGCAAGGATTTCAATCCAGATTATGTCAAGGAAAAGCAGCAGATCATCGACATTATAAGAGATAGACTCAAAATAGCCCAAAGCCGACAGAAGAGCTACGCAGATCAAAAGAGAAGGACATGGGAGCCAAAAGTTGGAGACATGGTTTACCTTAAGGTAAGTCCAATGAAAGGTCTTCAGAGATTTGGAGTAAAAGGGAAGCTTAGCCCTAGATATATCGGACCTTTCAAGATACTGAGTCAGAACCGAGGGTTAGCATTTGAATTGGATCTACCGGGAAGGTTAGCTCAAGTTCACAATGTATTCCATGTGTCTCAACTCAGAAAATGTTTGAAGACCCCAGACGAGCCAGTATCACATGATGAGCTAGAGTTACAACCAGACTTGACCTATATCGAGAAGCCAGCCAAGATTCTCGAGGAAAATTGGAAACAACTCAGGAATAGAGCCATTAAGTACTGCAAGATTCAATGGAAGCATCACCCCGAGAGAGAAGCCACCTGGGAGAAGGAAGAAGACCTGAGAAAGTCTTACCCAGAACTGTTCAGGTATTACAACCACAACTTCGGGACGAAGTTTTCTTTAAGGGGAAAGGCTGTAATGTCCCAGGTTTAGAGACGATCGAGGGGTAGATTTTAGGAAGGGATGTGCATTGCATCATAAATTCTGGTGAAATTTTGCGCTTTTAAAAAAAACTGCATCGAAGGGGGACAAGTTTCTCTCTCGACACCTTACAGGGTTAGGGTTTCGAGAGTGCGATAAATTTGCACCTCACTTAACTCAATTAGTGTTTTGAGAAGAGAGAGAGGGTTAGTTCATCACAACTTTAAGTTGCATGATTGAATTCAAACAACTTGTGTTTGAATTTCAAATTCAAACATCACATGATTATTTCATAATTCAAATTGAGGTAATTCATTAAACAAATATAAATAATCAAGAATATAAATAGTACATCAATAAAGTAAAGCTCATTAGAGAAACATTGAGCTTTATTGATAATCACACAAGATACAAAGTCATTTACAATATCCAGAATTGAATTATGAAATATTACAACACATTACATGAATTGAAGAAATAGAAATAGAAAAAGGAAAATTACAAGTAAATAAAATGTCCTAAACTACACAAGAGATCTTCATGAAAAGCTTGTGCATGATGATCTTGATCTTCATCTTGATCATCTCATTGTTCCCTGCACAACATGAAACAAAGCAAACATGGTTATGCAAAGTGGCATTGCCACTTGGCAGGTTAGCAAAAAATGGAGAATTGAGAGGATATGACCAAGATCAGCCGAGCTAATCCACTCACTGGACCAAGTACCAACCAGTAACCACACATGCAGCTCACAAGGCAGAGTGCATGCACAACAGCACACACCCAGCCAGGGGAGTCACCAAATGATGCCAGGCCATGTTGTCGACCAAAGAGGCAAGGTGAAGGGCATATATAAACTTTTCACAGCCAAACCCTAGCCATTTCATCGACAAGCACCACCAGGGTAAGAACACAGCAAGAACAGCAAGAATAGGAAGAACAGCCACTGCTGTTCAACCTATTCCAATAACCACAGAAACTAACCAAGCACCACAAGCTTGCAAGGAGGAGCAGGGCAAGCAAACCAACCCAACCCGAAGCAATCCTCTATGTGGGGACCCCAGACTAACTGTCCGAAATACCCTGTTATGTATACAGTTCACGATCCCATGATCAGTGTTTCGTGAACACATAACCGAACTGATATCAAATTACACCATCCATTACAAAGCGGAATAAGAAAATTACAATAAGGTCTCATGACCATTACTTACATAATAGCCTCGAAGGGCCTAACTAAACATCAGAGTAGCATCATCACTTCACAGCGCGGAGCCCAAGTCATCTGCCATAAACCCTACAGGCAACTGACTGGGAAGACGTTCCTAGCTCGCATAGACGTCGTCAACTCCTTCTTCATTGTCGAGTTCCTCCAAGTCCTGGCCAAGTAAATAGCCAGGGACAAAGCCGTGAGTACATTTGGAATTGTACTCGCAAACCATCAAGAAGGTACTTTGCAAGAGTGCAAGATAACAAGTGCTAATCTAGATGACAAGAGGGAAGAGCTAATTTCTCTTGTGGAAATAGCATGAATAAGAGAAATAGTTTCTCTTGTGGATATAGCATGTGAAAGAGAAGCAGTTTCTCTTGTGGATATAGCAGGTAGAAGAGAAGAGATGTTTTTGGTGGAGATAGCATCCCGACTTCACGGTTGAAGGGGGCACTTAGGAATTCATCTAAGACATCTCTATATCTCTAATGAAGAAGATACTTCAAAAGAGGGACTAAAACATAAAACACTAGGAAGGGTAAACCCATTTTGTTTCCTTTCCGACCATCTCCATATGGTCACCACAACTTTCCAGTACCATCCCGGTACTCCAAAACAAAGTCCTTTTCTTTCTTTGCTCAAAACATTTTCGTAAAACCAAAACACATCAGGCTAAGCAACAGCCATTCCAACCGTCCATGACCGCGGACGCGGCTATTCGAATAGATTTGACTCTGCAGAGTTTGCACACTTTCCCCACAAGATCCGCGAGTTCATCATGTGGGCATCATCCCCGCATATCAACTATGCCATGACAAAAACTCGGACATAGCCTTTCGCCTATTCGTCTTAGCACGGGATCCTACCCTATGGAGTATGTACCTCCCCGGCACCGTGGCAGCTCACCTCACTTTGAGCGTGGCTCCACCGCCAAGCCAGGAGACCCATAGTGTCTTCCGGACGGGTCAGCCCCGAAGGCCTCCCGTTATACTATTGTCTCCACCTACGACAACCCGGACTCGGGGGTAACCTTACCCTTGTATAGTTGTGCGGTGTCCCATGCTAAGAAGAACAAACTACGAGCTAAGCCCCGTCCCACTCCAGGGTAATGTGGTTGCGCGGGTTAATTGTCACGGGTGAATACTTAGACGCCAAAGTTTTTGAAAACAAGATTTTCTTTTCAACCATCTTTGCCAAGATCCTTTCCTTTCATAAACACACGCTTGGGTAAGTCCAACTCACCCAAGGTTTTCAAAAATTCTTTTCAACAAGGTATTTTTCCAAGGGGTTCCCAACCTATAGTTTTATGGATGAACTAAGATACATCAAGGGCATGATGCTAGCCATCATACCACTAAGGAGATGATAATTGAGGTGTCAAGGGGATCATACATACTTAGGATAAGCATGCATAGGGACATCATAAATAAGATGATTCAACAAGGGTCATGATGTTAATCATCATACCACTAAGAAGGTGACAATATAAGTGGTCAAGGGGGCATACATGCTTAGGGTAAGCATGCGTAACATCAACAAGGTGTTCAACATACTTGGGAGTAAGTATGCATATCATCAACAAGGGGTTCAACATACTTGGGAATAAGTATGCATAGAGTAGAGGACCAAAAATCACACATGATACAAGGAACCAAGTATATAATGGAGCAATGAGCACAACAAGAAGGATAAATAGCAAGAGATCAAAAGATGGCTTGCATTGGTTGGCTTATTTGTCCCTGGACTTCTTCCACTCCATCGAGTAAGAATTCCAACAATATAAATAAAATCCTCGTCCGAATCACTTCTTCTTCTTCCCTGGAATTGTTCGCATCTATCGCCGGAAAATATAAAAGGAACACAATCAACACAATGCACCAACATAGCAAACATGCAACAATCAATGGTTAACCATTTTACTAGGGGCTAACATACTAAGGACTCATAGATACTACAAGACAACTAAAAGAAAACCCATTTTATTTACCTAGTAAAGGTATTAGAGCTTCATAACTTAGCAATTGCTTCTCTGGTTATCACCATGGAATAAATTAGTTATTTCCTGTTAGATAACACCAAGGAAGATAAGTGCATTGGTTTTGCATCAAAAAAAATTATATTTTATTTTTAAACATTTTTGAAAAAGCTGAAAACATTTTTCTACTTTATTTTGCTCACAGAATATTACACAAGTAAGTCAAGCAAAAATTATACCACTGGATAGCTATTCAAACATAGCTTCATACAAAATTGGATTCACTAAACTTGAAGTTATAAAAGTTTTTTTTTAATAATTAAAATACTATTTAGAGGGTCCAATTCAAAGTTTAAAATCTTAGAAAATCTCACAAGCTCAAATAAATCTGAGCTCTGAATATGTTGTTTATAAAAGTAATATGAATACCACAAAAGTGGTTTCACTCAAAAATAACATTTTATGCTCTCTAAATAAATTTTCAAACACAGATTATGAATAAACTTGTATTAAATACTAAAAATTCATAATTTGCCCTAAAATACTCAAACCAGTGCCAAAAGATGGGAATTACTAGGTATCTTACTAAAAAAATTGGATTTGGGTCAAAACTGGTTTTGAAACTCTCCAATTTGAATTAACATTGATACTGCATGCTTTCACCATTTCAGATTTATAGGCAAAAAAATATAAAGGATCTTGGTCTAATTCTTGTCTGAGGTGATGAGGAATTTATGTAGTAAGGCTACAAAATTGGAATCACTAGGTTTGGATCATTTGTGAATTTTTGGTGAATTTAAAGCTATCAGCTATGCATGCAGGGTTTTATTTTCGGGAAAAGGAAAAGAAGACATGGGCTGATACTGAGCTGGGCCGCCAGGAATGACTCAGGTCGGCCCGTGAAAGTTTTCCAGCTGGAGGGAAAAAAGAAAGAAGGAAAAAGAAATGGGGAGAGGGCCCATGGTGGGGCCCAACTGCATGGGCCGACGTGGCCATGCAGGCCACGCACCGCATGCACGATCGGGAGGATCGGATGGCATCGTCTTCCTCGCGTGCGGAAGAAAAATGGCGGGCAGGGGCTTTACCGGCGGCGGTCGTGGGCGGGTCTGGGCGACTGCGGGGCTCCCTGAGGGGCGGTGGCGGGTTGAGGCAGCCCAGGCGCGCTTAGCGCCTCCCTCTCTTCCCGCGGCGGTTCCTCCCGAGGTCTCCTTCTGTAACATCCCAAGAATTTCAAAACAAAAACAAATGGATTTCCCTAGTTCCAAATTTTGGAACCAACAAAAACTTTTATTAAATTAAATTTGATGCATAGTGATCTTGCTTAATTCTTGTGCTATTGCCATGTTTGCTTGCTAAAGTACTTTGAATAATCTTAAACCCTAAACCTCACCCCTCTTTTCATCACCCTAGTTAAAATAAAATAAAAAGAATTTAAATAAGAAAAAGGTATATGTGCCTATGGCTATTTTTATAAATCTTTACCCTAGACCTTTCTACTTTGTTTAGAGGTTTGGAAAACCTTCATACACCTTACCTAGTACTTATCAAATCAAATCCAAGTTGAAACAAAAGAAAATAAAAAGAAACTAAAAATGCCATAGAGGCATATGAGAGTAAAATAGCAAATATGTGAATTTAAGAATCTTGACCCTAATACATGTTGTGAATGGAGGGATCACTCCTATATACCATCTCAACACTCAACAACACCATTTGGGTCAAGCCAAGTCAAATTAAAACTCAAATGCCACATATGCATCGAGGCATATGTGACACCTAGCCATAATACCCAATTATTGCCCTATGACTTTAAACCTTGACCAAATGATGGGAAACCATCTCTAAACCTAATATAACACTAAATTGACCCTAACCCATGCCCAAGTAAAGCAAGATCAACAGTTTACAAGTTTAATGAAATATGACACATCACCTCTTATGTGTTATGGCCATTTTTGCAAATCTTTGAGCAAGACCATTTGAATTGGTTTCAATGGTCTTAAAATGTTTCTAAACTAATAAGAATCACATTAGAGTCAAGAAAAGCCAAATCAAATGGAGAGAAATCAAATGGTGAGAAAATCCCATTTTCACTCACATACACACTTAGCCAAATTTGCAAATCTTCAACCAAGGCCACCAATGCTTGATCTATTGCTTGTAGAATACTTATATATGATAAACAAACACAATTGCATCAAAGAAACAAGAATCAAATCAAAGGAAATCTCAAAACCATCACACATATGATAATGGTAATATGTCCCATTTTTATTTTCTTCACCACTTTGCACCCCTTTATCATTTGATTCCTAAACCAGACTTGGTAAACTTTGACCACCTCATCCAAGACCAAGTGATGGTGAGCAACTTTGATGTTGACCATGAGAGTTGACTCTGCTTAGGTTGACCATGGTAAATAGGACAAGATGCTATATGAGAGTAAAGTGAAGATTACCCCAAATTTGAAAACTTGCAAATCTTTGTCAAATTGACCACCACCACCATCAATCCCTTTCTATATTTATATAAATGAAGTGCACCAAAAAGAATTACAAAATTCCACAAAAATCTTCATGCGGCCATATCATCAAACACTTGGCAGGCACAAATTCAGAATTGTGATACACCCTTTTAACCTCTGGTTTTTAGCCTCCACCACTTTAATTTGATGATCATCACACCCTGGTACCTCCTCTGCATCGAACCCAACTCATTTGCTCTGGTTAAAGTGAGGCCATGATCACCATTTCATCCATGCCGTGTACCATGCCGGCCCTCAAGCAATTGATCACTCTGAGCATCCACTCTCTCTCTCACCTTGTCCTGGAGCATCACCGAACCTCCCTGAGCACGCCTGTACCCTCCCTGGATCGAAACGAGCACGACATTGGTCGAGATAGACGCGCCCAGACACGCCCAGCACCATGTCAGGCACGCGGTGAGCGTGCACTGGACGCGCCAGAGCAGCAAGCCGTGCCATCACTCTCGTCCTCCCCTAAGCCTCTAGTTCTGCATCAAGCGTCACCGCACCCCCAGCTACGCCGTAGACATGCTCAATCGCCTGCGGAGGAACCATCACCATCGCCATCATTGAAATCCTGCCGCGCCCGTACTGCTAGGACGGCAACGTCGCCAGCATGCTCTCGTCCTCCCCTCGCTGTCCCTTCATGCGCTTCGTCCTCGCCATGATGTCCAGAAGCGCATGCCCCCATCGCCTTGCCCCTTCGCGCCTCAAAACGCCGTCGCCATGATCGACTTCGCCGCACCCCACGGTCACCTCACGTTCCTATAAATAGAGCCGTTCCTGCGCCTCAAGCTCCACACCAAACTTGCTCCCCTCCTTCTCCTGGATCTCCTCGACTCACTCCCCATCTCCAATTTGCACCATAGCCCGTCAATTGCTCGCTGGATTCCGCGGCGGTACTGAGGAAGAAGACGATGATTGACGCCTCCCCAAGCGACGCCGCGACCACCATTCAACTCCTCGTCATCGACAACCTCTCCTCGCACCCTGCAGAGCCCCGCGGGAACCTCCGTCGCTCCGCCGACCCCCTACCTCCGTCGCCAGCATGCCCTCCTCTCGCCGGAGAAGAAGACGAACCACGGTCGTCGATCTCGTTCTGATCTGACGGTCGTCAGCGCGTACCATTTCGGTAAGTAAAACAGTCGCTGACAAGTAGGCCCCACCCCTGACAGCCCACCAAGCACCGAACTGTTACTGGGCCTATTTCCCCCCATTCAAACCGTTTTGGCCCAAAAGTTTCCCGCCTAGCCCATCTAACTTAATTCAAATAAATTGATTCAGCAAATATTTCAATTCTGGTCTGTGCCATATTTTGAATAGTTTCAAATATACAAATCCAAATCTGGTGATTCAAAATGCTATAGAAATCTTACGAAATTATCTAGCTAACCTCACTAGATTCAACCTCATATGTTTTGTAGATTTTGAATAGCAAAAATAACAAAACAGAGACTTTTCAGTATTCAAATAAATCTTAAAAATCAACCAATTTGAATTTTGAAGTGAATCCAATTGCAATAATTCACATTTAACAAACTCTAATTTATTATGTAAAAATATGATATATGTTCTGTATATGATCATGGGCTAGAAGCAGAATATTGGCTATGTAGTCAATACTAGCCCATTTAAACTATATCCAAATTTTAGAATTTAAATCTATGAGGTGTAGCACCTCATTTAAATCCTTTCTCAAGTGATATGAAGTAATGTGTTGACCTTTATTTACTTAGGCTCATACTTGCTCACTTGTAGAAATTAAATCATAATAGTTTTTAAATTGCAAAGGTTATTTAAATCACATGAGATGATGAACCTCATTTAAATCACTTCTCTCAAATACTAAGTGTGAAGTGTTGACCTTGGTCAACATGAGATCATCCCTGGTTATTTGAGAATATTAAATCACCTCAATAGTAGTTTTTATTAAATTAGTTACAACTATGTGTTAAATCATATGAGAGGTTTTCCTCTCATTTAAATCTTGTTCTCAAGTAATTCAACATGAGGTAGTGACCATGGTCTATATAAACTCATATTGAGTTATTTGGTGGAATTAAATCACTACCATGTTAGTATTAAAATGCATGAGGTATGGAACCTCATTTAAATCATTTTTCTCAAATGATAAGTATGAAGAGGTTGACCTTGGTCAACCTAGGTCATATATTATTCATAAGAGAGATTAAATCTTAAGAAGAATTCAATGAGAGGAAATTATTTCTCCAACCCAAAGAGAAACCTTAATTTAAATTTTCAATGAGAGGAAATTATTTTTCCTAATGTTAAATAAAGAAACCCTAGCATAATTTGAGAATAAATGTTAAGTAGTGATGCTAGATCCTTTGTGTGAGCCAATAAGGCTAATTAAGACTACTTAAGTGTTGTTTGGTGATTGTATCCTCGTATTCGTTTATAGACGCTAGTACCGAGGACTATCAAGAGGAAGAGGTCTTCTACCAAGAGGAAGAGCAAGAGAACTTTGATCACATCACCAACCAAGGCAAGCTATTACCAATGCAAGCTAGACTAATGCAAACTATTTTGGTTGCAAGTTTATATTCTTGCAAAGTGCAAAGCTCTACAAGAGCAAGACACCATTACATTTTACTTTATGATCCTATCCCAAGTTTTTACTTTACAAGCTTTACTTGATTTTATTTATCAAGGTTACTTTTTGTTTTATGATTCACTTGGTTTAGTTATAGAGTAGTACAAGAGAATCACACTTAGCCTAGCAAGCTCCAAGATACTTAGCACCCCTCATAACTAGTTGCTAGTGCTCAATATTAAAAGTGACTACTCTAGTTGGGAACTTGTGAATTTAAATGACTTTGAAAACCTTGGAATGATGAGTCATTCTATTGAAAGATTTTGAAGGTGAATATGACTGGTGAATGACTTGGTGAATTTTACCAAAAACACTGATGGTTGGGTTCGGATGCGATACCATTCCAATTTTACAACCCCCACAATACCTGAATCTGGGTAAGGCTTAGCTGGAAACTTATGTATTTTAGTATGGGTTCCCTCTAACAAGCGTCATCGGGGGCTGGAGGCTGCCTCTACAAAAGGAATGATGTGAAATGACGTGAAATGAGGTGAATGTCCGGCCCAAGCCTGTGCAGTTCCCGGGCTGACTGTTGTCTTCACCGGGAGGCCAAGCTCATGGGGAGAGGTGCCTATACTAGAGTATGTAAATGAAAGGTTAGGATTGGTAGTTCGCGTACTGCGTACGATAAATCAGGGCCAGTTACCCCTGACGAACTATTGCAATTGTTGTGGCACAAGTGTACAACCTCTGCAGAGTTAAACCTATTCGAATAGCCGCGTCCTCGGTTATGGACAGTTGGAAAGGCCATACTGTTCCGTCATCAGAATTTTTCTAAAAATATGAATGGTGACTTGTGATTTGAATTGAAAGGTGACTTTGACTTTAAATCACAACTGAGTTGTGGGAATGACACTAATGTTCCCACTTGAGTTAGTTAAGCAAATGAAGAGTTTTCGATTATTAAAGTGTTTTATGAAATAAAACTGGCTTTATGCAAATGAAACTAGAGCTTAGAATCCCCTTACTATAGTTGATAGTATTTACCTTAGTATTAGTTTGCGAGTACTTTAAAGTACTCATGGCTGTCCCTGGCTATTCAAATGGCAGACTATGAAGACGAGTACGTAAGGAAGAAGGACAGCAGACGTCTACGACAACTAGGATCACTCTGACGTCAACAGTTGCTGTGGAATAGATGGACTACTACTACGCTACTTTCGCTTCCGCTATGTGTTATGTAATGGATCAATAGAACTTCTATTATTGTAATAAGACTGGATCATGTGATCCTTTATTTGTAAGACGATTATGGTATGTAATGAATGATGTGTTGTGATATCAATCTATTATGTCTCGCAAAAACAATATTCCTGGGATTGCGAGGAATGGCATAATAGGCATCTGGACTTAAAAATCCGGGTGTTGACAAGTTGGTATCAGAGCCATTGTTGACCTTAGGAGACCCTAGTTAGAATGGCCGTTAAAAAAATTTAGTTTCGAAACAAATGAAGTGACTATTTAAGAAAACTTATTCTCCCTCTTATCCTTGAGATCTTCTTCAAAATAAGAAAGTTATGCTCTATTCTTCTTATACTATTACCTAAAATTTTGACACACTTCTCTAACTTACTCATCATAATTCTTCACAGATGGAGTACAAATGGGAGTTCTATCAGCTTGGTCACGGGGGAAACCTGATGTTCGAGAAAGACTTGAAGCAACTAGTGGACTATCTAGGACGCCCGTACCCCGAGTTCTTCGGAACACCCCTCAACAATCACTCCGGAGGACCACCTCGGTGGGAAGTTTCTGCCGATCTACGAAGGAAGCCTGGAACCCCAATATGGGAAACCATATGGTTTTCTGTAACGGGAAACACTTGGAAGGAAGGACTAGTCAGAGCAATGCAAGAAGCACTTTCGTCTGTGTGGACAAAATGAGAACAAGATTAAGAACACTCGCTTCATCTACTACCCAAGACATGACCCCACCGGAAGACCGATGACCATGCCCCCGCACACGGAGATGAACCACTATGTAGCACACCTCGATTTCATGTTGTACAAGACCCGCAAGGAATTGGACAACGCCCTCGCTTTCGCCAAGCACATTACCCGTGAAGACGAAGAATCCCCCCCTGAAGAGTAGTTCATTTAAAGCACTTTCGTATGTGTGAGTTGTATCAGGATCCCCTTGTATCGTAGAGCGATGAATGGTTCTTCAAACCAACGGTGTGTTAGCTTTGTAATGTGTGATGCTTGGTATGAATGAAAAAGTGTTGTTGGTTTTTACCCCCGCAACACTACTCAAGTTTTCAATATTATGAACTTTTTAAACTTTAACCAAACAAACCATAGAAATTTCCCTCTTATCTTATCATCTACATCAATGTTTAGATGGCCCCACCAACCCGCAACGCCACCCAAGATGCCATGATGCAACTGCTGCAGACGATGATGGCAGACCGAGAAGTCGAGAGAGCTGAACGCCAAGCCAACATTGCGGCACTGCAACAGCTCGCTCAGAACAACAACGGCCATGGAAACCACGATCACCCTGGATCGAAGCTGAAGAACTTTCAGCACACCAACCCTCCGGTATTCAACAAGACTGAAGAGCCCCTCGATGCTAATGACTGGCTCCAGACCATGGAGAACAACCTTGAAGTTGCGGGAGTTGAAGCCGCAGAGCCACCCACTATCCGTCAGACCGCGAGCCTGGTGGACAAGTGCCCGTGCAATGAATGCGGGATGATGATGACCCGGGAAGACTTCAAGCTGAAGTTTAGCAAGTACCATGTGCCCCAAGGACTGATCAAGAAGATGAGAGACGAGTTCCATGAACTCAAGCAAGGAAAAATGTCCGTGGTGGAATACTGCGATAGGTTTCTCACTCTGTCAAGGTACGCCCCGGATGAGACCGACACCAATGAGAAGAGAAAGGAAAGATTCTGAACGGACTGCATGACGAGATGCGCTGTGTTAGTGAACATTCCGTTCGCGACTTAGAAGCCTGTAGACTCAGCCATACGATGGAAGGAAAGCCGCATCGTGCCAATGAGAACCGCAAGCGTAATGATGAACCAGAATGGACCCCACCATACCCAGAAGTACCGCAACAACTCCTCTGGAGGATTCAACCCAAGATACAACAAGCCCCCTGCCCAGAATTATCGCCCCAACTACCCCAACAACAACGGAGGACCCCCGAAGCCCGGAGGCAATAACAACAATAGCCACAACAACAACAACCACCCCAACAATAGCAACAACAATGGAAACAACAACAACCCCAATACTGCCCCAAGGACTGGAAGCAATGCTACCCCCGTCATCCCCAAAGACAAGTCCACCGTCAACTGCTATGAATGTGGAGTTGTGGGTCACTTCTCCAATGAGTGCCCCAAAAAGCTTACCAGGATTGCCGCCAATCACAGCCAAGCAACAGCGCCGCTTCGCAGTAGAAGGAACCAGAACAACAACAACGGCCGTCTCTACCACATGATCGCCATGAAGCTCGAAGCACCCTGAATGCCAAGTATGTCTACTTGTTAATAAAATGCACAATCTCTCTTAGGAACCTAACTTTCTTAAAATCTCGGGACGAGATTTGTTTAAGGGGGAAGGGTTTGTAACATCCCAAGAATTTCAAAACAAAACAAATGAATTTCCTAGTTCCAAATTTTGGAACCAACAAAAACTTTTATTAAATTAAGTTTGATGCATAGTGATCTTGCTTAATTCTTGTGCTATTGCCATGTTTGCTTGCTAAAGTACTTTGAATAATCTTAAACCCTAAACCTCACCCCTCTTTTCATCACCCTAGTTAAAATAAAATAAAAAGAATTTAAATAAGAAAAAGGTATATGTGCCTATGGCTATTTTTATAAATGTTTACCCTAGACCTTTCTACTTTGTTTAGAGGTTTGGAAAACCTTCATACACCTTACCTAGTACTTATCAAATCAAATCCAAGTTGAAACAAAAGAAAATAAAAAGAAACTAAAAATGCCATAGAGGCATATGAGAGTAAAATAGCAAATATGTGAATTTAAGAATCTTGACCCTAATACATGTTGTGAATGGAGGGATCACTCCTATATACCATCTCAACACTCAACAACACCATTTGGGTCAAGCCAAGTCAAATTAAAACTCAAATGCCACATATGCATAGAGGCATATGTGACACCTAGCCATAATACCCAATTATTGCCCTATGACTTTAAACCTTGACCAAATAATGGGAAACCATCTCTAAACCTAATATAACACTAAATTGACCCTAACCCATGCCCAAGTAAAGCAAGATCAACAATTTACAAGTTTAATGAAATATGACACATCACCTCTTATGTGTTATGGCCATTTTTGCAAATCTTTGAGCAAGACCATTTGAATTGGTTTCAATGGTCTTAAAATGTTTCTAAACTAATAAGAATCACATTAGAGTCAAGAAAAGCCAAATCAAATGGAGAGAAATCAAATGGTGAGAAAATCCCATTTTCACTCACATACACACTTAGCCAAATTTGCAAATCTTCAACCAAGGCCACCAATGCTTGATCTATTGCTTGTAAAATACTTAGATATGATAAACAAACACAATTGCATCAAACAAACAAGAATCAAATCAAAGGAAATCTCAAAACCATCACACATATGATAATGGTAATATGTCCCATTTTTATTTTCTTCACCACTTTGCACCCCTTTATCATTTGATTCCTAAACCAGACTTGGTAAACTTTGACCACCTCATCCAAGACCAAGTGATGGTGAGCAACTTTGATGTTGACCATGAGTGTTGACTCTACTTAGGTTGACCATGGTAAATAGGACAAGATGCTATATGAGAGTAAAGTGAAGATTACCCCAAATTTGAAAACTTGCAAATCTTTGTCAAATTGACCACCACCACCATCAATCCCTTTCTATATTTATACAAATGAAGTGCACCAAAAAGAATTACAAAATTCCACAAAAATCTTCATGCGGCCATATCATCAAACACTTGGCACGCACAAATTCAGAATTGTGATACACCCTTTTAACCTCTGGTTTTTAGCCTCCACCACTTTAATTTGATGATCATCACACCTTGGTACTTCCTCTGCATCGAACCCAACTCATTTGCTCTGGTTAAAGTGAGGCCATGATCCAATTCATCCATGCGTGTACCATGCCGGCCCTCAAGCATTGATCACTCTGAGCATCCACTCTCTCTCTCACCTTGTCCTGGAGCATCACCGAACCTCCCTGAGCACGCCTGTACCCTCCCTGGATCAAAACGAGCACGACATTGGCCGAGATAGGCGCGCCCAGACACGCCCAGCACCATGTCAGGCACGCGGTGAGCGTGCACCGGACGCGCCAGAGCGGCAAGCCGTGCCATCACTCTCGTCCTCCCCTAAGCCTCTAGTTCGCATCAAGCGTCACCGCACCCCCAGCTACGCCGTAGACATGCTCAATCGCCGCGGAGGAACCATCACCGTCGCCATCATTGAAACCCTGCCGCGCCCGTACCGCCAGGACTCAACGACGCCAGCCTGCCTCGTCCTCCCCTCGCTGTCCCTTCACGCGCATCGTCCTCGCCATGACCGCAGTCCCATGCCCCCATCGCTTGCCCCTTCGCGCCCTGGACAGCCCTCGCCATGATCGACCTCTCACAGCACCCCCGGTCACCATCGCGCCTATAAATAGAGCCTCTCCCGTGCCTCAAGCTCCACACCAAACTTGCTCCCCTCCTTCTCCTGGACCTCCTCGACTCCTTCCCCTCTCCAATTTGCCCTAGCCCCGGAATTGCTCGCCGGATCCGCGCGACAGCAGCCAGAAGAAGGCGACGATCCGACCCCCTCAAGCGACGCCGCGACCACCATTCAACTCGCCATCGTCTCCTCTCCTCGCCCGCCTCGCCGAGCCCCGCCGGACCTCCGTCGCGCCGCCGACCTCCTACCTCCGTCGCCAGCATGCCCTCCTCTCGCCGGAGAAGAAGACGAACCACGGTCGTCCGATCTCGTTCTGATCCGACGGTCGTCAGCGCGTACCGTTTCGGTAAGTAAAACAGTCGCTGACATGTAGGCCCCACCCCTGACAGCCCACCAAGCACCGAACCGTTACTGGGCCTGTTTCCCCCAATTCAAACCGTTTCGGCCCAAAAGTTTCCCGCCTAGCCCATCTAACTTAATTCAAATAAATTGATTCAGCAAATATTTCAATTCTGGTCTGTACCATATTTTGAATAGTTTCAAATCTACAAATCCAAATCTGGTGATTCAAAATGCTGTAGAAAGCTTATGAAATTATCTAGCTGACCTCACTGGATTCAACCTCATATGTTGTGTAGATTTTGAATAGCAAAAATAACAAAACAGAGACTTTTCAGTATTCAAATAAATCTTAAAAATCAACCAATTTGAATTTTGAAGTGAATCCAATTGCAATAATTCACATTTAACAAACTCTAATTTATTATGTAAAAATATGATATATGTTATGTATATGATCATGGGCTAGAAGCAGAATATTGGCTATGTAGTCAATACTAGCCCATTTAAACTATATCCAAATTTTAGAATTTAAATCTATGAGGTGTAGCACCTCATTTAAATCTTTTCTCAAGTGATATGAAGTAATGTGTTGACCTTTATTTACTTAGGCTCATACTTGCTCACTTGTAGAAATTAAATCATAATAGTTTTTAAATTGCAAAGGTTATTTAAATCACATGAGATGATGAACCTCATTTAAATCACTTCTCTCAAATACTAAGTGTGAAGTGTTGACCTTGGTCAACATGAGATCATCCCTGGTTATTTGAGAATATTAAATCACCTCAATAGTAGTTTTTATTAAATTAGTTACAACTATGTGTTAAATCATATGAGAGGTTTTCCTCTCATTTAAATCTTGTTCTCAAGTAATTCAACATGAGGTAGTGACCATGGTCTATATAAACTCATATTGAGTTATTTGGTGGCATTAAATCACTACCATGTTAGTATTAAAATGCATGAGGTATGGAACCTCATTTAAATCATTTTTCTCAAATGATAAGTATGAAGAGGTTGACCTTGGTCAACCTAGGTCATATATTATTCATAAGAGAGATTAAATCTTAAGAAGAATTCAATGAGAGGAAATTATTTCTCCAACCCAAAGAGAAACCTTAATTTAAATTTTCAATGAGAGGAAATTATTTTTCCTAATGTTAAATAAAGAAACCCTAGCATAATTTGAGAATAAATGTTAAGTAGTGATGCTAGATCCTTTGTGTGAGCCAATAAGGCTAATTAAGACTACTTAAGTGTTGTTTGGTGATTGTATCCTCGTATTCGTTTATAGACGCTAGTACCGAGGACTATCAAGAGGAAGAGGTCTTCTACCAAGAGGAAGAGCAAGAGAACTTTGATCACATCACCAACCAAGGCAAGCTATTACCAATGCAAGCTAGACTAATGCAAACTATTTTGGTTGCAAGTTTATATTCTTGCAAAGTGCAAAGCTCTACAAGAGCAAGGCACCATTACATTTTACTTTATGATCCTATCCCAAGTTTTTACTTTACAAGCTTTACTTGATTTTATTTATCAAGGTTACTTTTTGTTTTATGATTCACTTGGTTTAGTTATAGAGTAGTACAAGAGAATCACACTTAGCCTAGCAAGCTCCAAGATACTTAGCACCCCTCATAACTAGTTGCTAGTGCTCAATATTAAAAGTGACTACTCTAGTTGGGAACTTGTGAATTTAAATGACTTTGAAAACCTTGGAATGATGAGTCATTCTATTGAAAGATTTTGAAGGTGAATATGACTGGTGAATGACTTGGTGAATTTTACCAAAACACTGATGGTTGGGTTCGGATGCCATACCATTCCAATTTTACAAGTACCCCCACAATACCTGAATCTGGGTAAGGCTTAGCTGGAAACTTATGTATTTTAGTATGGGTTCTGTGGTGACCCTGCATACCACTGCATGTTGTAGTATGCCAGTCGTTGATATAACATTCACAAAGTACCATTCCGCAAATATTACATCCCTCAGAGTAGTACAACAGAACATAGCAGGTCCATAACTCATTCACATATTATTACAATTAACATACACATGTCGTCTCGGAGCTCCTCTTGGGTCCTAAGAGGAATACTCCTGGGTTCGAGGCGAACCCAACTTAGTTTACAATATAAGAGTCTCATTAAGTGATACATTTATTTCCTCGAGCAGCTAAATATTAAGAGTTCGTGCTGCTCGGCTACAACTACTACTAGGTTCTTCTAGGCTTGATCTCCACCGGAAGCCTCCCCGGTTCCGTAGACTATGAGATAGTCTACGCCTTCAACTCCTCCTGAGAGGTCAGGTTCATCGTAGCCGATAATCTCGGCTCCTTCATTGCTGTCGTAGTCCTCCTCCAGACGATTCAGACAATCTAAGCATGGGATTTAAGAGTGGTATGAGTACGAGCGTACTCAACAAGTTCATTATAGATAAGAGGTGTTTAATGCACTAGCTACGATATTAAACCAGAAAGTCTAATACCAATGCAAGTTTTGATAAACATTTCTTCAAGAGATTGCTTTTATTTCAAAGAGCTATGTCCGTCAGCCTTCACCGGTTTACTAGAACTTCATGGAGCTCCTTTCCCGCGTCAGCCTCAATCCCGAACGGGAGTGACAGTCACAATTCTTACACTCTGCAGAGGTGTGTTGCTTTACCCATAAGAGATCTTAACCTTGGTGCCAACCGGGCAGCTTTCCCGTCCACACTTCCTTCGGTGTGAGGCCCGGTATAAGGTCTAGCCAATCATGTTCCTCCGCTACCTCGAACACCCACCCTTTGTTGCATGCCCCGACCCTGGGTCCTCGCCGGTCCCATTATTCCCATATATTTCAGGGTGGACCCCGACCACGACGACAGTCTGGGATCGAACCAAACTCCTTCGCCGGTAGCTGCAACCCATCATAGACCGCAATACCGTGGGGACTTAGGACTCCCCAGCCTCACCAGCTTGCTCCTTTGGGCGACAAGTGTACTACGAACTATGCCGTGGGGACTTAGGACTCCCCAGCCTCACCAGCTTCCCCCCTTGGATTACAAGTGTACTACGGTAAAGCGCATCCATTGATGAACGAGAGGTGGAAACACTTTTGACTACTCCGTCCCACTCCGGATCTTATGGTTAACACGGATATTACGGCACAAGAATCACTGGCGACATTTGTTGTTTAATCCTAGATGGATATAAACCCGTGCAATGGAACCTCCACCATATCAACACAATCCATGGTTCCATTGCCCACCACATAGTCATATTTATAGTTATGAAAGTAGTGGTTTTGATTTTTGTGCAATAGTGATAACCATAATACTTTGCAAGTAATTTGATAAAAATACTCAAATGATATGAGCAAGTGATGAACTTGCCTGAACACTGCAAAGTTTTGCAGTTGGAAGGTGTGGACTGACCCTTGTCCTCTGTCTCTGAAAAATAGCATCATTGTCCGATAAGGGCAATGGTTAAAGAAGCAATTATGCATGATTCCATTTTTAGGGTTTGTTCCCCCCTTCCGATGTCGTTATTATTTCATGTAAGAGGTTAATACTAAGAATAATTTGAGGATACTTGATTTAAAGTAAAATACAACCTTGAAATGTTGTCAAGGTGTTTTTAAAGTCCAAATGCATTAATGGACTTATTTTTATTGTTGAAAATTATATGGGTGATTTAAATGATTATTTAAATCATCAAATGAAGACTTATTCTTATTTGTCTTCAAAAATTCTCTTTGATATTTTATTTAGATAGAGGATTTTATGCTGATTAATTTTCATATTTTTACTTATTTTTTTAGAGCTGTATTTTATTTTATAAAATTCTTGGAAATTCTCATTTAAATGGGTATTTTGGAAATGTCCAAAATACCCCTCGGGCCCACCTGTCAGGCGGCCGAGCTGGTTAGGTTGGACCAGCCCAGTGGGCTCGGTCCAACCGACCCAGTCGCTTCGTCGTCCTCCTCCCCGTAACCCTAATCCCCTTTCGGGCTCCCGCGACACCAAAATCGCCTCCGCCGTCGCCGCCTTGCTCCGGCCGTCTTCGGCCATCATCGGCGACGAACTGGTGCGGATCTGGACCGCCTCTCGACGGCGGACATGGTGGTCCGCGTCGATCTGACGCTCGTGTCCACCTCGACTCTCCTCCAACGCGCCTGCGCCTCGGCCGCACGGATCCGTGAAGGTCCGCCGTTCATCGGCGTCCCTGGCGCCGTGGTGATGCCGTGGAGATGCCGGCGTTGCGGTGATGTGGCGACCAGGCTTGGCTTGGCCTGGCGCCGCCGTCGCCCGGCGTGTGCCGCCGTGCCGCCACGGTCGTGCTCATCTGCTTCGCCTGTAAGTTTCTCCTCCTCTTTCCTCCTCTGTTACCTGTTCTACCTTCTTCTCTTCTCCTCTTCTTCGTCTAGCTCGGCCACTGGCCGACTTCTCCCTGTGGAGATGCTTGCCTTGACGAAGTGCTGCTGCTGCTACGCTTCTGTAGCTTTGTGCTTTGCCAGCCCTGGTGCTGTGCTAGCTGCTGCGTTGTGCTGGGCTAGTCATGCTGCTGCGCTACTGCTACTGCCATGCTTGCTCTAGTCTATGTGCTTGTGTGAATCGTGCTGTGGCGTGTGCTTCCTTTGATTCATGTCTCTGCTCACCCTTGGTTATACATGTTATTATCCGGCTAGATGTTCATCTGAGCATCACTAGCCATTGCTGTTGCTTGCTTGCTTATGCTGTAACAAGCTCTAGCTCCCCTGGTTCATTACTGTGAGTGGTTCTTGCTATTTAGCAAGAGGCAGTGTTATTTATGTGATGATTATTGAGTTCTGGCTCACAGTAGGTTTGGCTTGGCTTAATTGTTGTCCATATACATCAATTCCTTGATGATATGCTTCTGGATACAATCATAAAAATGGTTTATGTGCTAATCTGTGATCTAATTGTTGATGATCTGTGGCTGTTTAATTCATAGAATTCATGTGTGATACTGGTGGTTGATTCTAGCCTGCCTTGGCATGCTTTAGCAGGCCCTGATGATCAAAGGATCATCACTTGCTTGTTGCCTGTGCCTTACTGGTACATCACCTGGTGTCTGTGTGACACTCATACTTGTGCTGGTGTGTTTTAATGCTTACTCAAGCATCATCTGATGCTTGCAGTGAGCCATTGGTTCACTGGCAAGATGTTGGTGCTTTAGTTACTTAACTGTTTCATTTATCTGTAATTCCTTGCTTTACTAGATAGATAAATGATGTGAACTGATTATCAGTAATGATCATATGGATGAATTTGATGTAGCTAGAGGGATGCCAACCACTGGTTGGGTACCCTAGCTCATACTGAATCCCCTGGATAATGATGTGATGCTTTGGTGAATTTCCTATGTGGATAGGTAGCTGTTGTGACCCTAGCAGGCTCTGTCTGCTTAGAAATGGTTGCTCCTACCTGTGTTGGCTTGCTGTGATTTGGGAAATATCTCACTGGAAGAATCCTTGTGGTTTTTCCAGTTTCCTTTGATGTTGATAAACATGAATAGACACTTGATAGTCTATCTGTCTGATGGTGTAGTGGCTATAGGTGCTAAGTGAAGCTGACTAGCTAGATAGGATCATCCCTTGTTGGATTTCTTTGATTATGTCACTGGTTTGGCATAGCCAATGTTCCCAGGGTGCTTTCCTATTTGTTTCCCTCTTGTTCACTTGCACCAATTTGGCCAGTAGCCATATGATGACTCACATATAGGGTTTCTACCCTTGTGGTGTGCTTGAGATCATGCATGTGCAATTTATGAACAAAACCATCTGGTTTGTTCATGTTGATGTGTATACCTCACTCCAGCTCCTAGAAATAGTGTGTTGGTGTAGAGGTTTTGCTTCTGTGCTGATTTCTTGGCTTGCCCTGCTCCTCCTTGCAAGCTTGCTGCTTGGTTTGATTCTGGTGATTATGGGATAGGTGAAACAGCTCTAGCTGTTCACCTGTTCTTGCTGTTCTTGGTGTGCTTACCCTTGTGGAGTTGCTGCCGGTGAACAGCTAGGGTTTGGCTCAAAAAAGGTTATATATGCCTCTCCCTTGCTCTCTCTGGTCGACAGCAGTGGTGATTTCATTTGGTGACTCCTCCCAGTGCTGGTGTGCTGTTTAGCATGCACACATGCACTGTAAGCTGCCTGTGTGTGTGTGTGTACCTGATGCTTTGCACTTGGATGTGAGAAGATCAGCTCGGCAGAGCTGAACCATATCCTCTCAATTCCATTATTCTTCTAACCTGCCAAGTGGCAATGCCACTTGGCATAATTCTTGTCTTGCTTTGTTGTGTGCAGGGAATCAAGAGTATAATCAAGTGAAGATGAAGATCATCAGATCCAAGCATCTTATGAAACTAGACTTGTAATTTAGGATAGGTCACTGATTGTAATCTTCTTTTTCTTATTTGAGCAATTCTTGTAATGTGTTGTATTATTCATTTATTTCTCTTGTGAATATTGTAATGACAATGTAAATTGTGTGATGATCAATAAAGCTCAAAGTTTTCCCTAATGAGCTTTACTTTATTTTAATTGCTCATATTGCTTATTATTTATAATTTACTTAATGAATTTCCTCACAATTCATTATTTAGGGTAATTATTTAATGTTTGAATTTGAAATTCAAATTCAACTTTGGTTTGAATTCAATCATGTCACTTAATTTAAAATTCAATCATGCAACTTAGGTTTGATGCAAACTCTCCCCTCTCTTCTCAAAACCCTAAACTAGTTAAGTGAGATGCAAGTTTGTCGCACTCTCGAAACCCTAACCATGTAAGGTGTCGAGAGAGAAACTTGTCCCCCTTCGATGTAGTTTTTGTTTAAAAGCGCGAAATTTCCCCAGAATTTACCATGCAATGCACATCCCTTTCTAAAATCTACCCCTCGATCTTCTCTAAACCTGGGACATTACAGCCTTTCCCCCTTAAAGAAAACTTCGTCCCGAAGTTGTGGTTGTAATACCTGAACAGCTCGGGGTATGTTTTCCTCCGGTCTTCTTCTTTTTCCCAGGTGGCTTCCCTCTCGGGGTGATGCTTCCATTGTATCTTGCAGTACTTGATAGCTTTATTTCGGAGTTGTTTCCAGCTCTCCTCGAGAATCTTGGCTGGCTTCTCGATGTAAGTCAAGTCTGGTTGTAACTCGAGCTCATCATGTGATACTGGTTCATCTGGGGTCTTTAAGCATTTCCGGAGTTGTGACACATGGAATACATTGTGAACTTGAGCTAGCCTTCCCGGTAGATCCAATTCAAAGGCTAAACCTCGGTTCTGACTCAGTATCTTGAAAGGTCCTATGTATCTAGGGCTGAGTTTTCCTTTTACTCCAAACCTCTGGAGTCCTTTCATCGGGCTTACCTTAAGATAAACCATGTCTCCAACTCGTGGTTCCCATGTCCTCCTCTTCTGATCGGCATAACTCTTTTGCCGACTTCGGGCTATCTTGAGCCTATCTCTGATAATGTCAATGATTTGTTGTTTTTTCCTTGACATAATCAGGGTTGAACGCCTTGCTTGCTCCGGCTTCATACCAACATATCGGTGATCTACACTTCCTTCCATACAGAGCTTCAAATGGTGCCATCTTGATGCTGCTTTGATAGCTATTATTGTATGAAAACTCTGCTAGTGGTAAGTGCTCTTCCCATGATCCTCCGAAGTCTAGGGCACAAGCCCTAAGCATATCCTCTAAGATCTGGTTGGTTCTCTCGGTTTGTCCACCTGTCTGGGGATGATAAGCGGTACTATAGTCCAACTTGGATCCTAAAGCTTCGTGTAGTTGCTTCCAGAATGCTGATGTGAACACGGATCCTCGATCCGACACGATCTTCTTAGGCACTCCATGCTTACTCACGATCTCTTTGATGTAAAGATCGATGAGTTTCTCTCCTTTATCCTGCTGGTTTACTGCTAAGAAGTGGGCGCTCTTCGTCAACCGGTCCACGATTACCCATATCATGTCCTTCTTTTTATTAGTCATGGGTAGTCCGGTGATGAAATCCATCCCTATTTCCTCCCATTTCCACTCTGGAATAGGTAAAGGTTGTAACTTTCCTGCCGGACTCTGGTGTTCAGCCTTCACTCTCTGGCAGGTATGGCATTCCGCCACGTATTGTGCTATCTCCCTCTTCATGTTATTCCACCAGAATAGTTCCTTTAAGTCCATGTACATCTTTGTACTTCCCGGATGTATGGAATATGGTGTTTGATGAGCTTCTCGGAGTATTACTTCCTTAATTTCAGCAATATCCGGAACGCAAATTCTCTTCTGGAACCATAATGATCCAGATTCTCCGTGGTGAAATTCTAATGGTCTTCCTTCATCTATTCTTCTCATCTCCTCAACGATGAATGGATCGTCCAATTGACCCATCATTATCTCATTCTTCAGGTTGACATTCAACTCATCGGCTACTTGCAACGCCGATAATCCTTCATGGGCTTCCTTCTCCCAAAGTTGTATTTGGGCTTGACTTATTTCCTTCCTCAACTCCGGTGATATTTCTTGTTCCACTCCTCCGGTGCTCTTCCTACTCAGGGCATCTGCTACAACATTAGCCTTCCCTGGAGTGTAATTGATTGTCAGATCATAATCCTTGATCAATTCTAGCCATCTTTTCTGCCTCATGTTGAGTTCCTTCTGAGTGAAGAAATATTTGAGGCTTTTATGGTCTGTATAGAGCTCACACTTAGCTCCATAAAGAAAATGTCTCCATGTTTTGAGTGCAAATACGACCGCTGCTAATTCCAAGTCATGTGTTGGATAGTTCACTTCATGAGGTCTGAGTTGCCTCGATCCATAAGATATCACTTTCCGATCTTGCATGAGTACGCAACCCAATCCATGCTTGGATGCGTCACAGTACACGGTGTAATCCTTGCCAACTTCAGGAACCGCTAACACCGGTGCCATGGTGAGTTTCTCCTTCAGAGTTTGAAAACTCTTCTCACACTCCTCCGACCACACGAATGGTGTGTTCTTCCTTAACAGCTTTGTCATTGGTCCTGCTATCTTAGAGAATCCTTCAATGAATCTCCGATAATATCCTGCCATTCCTAGGAATCCTCGGATTTCCTTGACAGTTTTGGGTGCTTCCCATTCTAGAACTGCTGCTACCTTACTCGGGTTAACAGCTATTCCATCTTTACTAATAACATGACCAAGAAATTCCACTTGATCTAGCCAAAATTCACACTTACTAAGTTTGGCATAGAGTTGATGTTCCCTTAGTGTTTGCAACACTAACCTCAAATGTTCAGCATGTTCGGCCTTGTTCTTGGAATATATCAGAATATCATCGATAAATACGATGACAAACTTGTCTAGATATGGCATGAAGATCTTATTCATGAGATTCATGAATATTGCTGGGGCATTGGTCAATCCAAAAGGTACTACAAGGTATTCATGGTGTCCATACCTTGAGACAAAGGCAGTTTTCGGAACGTCTTCCTTCTTGATCTTTATCTGGTGATAACCGGATCTTAGATCAATCTTGGAAAAGACTCCCGCACCTCTCACTTGATCAAATAGATCTTGTATTCTTGGAAGTGGATACTTGTTCTTGATTGTTACATTGTTCAAATTCCTGTAGTCTCCGCACATCCTTCTTCCCCCATCTCTTTTATCCACAAAGATCACAGGTGATCCCCATGGTGAAACACTCTCCTGAATGAATCCTTTTTGTTCCAAGTCATCCAGTTGCTCCTTAAGTTCTTTCAACTCCTTGGGCCCCATCTTATATGGTGCCTTAGCAATCGGAGCTGTTCCTGGAATTAGGTCGATAGTGAATTCTATCTCCCTATCTGGTGGCATACCAGGTAATTCCGCAGGAAACACATCCTGGAATTCATTTACTACAGGTATATCTTCTAACTTCACCTCCTTCATGCTGTTCAGCTGTAGCTCAACTTCAATTTGTGTATGTTTGTCGCCTTGGTAGATCATTCTACTTCCATCGGGGCTTTTCAAAGACACCGTCTTGTTCACACAGTCGATCAATGCTCCATTAGCTTCTAACCAGTTCATACCAAGAATGACATCAATGTCCTTCATTGGTAAAATGAACAGGTCCGCGTCAAACGCGCACTTATTGATCATGATGACTTGTTTTTGTTTGGCATGGGTTACTACTATCGTTCCCCCCGCAGAAAGTATGGTTATGGGTGTATCTAACTTAGTGCAACTAATCCCATGTTTGGTGATGAATTGTTGAGAAATGAATGATGTAGTTGCACCAGTATCAAAAAGTACTTTGCCAGGATGAGTGAGTATCTGGAGCGTACCTATCACCGCCGGTCGAGTTGACCACCTCCTCCGAGGTACAGTTCAGCTTGTCGAAGGGCTTCTTATTCTTCCAGTTGCCTCCGGTGTTTCCTCCTCGACTTCCTCCTCCTCCAGATTGACCTCCTCCATTCTTCTTATTAGGACAGTCTTTCATCATGTGCCCCTCCTGGCGACACCCGAAACAGATGATTCTGGGTTTGCGACAGTCCTTCGAAGTATGTCCTTTAATTCCACAAACACGGCAAACTATTTGGTTTGCAGTCTGAAATGCTTGGTTCTTCCTACTACCATAGTAGTTGCTGCTGTTGTTGTTGTTGTTGTTGTTGTTGTTGTTGTTGTTGTTGTTGTATCTGGGCTTGAAACTCAAGCTGGTGTTGGGCTTGTTATTGGAAAATCTTTTAGGCTCAAACTTGGCCTTCTTCCTCTTTTCCTCCTGCAGTTGTTTGAAATCATCTTCCAGAGTGATGGCTGCATCCACCAACTCTTGAAACTCCGTCGCTCTCATCATACGGAGCTGAACCTTGAACTGGGGACTTAACCCCCTTAGAAACCTCTTCTTCTTCTTGTCCTCGGTGTTGACTTCTTCAACAGCATACCGGGACAGTATAGAAAATTCCCTGACATAAGTCGGATGGCCTTGTCCTTCTGCTCGAGACTTTCAAATTCTCGACGCTTCGCTCACAATACTTTCAGGGACATTGGATTCCCTGAACTTCCTTGCAAATTCCTCCAGGTAAATACCTTTCCAGCCGGATAAACGGCTACAATATTGTCCCACCATGATGCGGCAGGTCCACACAGCAGATGGGCAACATAACGAACCTTCTCTTGGTCGTTACATCCAACGGTGTTGAGCTTTCGCTCAGTATCCATCAGCCAATCTTCCACGTCCATTGGCTCGGGCGCGTATGCGAAAGATATAGGCTTAGTGTTTTGGAAGTCTGCTAATGTGACTCCCGGGTTCTCAGGTCTCTCCACCCTGTTTTGCTGCAACAAATCCTGAAAGAATTTGTTCTGCTGCTCCAGTGTTACACGTTGTCGCTCCTCTACCAGCTGCATGTACTGGATAAAATTTTGCTGCGTCATGGGTGGTGGTGGTGGTGGAAACTGATCTCTGGCTGCACCCTCAGCCTCTTCCTTTTGTTTTGCTTCGCGCTCCATGCGCTGTGCTTCGGTCTCGTCTCCTAGCGTTCCCGACATAACCCCCTAGTTCTGCAACACAAGATGATACTCATAATTACTCCATGCGCAAGTTTTCTGAGCTCAACTTTGTGCACAGAACTAGTCACGCAATGGAAATCAAGAAGCAAATCCAAATCATACAAAACATATACCTGTATATACATACTTAAGTGGTCTTATTACAATACTCAAGTCGATGTGAGTATGCAAACTCACTTATTAAAGTATATGTACAAATTTATACAAATATTACAAACTATAATACACGTGGTACTTGTGTATTATAGCCTCGCCTCCCTTGGTGGACTCTAGTCGATCTTCACTCCCGGTACATCCCAGGCTTCCATCCGGTCGAACGTGTCGTCCTCCTGATAGACCCTGGAACATAAGGTCTCCCCGTTGGCTGTAATCCGAATCCGATGATGATCCTAGGGAGAAATCAGTGTTCACAAACTGATCGTTGAGTGCATCATAGTCCACCCATCGGGTGTACTCCCCTGTAGCCCCACCATAAGGGTTACCAAAACTCATACCCGACTCAACTTGTGTCGGATATCCTCCATCCACTCCTTCATTACTAGGATAGCTCTGGTTCTGGGTTGTTGCGTCATCATTCATCTCCCCATCATAATACACAGAAGTACTATGAGTTCCAGTATCCGATCCCCAACGCCAACCCGTGGAATTCTCGATAGGAGTCTCGGAACGCTGGTTGTTTCCGGATTCCTCTCCGCCCTCGTATCCCCCATAGGAACTACCCGTAGTTCCCAGGTGTAGGGTGTAGGTTCACGCTCAAGTGGATCAATACTGATGTAGTCACCACTGAGTAAACTGGTGTGTGCACCACATTCTCCATAGGTTCTTTCCCCCTACTCTCCTCCTTGGGTTAAATTCCTCTAGCATCGTATCAATTGCTCCTATCAGATGATGGTTCAACTGAAAGAGTAATGATATGAAGTTGCGGCTATTATCCATATATTTTGCCGCTGCTATGGGTTTGCGTTTGGCATATTTGTAGTGGTTGAGCATGGGATCTTCTTCCTCCTGATTATGAGGAATATGGGAGAACTCGGAATCCATAAGCTCTTTCGTCTTATGTTCCCGGATGTCGGTTATGGCTCTCATAACAGCTATATGGTAGGCTGTGTTGGTTGTCCTAGCTTCCCCTGCTGGCATGACTACGCTCATTCCCAAAGATTCGGGAAGTCGCAGTCCTACCCTGCACTTGGCCAATACCGGACCATCATAGAAAATGTATTTCTTTACTGGAATCTGGGGATCGCACCCAAATTCCAGTAACATAGCTCGTAAGATGTCTGCAAGTCCTCCTTGGTATTCGCTCAGTGTGGAATCCATAACTTTCACGTTTCTTCCCGGTCGTGAACTTGCCATGTTGGCTGTAGAAATAGAAAGATTATAAGATTAGTAATAATGCATCATAATAGAGATAATAAAGAATTATCGCACTAAAATATATGATTGTTGTATTCTCAATTGAATATACACCATATTTTTAGAGAATTCTTTACTAGTCCTATTTGACTCCTAACGTTTGGTCCCATTTACTAGGTTCCAACCTAAGGTCAAAGCTTTTGCTCTGATACCAACTGTGGTGACCCTGCATACCACTGCATGTTGTAGTATGCCAGTCGTTGATATAACATTCACGAAGTACCATTCCGCAAATATTACATCCCTCAGAGTAGTACAACAGAACATAGCAGGTCCATAACTCATTCACATATTATTACAATTAACATACACATGTCGTCTCGGAGCTCCTCTTGGGTCCTAAGAGGAATACTCCTGGGTTCGAGGCGAACCCAACTTAGTTTACAATATAAGAGTCTCATTAAGTGATACATTTATTTCCTCGAGCAGCTAAATATTAAGAGTTCGTGCTGCTCGGCTACAACTACTACTAGGTTCTTCTAGGCTTGATCTCCACCGGAAGCCTCCCCGGTTCCGTAGACTATGAGATAGTCTACGCCTTCAACTCCTCCTGAGAGGTCAGGTTCATCGTAGCCGATAATCTCGGCTCCTTCATTGCTGTCGTAGTCCTCCTCCAGACGATTCAGACAATCTAAGCATGGGATTTAAGAGTGGTATGAGTACGAGCGTACTCAACAAGTTCATTATAGATAAGAGGTGTTTAATGCACTAGCTACGATATTAAACCAGAAAGTCTAATACCAATGCAAGTTTTGATAAACATTTCTTCAAGAGATTGCTTTTATTTCAAAGAGCTATGTCCGTCAGCCTTCACCGGTTTACTAGAACTTCATGGAGCTCCTTTCCTTTCAGTTCTCAATCCCGGAACGGAGTGACAGGTCACGTTCTTACACTCTGCAGGTGTGTTGCTTTACCCATAAGAGATCTTAACCTTGGTGCCAACCGGGCAGCTTTCCCGTCCACACTTCCTTCGGTGTGAGGCCCGGTATAAGGTCTAGCCAATCATGTTCCTCCGCTACCTCGAACACCCACCCTTTGTTGCATGCCCCGACCCTGGGTCCTCGCCGGTCCCATTATTCCCATATATTTCAGGGTGGACCCCGACCACGACGACAGTCTGGGATCGAACCAAACTCCTTCGCCGGTAGCTGCAACCCATCATAGACCGCAATACCGTGGGGACTTAGGACTCCCCCTCACCAGCTTGCTCCTTCGGGCGACAAGTGTACTACGGACTATGCCGTGGGGACTTAGGACTCCCAGCCTCACCACTTGCCCCCTTGGATTACAAGTGTACTACGGTAAAGCGCATCCGTTGATGAACGAGAGGTGGAAACACTTTTGACTACTCCGTCCCACTCCGGATCTTATGGTTAACACGGATATTACGGCACAAGAATCATGGCGACATTTGTTGTTTAATCCTAGATGGATATAAACCCGTGCAATGGAACCTCCACCATATCAACACAATCCATGGTTCCATTGCCCAACACATAGTCA
This sequence comes from Lolium multiflorum, assembly GCA_030979885.1. Taxonomy (NCBI): domain Eukaryota; kingdom Viridiplantae; phylum Streptophyta; class Magnoliopsida; order Poales; family Poaceae; genus Lolium; species Lolium multiflorum. The sequence goes on along the minus strand of CM061751.1, from coordinate 90,607,316 downwards.
TATTCATAGTTATGAAAGTAGTGGTTTTGATTTTTGTGCAATAGTGATAACCATAATACTTTGCAAGTAATTTGATAAAAATACTCAAATGATATGAGCAAGTGATGAACTTGCCTGAACACTGCAAAGTTTTGCAGTTGGAAGGTGTGGACTGACCCTTGTCCTCTGTCTCTAAAAAATAGCATCATTGTCCGATAAGGGCAATGGTTAAAGAAGCAGTTATGCATGGTTCCATTTTTAGGGTTTGTTCCCCCCTTCCGATGTCGTTATTATTTCATGTAAGAGGTTAATACTAAGAATAATTTGAGGATACTTGATTTAAAGTAAAATACAACCTTGAAATGTTGTCAAGGTGTTTTTAAAGTCCAAATGCATTAATGGACTTATTTTTATTGTTGAAAATTATATGGGTGATTTAAATGATTATTTAAATCATCAAATGAAGACTTATTCTTATTTGTCTTCAAAAATTCTCTTTGATATTTTATTTAGATAGAGGATTTTATGCTGATTAATTTTCATATTTTTACTTATTTTTTTAGAGCTGTATTTTATTTTATAAAATTCTTGGAAATTCTCATTTAAATGGGTATTTTGGAAATGTCCAAAATACCCCTCGGCCCACCTGTCAGGCGGCCGAGCTGGTTAGGTTGGACCAGCCCAGTGGGCTCGGTCCAACCGACCCAGTCGCTTCGTCGTCCTCCTCCCCGTAACCCTAATCCCCTTTCGGGCTCCCGCGACACCAAAATCGCCTCCGCCGTCGCCGCCTTGCCGGCCGCCTTCGGCCATCATCGGCGACGAATGGTGCGGATCTGGACCCTCGACGGCGGACATGGTGGTCTCGCGATCCGACACTCGTGTCCACCTCAACTCTCCTCCAACGCGTCGCGCTCGGCCGCACGGATCCGTGAAGGTCCGCCGTTCATCGGCGTCCCGGCGCCGTGGTGATGCCGTGGAGATGCCGGCCGGTGATGTGGCGACCAGGCTTGGCTTGGCCTGCGCCGTCGCCCGGCGTGTGCCGCCGTGCCGCCACGGTCGTGCTCATCTGCTTCGCCTGTAAGTTTCTCCTCCTCTTTCCTCCTCTGTTACCTGTTCTACCTTCTTCTCTTCTCCTCTTCTTCGTCTAGCTCGGCCACTGGCCGACTTCTCCCTGTGGAGATGCTTGCCTTGATGAAGTGTGCTGCTGCTACACTTGTAGCTTTGTGCTTTGCCAGCCCTGGTGCTGTGCTAGCTGCTGCGTTGTGCTGGGCTAGGCATGCTGCTGCGCTACTGCTACTGCCATGCTTGCTCTAGTCTATGTGCTTGTGTGAATCGTGCTGTGGCGTGTGCTTCCTTTGATTCATGTCTCTGCTCACCCTTGGTTATACATGTTATTATCCGGCTAGATGTTCATCTGAGCATCACTAGCCATTGCTGTTGCTTGCTTGCTTATGCTGTAACAAGCCCTAGCTCCCCTGGTTCATTACTGTGAGTGATTCTTGCTGTTTAGCAAGAGGCAGTGTTATTTATGTGATGATTATTGAGTTCTGGCTCACAGTAGGTTTGGCTTGGCTTAATTGTTGTCCATATACATCAATTCCTTGATGATATGCTTCTGGATACAATCATAAAAATGGTTTATGTGCTAATCTGTGATCTAATTGTTGATGATCTGTGGCTGTTTAATTCATAGAATTCATGTGTGATACTGGTGGTTGATTCTAGCCTGCCTTGGCATGCTTTAGCAGGCCCTGATGATCAAAGGATCATCACTTGCTTGTTGCCTGTGCCTTACTGGTACATCACCTGGTGTCTGTGTGACACTCATACTTGTGCTGGTGTGTTTTAATGCTTACTCAAGCATCATCTGATGCTTGCAGTGAGCCATTGGTTCACTGGCAAGATGTTGGTGCTTTAGTTACTTAACTGTTTCATTTATCTGTAATTCCTTGCTTTACTAGATAGATAAATGATGTGAACTGATTATCAGTAATGATCATATGAATGAATTTGATGTAGCTAGAGGGATGCCAACCACTGGTTGGGTACCCTAGCTCATACTGAATCCCCTGGATAATGATGTGATGCTTTGGTGAAGTTCCTATGTGGATAGGTAGCTGTTGTGACCCTAGCAGGCTCTGTCTGCTAAGAAATGGTTGCTCCTACCTGTGTTGGCTTGCTGTGATTTGGGAAATATCTCACTGGAAGAATCCTTGTGGTTTTTCCAGTTTCCTTTGATGTTGATAAACATGAATAGACACTTGATAGTCTATCTGTCTGATGGTGTAGTGGCTATAGGTGCTAAGTGAAGCTGACTAGCTAGATAGGATCATCCCTTGTTGGATTTCTTTGATTATGTCACTGGTTTGGCATAGCCAATGTTCCCAGGGTGCTTTCCTATTTGTTTCCCTCTTGTTCACTTGCACCAATTTGGCCAGTAGCCATATGATGACTCACATATAGGGTTTCTACCCTTGTGGTGTGCTTGAGATCATGCATGTGCAATTTATGAACAAAACCATCTGGTTTGTTCATGTTGATGTGTATACCTCACTCCAGCTCCTAGAAATAGTGTGTTGGTGTAGAGGTTTTGCTTCTGTGCTGATTTCTTGGCTTGCCCTGCTCCTCCTTGCAAGCTTGCTGCTTGGTTTGATTCTGGTGATTATGGGATAGGTGAAACAGCTCTAGCTGTTCACCTGTTCTTGCTGTTCTTGGTGTGCTTACCCTTGTGGAGTTGCTGCCGGTGAACAGCTAGGGTTTGGCTCAAAAAAGGTTATATATGCCTCTCCCTTGCTCTCTCTGGTCGACAGCAGTGGTGATTTCATTTGGTGACTCCTCCCAGTGCTGGTGTGCTGTTTAGCATGCACACATGCACTGTAAGTTGCCTGTGTGTGTGTGTGTACCTGATGCTTTGCACTTGGATGTGAGAAGATCAGCTCGGCAGAGCTGAACCATATCCTCTCAATTCCATTATTCTTCTAACCTGCCAAGTGGCAATGCCACTTGGCATAATTCTTGTCTTGCTTTGTTGTGTGCAGGGAATCAAAAGTATAACCAAGTGAAGATGAAGATCATCAGATCCAAGCATCTTATGAAACTAGACTTGTAATTTAGGATAGGTCACTGATTGTAATCTTCTTTTTCTTATTTGAGCAATTCTTGTAATGTGTTGTATTATTCATTTATTTCTCTTGTGAATATTGTAATGACAATGTAAATTGTGTGATGATCAATAAAGCTCAAAGTTTTCCCTAATGAGCTTTACTTTATTTTAATTGCTCATATTGCTTATTATTTATAATTTACTTAATGAATTTCCTCACAATTCATTATTTAGGGTAATTATTTAATGTTTGAATTTGAAATTCAAATTCAACTTTGGTTTGAATTCAATCATGTCACTTAATTTAAAATTCAATCATGCAACTTAGGTTTGATGCAAACTCTCCCCTCTCTTCTCAAAACCCTAAACTAGTTAAGTGAGATGCAAGTTTGTCGCACTCTCGAAACCCTAACCCTGTAAGGTGTCGAGAGAGAAACTTGTCCCCCTTCGATGCAGTTTTTGTTTAAAAGCGCGAAATTTCCCAGAATTTACCATGCAATGCACATCCCTTTCTAAAATCTACCCCTCGATCGTCTCTAAACATGGGACATTACAGGTTCCCTCTGAACAAGCGTCATCGGGGTTATGCTGGAGGCTGCCTCTACAGAAGGAATGATGTGAAATGATGTGAAATGAGGTGAATGTCCGGCCCAAGCCCTGTGCAGTTCCCAGGTTGACGCGTGTCTTCACCGGGAGGCCAAGCTCATGGGGAGAGGTGCCTATACTAGAGTATGTAAATGAAAGGTTAGGATTGGTAGTTCGCGTACTGCGTACGATAAATCAGGGCCAGTTACCCCTGACGCACTATTGCAATTGTTGTGGCACAAGTGTACAACCTCTGCAGAGTTAAACCTATTCGAATAGCCGCGTCCTCGGTTATGGACAGTTGGAAAGGCCATACTGTTCCGTCATCAGAATTTTTCTAAAAATATGAATGGTGACTTGTGATTTGAATTGAAAGGTGACTTTGACTTTAAATCACAACTGAGTTGTGGGAATGACACTAATGTTCCCACTTGAGTTAGTTAAGCAAATGAAGAGTTTTCGATTATTAAAGTGTTTTATGAAATAAAACTGGCTTTATGCAAATGAAACTAGAGCTTAGAATCCCTTACTATAGTTGATAGTATTTACCTTAGTATTAGTTTGCGAGTACTTTAAAGTACTCATGGCTGTGTCCCTGGCTATTCAAATGGCCGGACTATGAAGACGAGTACCGAAAAGAAGGACAGCAGGACGTCTACGACAACTAGGATCACTCCCGACGTCAACAGTTGCCTGTGGAATAGATGGACTACTACTACGCTACTTCCGCTATGTGTTATGTAATGGATCAATAGAACTTCTATTATTGTAATAAGACTGGATCATGTGATCCTTTATTTGTAAGATGATTATGGTATGTAATGAATGATGTGTTGTGATATCAATCTATTATGTCTCGCAAAAACAATATTCCTGGGATTGCGAGGAGTGGCATAATAGGCATCTGGACTTAAAAATCCGGGTGTTGACACCTTCCTCGCAGGTCTTCCCGGCTCGAGCTCGACGGTGGCGTCCTCCGGCAGACCTGGGTGGCGTGCAGATGTGCATTAGATCGGGGAGGAGATGGAGGACCAAATGGAGAGGAGGGGGAGGGAAAAGAGAGGCCAGGGCGACGTCCATCTCGCCCGTCACCTTCATGGTGACCACGGACAGGAGATGCCCTTGCCGGCGAGCAACTGCAGGGCAGAGCTCCTCGGCATCTTCTGGGTGGCCTTCTGGGAGGTGGGAGAGGTGGTGAGGAGTGGTGAAGGGGAGGCTGGGGTCGCTCGGCCGGTTTTTATAGCCGAGACGTGCTCATGGTGGACATGGTGCACAAGGTCGGGTCGCGTGAGCGCGAGCGATTGGGTGGAATGGGCGGTGTCATCATGCAAGGGGGTCGAGAGGCAAGCACAGTGCGACTGACGAGAGGAAGAGTAGCGTGCCCTATCGGTCTAGGGTGAGGCTGGGTTTTGCAGGGCGGTTTGGATAGAGGGGAGGGTCCAGGGAGGGGGGGTTTTGGTGGGTTTAAGGACGGGCCAGGGGTGCTGCACAAGCTGATGCCAAGTAGAATGATGGCCCGGCCATGTTTAAGTAGGAAGGAGAGTGAAAGGAAAGAGAGAGGGTGGATGGTGGTGAGATCAAGTCCCATGCAAAGTCAGGGTTTGCACCACTATGCAAGATTTGGAAAGAAACCAAGGGTAGAAGGAGAAGATGGTGGTGGTGGTGATGGTGAGATGAATTTTTGAAGAAAGGTCCAAATTGTAGATGGGAGGAGCAGTGGGATTATATGGAAGGTTTTGTATTTGAGCAGGTCAAAAAGGCTAGCAAAAGTTAATGGTTTACCACTGTAATATCCCAGGTTTAGAGACAATAAAATGAGAGAACACCAAAGTGTGCATTGCATTCATGCATAGAAAATCCGGGGAATTTTCGCGCTTCACATAAAACTTACCACAGTAATGAAGTTTCACTTGACTTGTTGGAATTGAAGTAGATCATCAAGTCAAGCGCTATAAACTTCACTGTGATCTTTGCTAAAACCTTGTTTTGGGTAGAGAGGATTTGATCTATGGGCTAGATCAAATAGAAGTAGATTTACAACAAACAACACCTTAAGTAAGGATCTACTACAAGATCTTATAAAAGATCTCAACATGACATTCCTTACAACAACACATGAATAATTATTCAACCATAAATCAAAGAACACAATTAATTAAGAAACTATTCTTTACTTATCTTATCCATGTCTTCTACTAAATAAATGTTCCTACCATGAGTCACATGGTATAGCTTTTCCATTACAATACTTGAATCCATGTCAAGAGAATTCATATTCATTCTTCATTAAACCTTGACCATTCCAACCTTGTTTCCCAACTCATATCATTCAACCTAGAGAAAGGAGAGAATCATTCATGTGCTTATTCTATCCATTAGATAGAACCTACAATACTATTTAAACCTTATCCAAGTGAGGTACTTGTTGATACTAATCAATGATACATGAAATATAAGTCAAGTGCTAAACCCTACTTGACCTAGCTCACACTTGATGGTAAGTAAGAATTTATTCCTCTAGTAATTATATAGAGGCAATTGTTGTGATCATTACAACTTGGTAATGATCCTAACCCTAGAGGAAACCCTACCTATCTCAGAGAGCTTAATCTACAAAGATATACTCAAGTATATGGACTTATACTTGATCTTGGAGAGAGAACCATAATTCACTAATGAATTGTTATGAGACCAAAACTTTGATCATTACAAATTGGGTGATGATCATAAACCTTAAGAATCTAAGTGAGTGTGTTAAGAGAAGTATTAAAGAAGAGAGATTAGTGAGGGATAAGTGGATCATGTCTAATGCATGATCTTACCTTATAAATTGAGATGATAAGTTAAACCCATATATGTGAGGTATAGATTTCATTCTTCCCATGAAATAATAAGTAACTCATTAGTAGTTAACCAAACCAATACTCATGCCTTATATAGAGTAGTATTGATATGGTATCTAAACCTTGCCTATCCAAACAATTGAGACCAACCTAGCATTGCCTGGACACAATAATTCTACCTAAGTGAGGAGGATAACCCTAGCCACTAAAACATGATCAAGCTTACGCTCATACCTGATCCTAGATGTGTATCACATTGGTGATCACTATTTAAACCCTAGGCCAGATTGAATTCCAATCCAAGCATCACTTTGGATGATAAGTAAAACCTAGCTATGCCTCATGCCTATTTAATACTTCAATTAGTGAAGTAATCCCAAAACCCTAAACCTTGTCATATGGAACCAATATACATAAAATATTGTTACTTAACTTGTGTATCATGTATCACAAGTAATAAACCAAGCCATATATGCTTATGGACTAAATGCTTTTGGTGAGTAGAAGGAAACCAAGATCCTATTCTACTTTGCAATCCAAATACTTTGCCTAAGTGAACCAAATGAAATAGTAGGGTATAAAATAGAATCACCTTAACAAGTGAATTAACCCTGATAAGCTTGGGAATTATATTAACAAGTTCAAGCCAGAATTTGCTAAGCAAGATTAGTGAATATAGTGTTTATCCAACCCTTTTCTTAAACCCTAGAAATAATTCTCCACATAAAATCATGATCACATTTCCATCCTCAATTTCACCACTACATAAAATACTAGCCATAATTAATTTATATGTGAACCTCACTATTGTTAAGTAATAACAAAACTTAATGACATGCTTACTATGCACTGGTTATAAACTTCAAATCATTCAAAATAGGTTTGGTTCCCAAATTTAAAAGAATTGAGATAAACCATTAAACCATATCTACTTTATTTATACTTCACCAAAGCATCAACATAATCAAATATTAAATATTTGTTTGAACAAAACAAATATGCAGCAAGTAGTACTATCAAGATCTATTAAGATTCAAATAATTTAGAACCTACAAAACAAAACAGAATTCAAATTTGAAACCAAATAGTAAATTCAAACCAGAAAATAAAAAGAAGAAAAAAAGAGGGGAGAGGACTTACCCTACCAGGCCGCAGCAACCAGCTTCAGCCCAAAGAGCAGCCCGCAGCCGAAGCCCAGCACTGGCCCAGCCCACCTAGAAACGGTCCATACCGTTTCACGTTTAATAGAAGGCCAACGCCTTCGTCTTCCTCCACGGCGTCGACAGCACACCGAGACGCCCTGGCCACCTCACCGTTGGAGATAGGGATGACCCCGGACGCCGCAGACGAGCTCATAACCACGACCAACCTTCCTCGCGTCCGAACTTATCCAGAAGCATCAAGATTAGCGCCCAAGCTCACCTCACCGTCACCATTGCATCCCGGCGGTCACCGTCGGTGAAGTGACGATTCCGACCTCGTCGTGGTCTATAAAACCACCTACAGAACCTCCGTGTTGTCCTTGTTCATCTCCGCCCCTCCATTCACTCCCTAACCCTCTCTATCTCTCACCACTATCCGCTCACTGTCGCCGGAGTCGAGGACGAGTTCGACGGAGGAGGCCACCCCAGGAGGTCGAGCAGAGCGCCTGTCTCAGGAGACTCCTGGCTGAAGGAATCGAAGAGGGGAGCTTCCTACCGACGTAATCATCTCGATCCCTTCCGCTCGGGTTCGTCGGAATCCATGGCCTCGTCGTCGTCTCCGACCACCATCGGCCTCGTCGAGCGCACCATCATCCTCAGGGTGAGTCAACGCATCTTTAGAGTCCACTTGAGCATCCTAGATCCCTCTGTATCTCGGTTTCGAGATCTCGCCGGAGCTCACCGCCGCAGCACCTGGTTGCCGGTGATGCTCCGATGCTCCCCTTAGAAAAGCGAGACCACCATTAGCTTTGTCTTGCAGTGCTCGTTCGAATGACCCTAACCACGCATCTCGGGGTGCCCTAAATCGGCGGCGCCACCGTGCTCTGGCCGCCGGCGTTTAAACGCCGGTGAGGTCAAAGGCCACGGTCAATTTTGACCAAACCTTGCCGACGTGGCACCTGACGTGTAACTTGGTCCCACTCGTCAGTGTCTGGGACTAGAAGTGAACTGGTACATTTAGTATTTTCTGTTTAATTTAAAAACCAGTAAATTGCTGAAACTTTGCAAAATCATATAAAATTCATTTCAACTCAGAAAAATATGAATAATATATCAAAATGCTCACAAAAATAAACTCTATTCAAATAAAATATAAAACAAAAATGTGTGACAAAATAAAAATTCACTTATTTTTAACCTTATTAATTATGCCATTTCCATTGTTTAAAATACAATCTGAATTCAATAATTAGTGAAGTTTCAAAATTAAATTTTAACTATTCAGTAACTAAGTAAAATGTTAGGATTAATTTTATTTACCATAATTGCATTAACTTAATTATTAGTGGTAATTCAGAAACCCTAATTTGCAAATTACCATTTACCATTTTCTTTAAATAGCAATAAAGCAAGAAAATATTAAAAGCCAATATTATTTTGGTAACCCAACAATTGTTTACTTAAACATTCTTTAGTTAACAAGTTAATTATTTTAAACCCTAATAACAATTATTAAACCCTGATTCTTAATTAAATCAAAATAGGAGTTACCCTAATTATTAAATCTTGTGAAAATTAATAAAATGTTAAACCATTACTAATTTTGATTCAAAGTAATTATTTACCACATTTATATTTCCAATCATTATTTTAGGAGTTATACCATGACTTAGAAACCCTAGTTTCAATTGAGTAAGACTTTGATTCCATTATTTTATGTGATCATTGGAAAATGCTTAAACCCTAAACCCTAGCTATGTGTCACATGTGATCATGTGAGATTCACCTAACATATAGAACCTTAATCAGCAACAATTGAATGCATGCTTATGATCCACTAGCATAAAACTAAGTCACATGAGATTATCATTTCATGTTCCTATTTTTAATTAACACATATATAATTCACTAGTATCACCTAGGTATAAACCCTAACCTGTTAATTGGATTAGTACCATTGATCATCAATCCTATGTACCATACCATTAGGATTAACCTCAACCATCAAACCCTAGTTAAACCATGATGAAAAACCCTAATATCAATCTTGTGTAGTAATGCACATCACATGCTCCTATTCCACTCAACCCTACTTAGTAATTGATAAGCCACTTAGCTTGGAAGCATTAGAGATTATCTAGTAACGCAATTGTGAAGCCATAGTAAACCCTAACTCATAGAACCATCTTGATTACCATCCTTTGATATGATGCTTAGAAGAAACCATAGCAATAAACCTACCTATACTTGCTATATAAACAAACCATTCCAAGTTAAGAACCAACTAGTTCTTATTAGTGAAACTAAAGGAATCCAATAGTAAACCCTAGAAAGCCATAGCTCCTATGTATAGTAGTACATATTCCTATTTAACCTGTTCTTCAAAAGTTATTCTTTTAAAGTACAAATGTTAATCAAACCATAGAAGCCATAGTTTTTATTTGAACTACTTGCTAGTTCTTAATTAACATGTTCTCCAAAAGTTATTCTTTTGAAGTATAATACAAGTAATCATCAACCATATCCTGTAGAACTAAAAATTGACAACTGTTCTTCACATATTATTCCACCACTATTCTTTATGTGTGTACTTGTTATGATGTCTTATATCACTTGATTATGATGCTAATATAACCAAACCCTAATAAGAACCTTGTTTGAGAACCATCCTAAAAGTGCAACCAACCCTAAAGAAATCTTTACAACTCACACATCCTAAATCATCAAGATTAAGTTACGCTTGGGACGATTGCATCTCATACTATGCATTATAGCATTTTTGCCAGTTCTTTAAACATTGTCCTTACCGGACAATGATGGTATTTCAGCATTTGGAGTTCTCACGTATCGAAGCTTTTTGCATAATCTTGCAGTCAAGAAAGGCAAGTTCATCGCTTGCTCATGTCATTTGATTATTTTTATCAAACTATATGCAAAGTACTATACTTATCACTCATGCATTGAAAAGCAAAGTATTATTTTACAATTATGAATATGACTATGTGGTGGGCAATGGAACCATGGTATGTGTTGATATGGTGGAGGTTCCATTGCATGGGTTATATCACCCTAGGATTAATTACCAATGCCGTCCAGTGATTCTAGCGCCGTACATATCGCGTTGACCATAAGATCTATAATGGCTCTGGGGAAGTCAGCTGTATCTTTTCCCTTCTGCACGCCAACGGATCGGAGAGACGGTGGGGTGCTGGAGGCACTGCCACAATAGGTTGGAAAATCCTTTTAAATCCCCATCCATTGGTGATGTTAATCTCTTCCGATCTATGAGGGATTGTCCGGAGTACACCATGAGTAAAGCCGTATTATCGGGGGAAAGTCTACTGGAGGTGTACGGTTGGACAAAAGGGTGGGTTTGCAGTCGGAGAAGGCGGTGTGGACTTGGATCTTACACCTGGCCTCACACCAAAGGAAGTGTGGACGGAAAGCCTGGTTGGCAACAAGGATAAGGTCTCTTATGGGAAAAGTAACGCACCTCTGAGAGGATACCGATTGTGTCACTCCCCTGTTCGGAAGGAAGCTGAACGCGCAGGAAAGGAACTCCACGAAGTTCGGTCAACTGTGAAGACGACGGGCATAGTTTTCAGAATAAAATAAACCTTTTGAAGAAATGTTTATGAAAACTTGCATTGGCCTATGACTTTCTGGTCTATGGCTGTAGCTAGTGCATGATACACCTATTTCCTAATATGAACTTGCTGAGTACGCTCGTACTCATTCTATCTCGTTTGAACCCCTTCTTAGAGCAATGCACCGAAGGAGAAACTACCGTGGAACTCGAAGACAAAGGAGTCAACTGCAACAAGATGAAGAATTCAATCAAAGAAGCCAATGGAGTCAACTTCTGCATCAACTATAGTGGAAACCTAGAATGGTAATAGAAGGGAACCTTTCCCTAATCCTAGCACCTAAGTAGCTAGAGTTCTATAGCAAGCCAATTAGCTCTTAAACTTGAGTTAGCAATAAGATAGACTATGAGTCGTTCTTCTGGAGCTTTATTTGAAGTTTTACCTCACTGTAAAGTAGGAGGTTGTGTTGATCTTATGTAAACAGCTCATGTGTACTTCTATAGACATACCTTGGACTCGCATATGTTTCTGTTGTACCACTCTGAGAGATGTAATATGGGTGGAACGGTGTTTCACTTGTGTTATGTCAACGACTTGTGTACTACACCATGCAGTGGTACGCTGGGTCATCACAGCTGGTATCAGAGCAAATGCTTTGACCCTAGGATTAAAACCCTTTAAAGGAGACCTATAGGTTTGGTAGTGTCTATAGGAAGTTGTCTTAGTTAAACCCACTATTCTTTTGACTTGATATGGGTATTCACTTAAGAATAATCCTGACACACTTGAGTCAATCTTTCTTATCTATCTTCCTTAAGTAAAGTTAGTTAGTTATCTTGCTTCATTCCAAATGACTAGAACACCATTGGAGCATAAGATAATTGGTGGTAGTAGACCACAGTTGGTATACAACACATGGTAGTCCAAAGAGAGGATACAACCATAAGGAAGATATCCTATTGGAAGAAGTATACCAATGCAAGTCATAGTTAAGTAAGAGTCATTAAAAATGTCAAATGACTGATATTAAGTAAGGGAGATAAGTTATATAAGGTAGTATATGTCTATGATGAGTCAATCATAGGAGGTAAGGAAGAGTGATAGGAGTTACATGAGTCTACTTTCAATAATAAACTAGGAACTCATATATGATTCACTTGGGAATCATGGTATGATGGAGTAGAACATCATAAGTATGATAACAAAAGGATGATAAGGAGTAGGATTTAGGGAATAGTTCGAAAGCTTAGGCCTTAAAATCCTAATAATTGTGTCAAGAATGTTAGAACCATAGTCCTTAATTTAAAGAAGGCTTATTTAAAGCATATCACATAGAGAAATCCTAGAGTTATAGGTGGTATATTCTAAACAATCATGTGTTTAGAGTAGACATGTTAGAACTAATTGTATTATAGGAAGTAGTCCTCAATAGCACATATATATGGTATACTTTTTTGTTAGTACTTCCAAAGAAAACTAGGTTAATTTCAACTATCCCAAGCCATTTTGTTTCAAGATTGTCTCATTGCAAATGTGCATTTAAGACAAATGTTGAGACAAATAGTAGAAATTCACGTATTTGTGCTAAGTATCACAACCTAAACCTATCCTATATGGTGTTATATACTACACATCTGAACCTGATGTTTAGGGATGTCTTACCCAACTATTTTATTCAGGCATATCAGGATGTGTATTATGAACACAAAGCTGAATCTTCTTGGATTTTATTGGATTTTCATTGTTTGACTAGATCCATACATGAAGTTTGACTTTGATATGCAAATGCATGTTGCAATATCAAGCTCTTACTTGATGTTATAGGTCTAGAGGGTAAAGGTATTCGCGTGAGGAAGTGACGAATTTGGAAGATTTTGAAGACAAGATGAAGGTTCACTAGATGAAGGAAGTAAAGTTGTGGGAAACAACCACAACAATCGGAAGGAAGGACCAACCAAAACTCATTTTTATCCTTAATTAAGGAGTACTTCAACATGGAAGTATCATGAAAGTGAGAAAAATAGTGAATATGGAGCAGTAGAAGTGGAGCCATATTCATTATGGAAGAAGGGAATACAAGTGAAGTCACTTACAATACTATTTTCATAGTGTCAACAAGTGGTTTTCTTGCAAAACAAACCAAGTGAAGTCGCAGCTGGTATAATAAGACCGCCGCTGAGATAGGATAACCATGAAGAGAAAGAATGTAAAGTAAGGTATATCTTAACTAAAACTATGTAAGTAGCCACAGCTGGTAGGTAGATATTGACTAGAACCATAACATAGCCACAACTGGTATCCAATAAGTCACATCTGGTACCAGATAGTCCACAGCCTGAACATTTCTTTACCCTAAAAGAAAAGGGGGATTCCGTAGCTAGTATTTCACAGCTGGTATCTCGTGGTTAGTAAATATTTAGTCGGAGGATTCATAATGGATACCCACAACTGTGTGGCTACACCAGAAAGAATTCTTGATAAGACTTTAGAAAGGTACCAAAATATAAACCAGACTTAAACCAACTACCTACCCTTGGAGTTTAATGATTAGAAGAAAGGAAGTTTGAAGATTATTAGTAAACTCCAAGGGGGAGAGGAAGGCTGAATGAGAAGTATTAAGATGTAATATTTGGAGTATGATGGACCAAGAAGAAGGTCTGAACTGAGAGGAAGTCCGATCTTATTTTTATAAGGTTGTTGGGAAGTATCCATATAAAAGTACTCTCAGGAGGTTGTCAGACCAGAAGCCGAAGTTCATATCTCGAGGAAGTAAGGGTTAAACCTTAACTTGAGTGGGTAATTATAATTACTCGAAACCAAAAGAACTCAAGTAAGTTTAAGATGATGTAGTTGGATGAAGAAAATGTCGGAGGACAATCCAAGCTTAAGAAGATACTATACGAAGAAGTTTGACCATACTAAAATATAAGCCTATTAGAAAGATTCCTTTCATGGAACCTAAAGAAACCAAAAGGAAGATAACTAGTATAAACTAGAAGTCATGATGGGATGGACTAAATGAGTCTAATCCATTCGTAGGACCAAACAACCAGGACCATGCCTATTGTAAACACCTGACGAAGTACCATTACTTTCGTTATGGTAGTAAGGGAAAACAATACCCTGCTTTAAATGAATCTTTTAGATTTAAGGTTTGGACATCGCAGCTGGTACCCCATAGTGCCATATTTCACCGCAGCTGGATTACCGCAGCTGGTAGAACCAAGATTTGAGTACCCAAATAGGAAAAAAAAAATGTCACCACAACTATTAGTAAGGCTCATTAACACAATAAGATGTCTTAATCCAAGAATCTTTGGATAGTAAGCCTATAAGCTTAGAGTGTTGGAAGAAATCATAGAATTGAAGAAAGTATCAGTGCCAGACATCAGAAGACTTCATGAAGGATCTGGACAAGGGATATATTCAATTATATCTAATGAGATCACCATGGAGTTGAAGGATGGTGATCTGTTCAAGACATTTCGACATTCCGAAACATGAGAGCGTTCGAACTTCGGGACGAAGTTCAGTTTAAGGGGGAGAGGCTGTAATATCCCAGGTTTAGAGACAATAAAATGAGAGAACACCAAAGTGTGCATTGCATTCATGCATAGAAAATCCGGGGAATTTTCGCGCTTCAAATAAAACTTACCACAGTAACTGAAGTTTCACTTGACTTGCTGGAATTGAAGTAGATCATCAAGTCAAGCGCTATAAACTTCACTGTGATCTTTGCTAAAACCTTGTTTTGGGTAGAGAGGATTTGATCTATGGGCTAGATCAAATAGAAGTAGATTTACAACAAACAACACCTTAAGTAAGGATCAACTACAAGATCTTATAAAAGATCTCAACATGACATTCCTTACAACAACACATGAATAATTATTCAACCATAAATCAAAGAACACAATTAATTAAGAAACTATTCTTTACTTATCTTATCCATGTCTTCTACTAAATAAATGTTCCTACCATGAGTCACATGGTATAGCTTTTCCATTACAATACTTGAATCCATGTCAAGAGAATTCATATTCATTCTTCATTAAACCTTGACCATTCCAACCTTGTTTCCCAACTCATATCATTCAACCTAGAGAAAGGAGAGAATCATTCATGTGCTTATTCTATCCATTAGATAGAACCTACAATACTATTTAAACCTTATCCAAGTGAGGTACTTGTTGATACTAATCAATGATACATGAAATATAAGTCAAGTGCTAAACCCTACTTGACCTAGCTCACACTTGATGGTAAGTAAGAATTTATTCCTCTAGTAATTATATAGAGGCAATTGTTGTGATCATTATAACTTGGTAATGATCCTAACCCTAGAGGAAACCCTACTTATCTCAGAGAGCTTAATCTACAAAGATATACTCAAGTATATGGACTTATACTTGATCTTGGAGAGAGAACCATAATTCACTAATGAATTGTTATGAGACCAAAACTTTGATCATTACAAATTGGGTGATGATCATAAACCTTAAGAATCTAAGTGAGTGTGTTAAGAGAAGTATTAAAGAAGAGAGATTAGTGAGGGATAAGTGGATCATGTCTAATGCATGATCTTACCTTATAAATTGAGATGATAAGTTAAACCCATATATGTGAGGTATAGATTTCATTCTTCCCATGAAATAATAAGTAACTCATTAGTAGTTAACCAAACCAATACTCATGCCTTATATAGAGTAGTATTGATATGGTATCTAAACCTTGCCTATCCAAACAATTGAGACCAACCTAGCATTGCCTGGACACAATAATTCTACCTAAGTGAGGAGGATAACCCTAGCCACTAAAACATGATCAAGCTTATGCTCATACCTGATCCTAGATGTGTATCACATTGGTGATCACTATTTAAACCCTAGGCCAGATTGAATTCCAATCCAAGCATCACTTTGGATGATAAGTAAAACCTAGCTATGCCTCATGCCTATTTAATACTTCAATTAGTGAAGTAATCCCAAAACCCTAAACCTTGTCATATGGAACCAATATACATAAAATATTGTTACTTAACTTGTGTATCCTGTATCACAAGTAATAAACCAAGCCATATATGCTTATGGACTAAATGCTTTTGGTGAGTAGAAGGAAACCAAGATCCTATTCTACTTTGCAATCCAAATACTTTGCCTAAGTGAACCAAATGAAATAGTAGGGTATAAAATAGAATCACCTTAACAAGTGAATTAACCCTGATAAGCTTGGGAATTATATTAACAAGTTCAAGCCAGAATTTGCTAAGCAAGATTAGTGAATATAGTGTTTATCCAACCCTTTTCTTAAACCCTAGAAATAATTCTCCACATAAAATCATGATCACATTTCCATCCTCAATTTCACCACTACATAAAATACTAGCCATAATTAATTTATATGTGAACCTCACTATTGTTAAGTAATAACAAAACTTAATGACATGCTTACTATGCACTGGTTATAAACTTCAAATCATTCAAAATAGGTTTGGTTCCCAAATTTAAAAGAATTGAGATAAACCATTAAACCATATCTACTTTATTTATACTTCACCAAAGCATCAACATAATCAAATATTAAATATTTGTTTGAACAAAACAAATATGCAGCAAGTAGTACTATCAAGATCTATTAAGATTCAAATAATTTAGAACCTGCAAAACAAAACAGAATTCAAATTTGAAACCAAATAGTAAATTCAAACCAGAAAATAAAAACAGAAAATTTAAAAAAGAAAAAAAGAGGACTTACCCTACCAGGCCGCAGCAACCAGCTTCAGCCCAAAGAGCAGCCCGCAGCCGAAGCCCAGCACTGGCCCAGCCCACCTAGAAACGGTCCATACCGTTTCGTGTTTAATAGAAGGCCAACGCCTTCGTCTTCCTCCACGGCGTCGACAGCACACCGAGACGCCCTGGCCACCTCACCGTTGGAGATAGGGATGACCCCGGACGCCGCAGACGAGCTCATAACCACGACCTATACCTCTCGCGTCCGAACTTATCCAGGAGCATCAAGATTAGCGCCCAAGCTCACTTCACCGTCGCCATTGCATCCCGGCGGTCACCGTCGGTGAAGTGACGATTCCGACCTCGTCGTGGTCTATAAAACCACCTACAGAACCTCCGTGTTGTCCTTGTTCATCTCTGCTCCTCCATTCCCTCTATAACCCTCTCTATCTCTCACCACTAGCCATTCACTGTCGCCGGAGTCGAGCTCGAGGTCGACGTTGGAGGCCACCCCAGGCTACGGGAGGTAGCTAAGTAGCAGCGCCATGTCTCAGGGAGACTCCTGGCTGAAGGAATCGAAGAGGGGAGCTTCCTACCGACGTAATCATCTCGATCCCTTCCGCTCGGGTTCGTCGGAATCCATGGCCTCGTCGTCGTCTCCGACCACCATCGGCCTCGTCGAGCGCACCATCATCCTCAGGGTGAGTCAACGCATCTTTAGAGTCCACTTGAGCATCCTAGATCCCTCTGTATCTCAGTTTCGAGATCTCGCCGGAGCTCACCGCCGCCGCACCTGGTTGCCGGTGATGTTCCGATGCTCCCCTTAGAAAAGCGAGACCACCAGTAGCTTCACCTTGTTGTGCTCGTTCGAATGACCCTAACCACGCATCTCGGGGTGCCCTAAATCGGCGGCGCCACCGTGCTCTGGCCGCCGGCGTTTAAACGCCGGTGAGGTCAAAGGCCACGGTCAATTTTGACCAAACCTTGCCGACGTGGCACCTGACGTGTAACTTGGTCCCACTCGTCAGTGTCTGGGTCTAGAAGTGAACTAGTACATTTAGTATTTCCTGTTTAATTTAAAAACCAGTAAATTGCTGAAACTTTGCAAAATCCTATAAAATTCATTTCAACTCAGAAAAATATGAATAATATATCAAAATGCTCACAAAAATAAACTCTATTCAAATAAAATATAAAACAAAAATGTGTGACAAAATAAAAATTCACTTATTTTTAACCTTATTAATTATGCCATTTCCATTGTTTAAAATACAATCTGAATTCAATAATTAGTGAAGTTTCAAAATTAAATTTTAACTATTCAGTAACTAAGTAAAATGTTAGGATTAATTTTATTTACCATAATTGCATTAACTTAATTATTAGTGGTAATTCATAAACCCTAATTTGCAAATTACCATTTACCATTTTCTTTAAATAGCAATAAAGCAAGAAAATATTAAAAGCCAATATTATTTTGGTAACCCAACAATTGTTTACTTAAACATTCTTTAGTTAACAAGTTAATTATTTTAAACCCTAATAACAATTATTAAACCCTGATTCTTAATTAAATCAAAATAGGAATTACCCTAATTATTAAATCTTGTGAAAATTAATAAAATGTTAAACCATTACTAATTTTGATTCAAAGTAATTATTTACCACATTTATATTTCCAATCATTATTTTAGGAGTTATACCATGACTTAGAAACCCTAGTTTCAATTGAGTAAGACTTTGATTCCATTATTTTATGTGATCATTGGAAAATGCTTAAACCCTAAACCCTAGCTATGTGTCACATGTGATCATGTGAGATTCACCTAACATATAGAACCTTAATCAGCAACAATTGAATGCATGCTTATGATCCACTAGCATAAAACTAAGTCACATGAGATTATCATTTCATGTTCCTATTTTTAATTAACACATATATAATTCACTAGTATCACCTAGGTATAAACCCTAACCTGTTAATTGGATTAGTACCATTGATCATCAATCCTATGTACCATACCATTAGGATTAACCTCAACCATCAAACCCTAGTTAAACCATGATGAAAAACCCTAATATCAATCTTGTGTAGTAATGCACATCACATGCTCCTATTCCACTCAACCCTACTTAGTAATTGATAAGCCACTTAGCTTGGAAGCATTAGAGATTATCTAGTAACACAATTGTGAAGTCATAGTAAACCCTAACTCATAGAACCATCTTGATAACCATCCTTTGATATGATGCTTAGAAGAAACCATAGCAATAAACCTACCTATACTTGCTATATAAACAAACCATTCCAAGTTAAGAACCAACTAGTTCTTATTAGTGAAACTAAAGGAATCCAATAGTAAACCCTAGAAAGCCATAGCTCCTATGTATAGTAGTACATATTCCTATTTAACCTGTTCTTCAAAAGTTATTCTTTTAAAGTACAAATGTTAATCAAACCATAGAAGCCATAGTTTTTATTTGAACTACTTGCTAGTTCTTAATTAACATGTTCTCCAAAAGTTATTCTTTTGAAGTATAATACAAGTAATCATCAACCATATCCTGTAGAACTAAAAATTGACAACTGTTCTTCACATATTATTCCACCACTATTCTTTATGTGTGTACTTGTTATGATGTCTTATATCACTTGATTATGATGCTAATATAACCAAACCCTAATAAGAATCTTGTTTGAGAACCATCCTAAAAGTGCAACCAACCCTAAAGAAATCTTTACAACTCACACATCCTAAATCATCAAGATTAAGTTACGCTCGGGACGATTGCATCTCATACTATGCATTATAGCATTTTTGCCAGTTCTTTAAACATTGTCCTTACCGGACAATGATGGTATTTCAGCATTTGGAGTTCTCACGTATCGAAGCTTTTGCCTGCATAATCTTGCAGTCAAGAAAGGCAAGTTCATCGCTTGCTCATGTCATTTGATTATTTTTATCAAACTATATGCAAAGTACTATACTTATCACTCATGCATTGAAAAGCAAAGTATTATTTTACAATTATGAATATGACTATGTGGTGGGCAATGGAACCATGGTATGTGTTGATATGGTGGAGGTTCCATTGCATGGGTTATATCACCCTAGGATTAATTACCAATGCCGTCCAGTGATTCTAGCGCCGTACATATCGCGTTGACCATAAGATCTATAATGGCTCTGGGGAAGTCAGCTGTATCTTTTCCCTTCTGCACGCCAACGGATCGGAGAGACGGTGGGGTGCTGGAGGCACTGCCGCAATAGGTTGGGAAATCCTTTTAAATCCCCATCCATTGGTGATGTTAATCTCTTCCGATCTATGAGGGATTGTCCGGAGTACACCATGAGTAAAGCCGTATTATCGGGGGAAGTCTACTGGAGGTGTACGGTTGGACAAAAGGGTGGGTTTGCAGTCGCGGAGAAGGCGGTGTGGACTTGGATCTTACACCTGGCCTCACACCAAAGGAAGTGTGGACGGGAAAGAATTCGCCTGGTTGGCAACAAGGATAAGGTCTCTTATGGGAAAAGTAATGCACCTCTGCAGAGGATATATTGTGGCTGTCACTCCTGTTCCGGGAAGGGAACTGCGAACGCGCAGGAAAGGAACTCCACGAAGTTCTGGTCAACCTGTGAAGACTGACGAGCATAGTTTTCAGAATAAAATAAACCTTTTGAAGAAATGTTTATGAAAACTTGCATTGGCCTATGACTTTCTGGTCTATGGCTGTAGCTAGTGCATGATACACCTATTTCCTAATATGAACTTGCTGAGTACGCTCGTACTCTCTATCTCGTTTGAACCCCCTTCTTAGAGCAATGCACCGAAGGAGAAACTACCGTGGAACTCGAAGACAAAGTCAACTGCAACAAGATGAAGAATTCAATCAAAGAAGCCAATGGAGTCAACTTCTGCATCAACTATAGTGGAAACCTAGAATGGTAATAGAAGGGAACCTTTCCCTAATCCTAGCACCTAAGTAGCTAGAGTTCTATAGCAAGCCAATTAGCTCTTAAACTTGAGTTAGCAATAAGATAGACTACGAGTCGTTCTTCTGGAGCTTTATTTGAAGTTTTACCTCACTGTAAAGTAGGAGGTTGTGTTGATCTTATGTAAACAGCTCATGTGTACTTCTATAGACATACCTTGGACTCGCATATGTGTTGTACCACTCTGAGAGATGTAATATGGAACGGTGTTTCACTTGTGTTATGTCAACGACTTGTGTACTAGCAAAAGTTAATGGTTTACCACATAGATATTTTTGGTCAAACAAGAAGAAGGGTAGATCCATTAAGAAATAAATAGAAAAGCTAGATGATGGTGAAAAGAAATAAAAGGCATAGGTAGTGATGATAGAGAATAGATGAGGGAGATGTGGTTGATGAACACAAGACATTTTTAAAATTTTGAATTTAAAAAGGGAGGGGTCTTCACCACTATGAGAGTTGACCCAATTTTGGATAAGGTTCAAAAAGATCTTGCCTCAGAGAGAATTTAAAATAGCCACGAAGATATTTTGAATAAAACGGGACTATAACACAATAAAGCTAAGTGGCACTTTCTCAAAAATTATTTGGTAAAGCAAAGTGCAAGAAAAGGCATGTATACCAATAACATGCATTTTGGTGAAAACAAAATAAAACAGATAATAATTATATATAAAATATTTTTGGGTGGAAATAAGGTGATCTAAAATTCCACTCTCATTCCCTATTTTATTTGAGAATAATATTTGAAAAGATTTGATAAAACTAGAAGTAGCTTTGGGATTAAACTTAGAGAAGAAAAAGCAATATGGTTTTGAGAATGAAAACTTATTTAGAGAGGAGTGATCTCAATGTCAGATGATTATTACACAATGTAGCAATCATCTCCACACTTGGTTTTGTGAAGAATAAAGAAAAACAAGCGGTAAAAGAGGAACAAGTGATCTAGAGCTGAAATAGTGGATAGGGTATAAGACCAAGTGAATATAAGAATTTCAAGGGTAGAATGGGACATGCAAGACGTGGAAGTTGTAGAGGATGTCGCAAAGATGAGATCCATGTGTTGAGGTCACCAATAACAGTTGTGGGTGCTTAAGAATCAACTGCCAAAGTTTGAACATTTTAAGCCTGCCAAATCAGATTGTTGACTTGGCTTCAAAACCATCAAGGACAAGTGGGTAAGAGAGTGATTTGGTTCAAGGCAAAGACATGATTGTGAAGTTCTAATGACAAGGTAGGTCTAGGGCTAGGTGCATTGCCTTGGATGGCAAGGGGTATCTTAATCCAGGGGCTCCAAAACGGAACCTGGAAATAGATTTAGGACTTAGCCAAATTTTGTGATGTTTTAGGGTTCTGGACTAGGGTATGAGAAAAGGATGTAGTAAGGCGTAGATGATCCCAGGTTTTGAAACAAGGATGGGTTGAGCTAGATTATACCACAAGGATTAATTCTAAGTAGGCACACTCATGTTGCCATGAGTAGAGAAGGTTTGATGTAGTAAGAAGGATAACAACTCTTCCTAAGTCACACATGTGTTTTATTAGGTGAGTTGTTTGTTTTACCACTAGAGATGTTGTTCTTTGAGGTAGCTCAAGACAAAACTCAACAAGCAGAATAAGACAATTCATCTACCAATAGATCAAACCTATTCATTAACAAACAAATCAAGGCAATTCATCTTAATTAGTTTGCAGAATTTTTTTTTGTTCCCCCTAATTTTTGCACTCAGGACAACTAAACAAGGTTGCAAAAGTTGGGGTGTTACAAATCTTCCACCCTTAAAATAATCTCGTCCCGAGATTACTAAGCGCAGGACTAGAGGGGTCGCAAGGTTTAACTAAAGTTAGACTCCATTTTTCTGTAGGGGTGCAGTTGTCGAGAAGGTCGTAGCTTTCTGAGAGTCACGGTAGATTCGGCCGTGAGCAAGCTTCGTGAAGAGGTAGACTACTCCAAGCAGGTGTTAGATCTGACGCTTCTTAAAGATCCTAGAGGGGGTTTAGGATGTCTAAGGGAGTTAGTGTACCCCAACGGTACTTTAGCAGGGTTGAAAACTTTTTAGAGTTAGCTTAAATTTAGTGGAAGACGAAGTCTTCCACCCTTAAGGTTGTTCAGTGGGGTTCCTGAAAACTTAGAGCTTCAGCCACGGGTCTTGTCGGGCGCTTTTTGAAGAAGCCAATGATCTCCCGTCTTGAGTCGAACATTTTCAGGGGATGTGGTGTAGTCCACGGCTTTCAAGAGGGGTTAGTGCAATCCCATGTTTCCAACGGTGTTTTTAGAAAGGTTGAAAATGTTAGGGTTAGCTCCAATTTTTAGTGGAAGACGGAGTCTTCCACCCTTAAGATTTTTCATTGGGTTTCCGGAAAAACTCAGAGCTTCTGCCTGGTGGTTCTTGATACGTCTCCGACGTATCGATAATTTCTTATGTTCCATGCCACATTATTGATGATACCTACATGTTTTATGCATACTTATGTCATATTCGTGCATTTTCTGGCACTAACCTATTAACGAGATGCCGAGCCGATTCTTGTTTTCTGCTTTTTGGTTTCAGAAATCCTAGTAAGGAAATATTCTTAGAATTGGACGAAATCAACGCCCAGGGGCCTATTTTCACAAGAAGCTTCCAGAAGACCGAAGATGATACGAAGTGGGGCCACGGGGCGCCGACACACTAAGGCGGCGCGGCCCAAGCCCTGGCCGCGCCGGCCTAGCGTGTGGGGCCCTCGTGTGGCCCCTGACCTATCTCCTCCGCCTACTTATAGCCTTCGTCGCGAAACCCCCAGTACCGAGAGCCACGATACGGAAAACCTTCCGAGACGCCGCCGCCAATCCCATCTCGGGGATTCGGAGATCGCCTCCGGCACCCTGCCGGAGAGGGGAATCATCTCCCGGAGGACTCTTCACCGCCATGGTCGCCTCGGAGTGATGAGTGAGTAGTTCACCCTGGACTATGGGTCCATAGCAGTAGCTAGATGGTCGTCTTCTCCTAATTATGCTTCATTGTTGGGTCTTGTGAGCTGCCTAACATGATCAAGATCATCTATCTGTAATGCTATATGTTGTGTTTGTTGGGATCCGATGGATAGAGAATACTATGTTATGTTGATTATCAATTTATTACCTATGTGTTGTTTATGATCTTGCATGCTCTCCGTTGTTAGTAGAGGCTCTGGCCAAGTTTTTGCTAGTAACTCCAAGAGGGAGTATTTATGCTCGATCTGGGTTCATGCCTCCATTAAATCTGGGACAGTGAGAAAGTTCTAAGGTTGTGGATGTCTGTTGCCACTAGGGATAAAACATCGATGCTATGTCCGAGGATGTAGTTATTGATTACATTACGCACCATACTTAATGCAATTGTCTTGTTTGCAACTTAATACTGGAAGGGGTTCGGATGATAACCTGAAGGTGGACTTTTTAGGCATAGATGCATGCTGGATAGCGGTCTATGTACTTTGTCGTAATGCCAAATTAAATCTCACTATACTCATCATATCATGTATGTGCATGGTCATGCCCTCTCTATTTGTCAATTTCCCAACTGTAATTTGTTCACCCAACATGCTATTTACCGTATGGGAGAGACACCTCTAGTGAACTGTGGACCCCGGTCCATTCTTTTAATCGAATACAATCTACTGCAATACTTGTTCTACTGTTTTCTGCAAACAATCATCATCCACACTATACATCTAATACTTTGTTACAGCAAGCCGGTGAGATTGACAACCTCACTGTTACGTTGGGGCAAAGTACTTTGGTTGTGTTGTGCAGGTTCCACGTTGGCGCCAAAATCGGTGTTGCGCCGCACTACACTCCGCCACCATCAACCTTCAACGTGCTTCTTGGCTCCTCTGGTTCGATAAACCTTGGTTTCTTACTGAGGGAAAACTTACCGTACGCATCACACCTTCCTCTTGGGGTTCCCAACGGTCGCGTCTGTACGCGTATCAAGATTTTCGGCGCCGTTGCCGGGGAGATCAAGACACTTGGGGAGTCTCCACATCCAATCTCTTTACTTTGTTTTTGTCTTGCTTTATTTCATTTACTTTCTTGTTTGCTGCATTATATCAAAACACAAAAAAATTAGTTGCTAGTTTTACTTTATTTACTGTCTTGTTTGCATTCTCCATATTAAAAACACAAAAAAATTAGTTACTTGCATTTTACTTTTGTTACCATGTCTGCACCTGTTACTTCTTCACCTGAAGAATTAGTCTTCACTTTTAAACAAGGGGATGAGGAGAGTTTTAAAGATGCTTGGTCCAGAATTTTTACTTCTTATCGTAAAGCTGAACCTCAAATGACTCTAAGTTTGCTCCTTAGTAACTTTTATTTTGGTCTTATGATTCGCTATAGATATGCCTTGGATGCTGTAGTGGGAGGAGATTTCCTTCATTCAATGGGGATCAAGCTTTTAATGCCATAAAGAAGTTGGTTGCATCACATGATTCAGCTAATAACTTTGATTCAGCCCTTATTAGCATTTATAATAGACTAGGACAATGCCCGCGCATTGCTGCGGAAGAGAAACAAAAAATTTATTTTAGAAAAATTAAAATACTCATTAACATCATATATCTAGAACATTTTACAATTCCATATTATCATCAATCTTTATAATTCACAAAGTGTCGTCGGTCTTTATAACAGTTGATACTTTTTATTTACAACATTTTATAATTATATATTGTCGTCCATCTTTATAACTCAAAACTTAACTTTACAAAGTATCGCCAGCCTTTACAATTTAATTAATGTAAATATATATTTCGGTCCTTTTTTATCGGTAAGCTAGGCAAAGGGGCCTCTCTGACCAATCATGTTGTGCTCCCGTGTATCCGTCTAGGTACATTCTTTTTCTTAGATAGCACAAATACCCGTGCTTTGCTACGGGTTAAATTTATTGATGGATAAAACCTCTGGCGCTTGCATCTCCTACGATGTCATCTTCACGGTTGCAAATGATGCCCTTATCTCCCGCGGCCTCTACACGGCTATAATTGGTGGCAGGTGGCAACTCCTTCGTGTCTCCAGTTGGCTCAGGCTACGGCTGGCCTTTGTGGATGCCAGCAACAACTATATAGCATCATTGTCTATGAGGATGTACCGCAGTTCGCAACCAGTGGCGGAGTTTGCTAGGAAGGGGGGTGGAATGAAATACATGAGTTCATGGTGGGAAAAAATACATAAAAAATCTATAACTTCATCTCTCCAAAAAGAAATCTTCAACGCAATATGCAAATCATGGGGGGGGGGGGGTGACATGCACTAAGCTCTGCTAGTGCCCTAGACCACCATACCAAAGCTTAGAGTGGTGTCCATGATTTTTAATGCCAATCCATTGTTATCTATATAGCACTTTGCAAGCGGTGGCGTCGGCGGCTGGCAAATTTTCTCTTGTTCCTCACCCAACGCGGTGATGTCGGCTGTGTTTCGCTCCGCGTTGTCCCCCACCTGGCTGCTTGCCACGCTGCCCGCTCACTTGCATGTATGTCAAGGTTCCTTCCGTTTCATTAGCTCACTTCACGATGCTGCTCTTTGGCTTCTTGACTTTTGGCTCAGCTCGATGATCACCAACTTGCAAAACTATATGAATCGGTGGAACTCAATTGACAAAAGCGAGGTGGGACTATTAAAAACAACATATCCAATCTGTTATGGTAGCATCAGGTCGCGGAGTAACCGCGTAAGAAGGCCCAGTAGCGCAACAGCCCATCAGCATCATATTGAGTTGGGCGGAAAATCATATACAGTAGAAAACATCAAATCAAAGCAGCAAACCATAATATGATGTGCATTATTTTACCCAGACTTTTTCTACATTAGACTTGACTAATCACAAAAGACTCGTGTGCCATGCACCAATAATAATATGGACCCGATGTGCCAATTTAGATACACAGGGGTAGTTAGCATGCACGGAGAGTCTAGCAGCAACATCTCCGCATCCCATACGCGTAGAGAGAGAGAGAGACAGAGCAACATCAGTGCATTCTCAATTCAGCAGATAGAGAGCAGCTGTAGCGCAATTGGCAGAGGGAGAGGAGCAACCGCATCAGCCTGCTTGTGAAGGAGAGCAGCACGAGCACCGTCGTGTGCGAAGAAGAGAGAGCAGCGGAACCGGTGTTGGATAATTACACATAGCACGACAATCAGGCGGCGCGATGGGTGGCAGACGCCTCGAGGAAATAAGCCGTCCAGGGCAGCACGCGGGTTAGCTGTCGGAGGAACGACCTGGTACTTGGAAAGGAATTAGATAAAGGGAAAACCGGGCAAGCGAGCCCCGCCGCACGAGGTTTGGGATGGAAGGCGCGTGGATTCCCAGGCGACGGCGTAGGAAATCGAGTGGGCGGCGGCGCACACATCTGAGGTGAACAGGTCCAAGAGGTCAGGCGCGTGGAGGAATTGAGAGCCATGGTAGTACGGTAGCTACTATCCTGGAGATTGCGTCCGGCGTCGCGGCCAGGCATGAGATTAGAGATCCCCTTTCCTATGGGCAGCGTTGGTGCTGGGAGAGCCAGCGACGGGAGCGGCCGGGGGATGGAGATTGCGTCCGGCGGCGTGGCTATGCATGAGGTTAGAGATCCCCTTTCCTATGGGCAGCGTTGGTGCTGGGAGAGCCAGCGACGGGAGCGGCCGGGGGAGGAAGACGGCAGGGCCGGCCGAGGCTGCGGAAATAGGACAAGCGAACCGGTATAATGGTATTTTGCAGTATTATGCGATTTGGTGGGAGGGTAAAACGGTCCAATAAAAAGTTGGACGAAAATTTTGGCAGAAACCTTAGCTCCTTTATTATTAGGTATAGATATAGATTAAACACTCTTGAGACAAGTGCATCTCGCTTGAAGGAAAATTATAGCTATGTTCGTAACCGTCTTGATCAAGTTTTAGTGAACTCTGAACCTTCATTATGGGACCCTACAGTTAAAATTGTTATATATGGTCAAACTTTTTATGCCAATTGTGATATTATATCTGAATTTTGCCTTATGCCTAAAAGTATTCATGAATCTTTGACATTATGGGGAACCATTGAAGGGGGAGAAGAAATAGCTCTTATTGATAACTCTGTTATAATTCCTAAGGGAATAGCCGCAGGTGTGCATACAACCATTCTTGGAAGAACAATATCCATTGATTATCTTGTTATTGAATGTGTAGGAACAGGACAAATCACACTCGGAAGATCCCTGCTGAAACTATTGGGAGCAGTCATAGATGTGGGAGAAGGCACCCTAAAATTCACATCTACACCGGGGGGTAGACATGTATTCCCTAAATCAAAGAGTAAGAAAAATAACAAGAAGGGTAAGTGTAAAGCCCAAGGTAATGTTAATGCATCATCTCTTGATAATACTTGATACACACTTTCTGCGCCTAGCTGAAAGGCGTTAAAAAAAGCGCTTATGGGAGACAACCCATGATTTTACTACTGCACTTTTATTTTATATTTGAGTCTTGGAAGTTGTTACTACTGTAGCAACCTCTCCTTATCTTAGTTTGTTGCATTGTTGTGCCAAGTAAAGTCGTTGATAGTAAGGTTCATACTAGATTTGGATTACTGCGCAGAAACAGATTTCTTTGCTGTAACGAATTTGGGAAAAATTCTCTGTAGGTAACTCAGAAAATTATGCCAATTTACGTGAGTGATCCTCAGATATGTACGCAACTTTCATTCAATTTGAGCATTTTCATTTGATCAAGTCTGGTGCCTCAATAAAATTCGTCTTTACGAACTGTTCTGTTTTGACAGATTCTGTCTTTTATTTCGCATTGCCTGTTTTGCTATGCTTGATGGATTTTTCGATTCCATTAACTTTCAGTAGCTTTGTGTAATGTCCAGAAGTGTTAAGAATGATTATGTCACCTCTGAACATGTAAATTTTGATTGTGTACTAACCCTCTAATGAGTTGTTTTGAGTTTGGTGTGGAGGAAGTTTTCAAGGATCAAGAGAGGAAGATGATACAATATGATCAAGAGAGTGAAAGCTCTAAGCTTGGGGATGCCCCGGTGGTTCACCCCTGCATATTTCAAAAAGACTCAAGCGTCTAAGCTTGGGGATGCCCAAGGCATCCCCTTCTTCATCGACAACATTATCAGGTTCCTCTAGTGAAACTATATTTTTATTCCATCACATCTTATGTACTTTGCTTGGAGCGTCGGTTTGTTTTTGTTTTTGTTTTGTTTGAATAAAATGGATCCTAGCATTCATTGTGTGGGAGTGAGACACGCTCCGCTGTTGCATATGGACAAATATGTCCTTAGGCTTTACTCATAGTATTCATGGCGAAGGTTGAATCTTCTTCGTTAAATTGTTATATGGTTGGAAACGGGAAATGCTACATGTAGTAATTCTAAATATGTATTGGATAATTTGATACTTGGCAATTGTTGTGCTCATGTTCAAGCTCTTGCATCATATACTTTGCACCTATTAATGAAGAAATACATAGAGCTTGCTAAAATTTGGTTTGCATAATTGGTCTCTCTAAAGTCTAGATAATTTCTAGTAAGGGTTGAACAACAAGGAAGACGGTGTAGAGTCTTATAATGTTTACAATATGTCTTTTATGTGAGTTTTGCTGCCGGTTCATCCTTGTGTTTGTTTCAAATAGCCTTGCTAGCCTAAACCTTGTATCGAGAGGGAATACTTCTCATGCATCCAAAATCCTTGAGCCAACCACTATGCCACTTGTGTCCACCATACCTACCTACTACATGGTATTTCTCCGCCATTCCAAAGTAAATTGCTTGAGTGCTACCTTTAAAATTTCTATCCTCTACCTTTACAATATATAGCTCATGGGACAAATAGCCTAAAAACTATTGTGGTATTGAATATGTATTTATGCACTTTATCTCTTATTAAGTTGCTTGTTGTGCGATAACCATGTTCCTGGGGACGCCATCAACTACTCTTTGTTGAATATCATGTGAGTTGCTATGCATGTCCGTCTTGTTTGAAGTAAGGGAGATTTACCACTTATTTAATGGTTAGAGCATGCATAATGTTAGAGAAGAACATTGGGCCGCTAACTAAAGCCATGATCCATGGTGGAAGTTTCAGTTTTGGACAAATATCCTCAATCTCATATGAGAACATTAATTGTTGCTACATGCTTATGCATTAAAGAGGAGTCCATTATCTGTTGTCTATGTTGTCCCGGTATGGATGTCTAAGTTGAGAATAATCAAAAGCGAGAAATCCAATGCGAGCTTTCTCCTTAGACCTTGTACAGGCGGCATAGAGGTACCCCTTTGTGACACTTGGTTAAAACATATGTATTGCGATGATAATCCCGGTAATCCGAGCTAATTAGGACAAGGTGCGGGCACTATTAGTATACTATGCATGAGGCTTGCAACTTGTAGGATATAATTTACATGATACATATGCTTTATTACTACCGTTGACAAAATTGTTTCTTGTTTTCAAAACCAAAGCTCTAGCACAAATATAGCAATCAATGCTTCCCTCCGCGAAGGGCCTTTCTTTTACTTTTATGTTGAGTCAGTTCACCTATTTCTCTCCACCTCAAGAAGCAAACACTTGTGTGAACTGTGCATTGATTCCTACATACTTGCATATTGTACTTGTTATATTACTTTGCATTGACAACTATCCATGAGATATACATGTTACAAGTTGAAAGCAACCGCTGAAACTTAATCTTCCTTTCTGTTGCTTCGATACCTCTACTTTGAATTATTGCTTTATGAGTTAACTTTTATGCAAGACTTATTGATGCTTGTCTTGAAAGTACTATTCATGAAAAGTCTTTCCTCTATGATTCAGTTGTTTACTCATGTCATTTACCATTGCTTTGATCGCTGCATTCATTACATATGCTTACAATAGTATGATCGAGGTTATGATGGCATGTCACTCCAGAAATTATCTTTGTTATCGTTTACCTACTCGGGACGAGCAGGAACTAAGCTTGGGGATGCTGATATGTCTCTGACGTATCGATAATTTCTTATGTTCCATGCCACATTATTGATGATACCTACATGTTTTATGCATACTTTATGTCATATTTATGCATTTTCCGGCACTAACCTATTAACGAGATGCCGAAGAGCCAGTTCTGTTTTCTGCTGTTTTTGGTTTCAGAAATCCTAGTAAGGAAATATTCTCGAATTGGACGAAATCAACGCCCAGGGGCCTATTTTCACACGAAGCTTCCAGAAGACCGAAGATGATACGAAGCGGGGCCACGGGGCGCCGACACACTAAGGCGGCGCGGCCCAAGCCCTGGCCGCGCCAGCATAGCGTGTGGGGCTCTCGTGTGGCCCCCTGACCTATCTCCTCTGCCTACTTATAGCCTTCGTCGTGAAACCCCAGTACCGAGAGCCACGATACGGAAAACCTTCCAGAGACGCCACCGCCGCCAATCCCATCTCGGGGGATTCAGGAGATCGCCTCCGGCACCTTGCCGGAGAGGGGAATCATCTCCCGGAGGACTCTTCACCGCCATGGTCGCCTCCGGAGTTATGAGTGAGTAGTTCGCCCCTGGACTATGGGTCCATAGCAGTAGCTAGATGGTCGTCTTCTCCTAATTATGCTTCATTTTCGGGTCTTGTGAGCTACCTAACATGATCAAGATCATCTATCTGTAATGTTATATGTTGTGTTGGGATCCGATGGATAGAGAATACTATGTTATGTTGATTATCAATTTATTACCTATGTGTTGTTTATGATCTTGCATGCTCTCTGTTGTTAGTAGAGGCTCTGGCCAAGTTTTTGCTAGTAACTCCAAGAGGGAGTATTTATGCTCGATAGTGGGTTCATGCCTCCATTAAATCTGGGACAGTGAGAAAGTTCTAAGGTTGTGGATGTGTTGTTGCCACTAGGGATAAAACATCGATGCTATGTTCGAGGATGTAGTTATTGATTACATTACGCACCATACTTAATGCAATTGTCTGTTGTTTGCAACTTAATACTGGAAGGGGTTCGGATGATAACCTGAAGGTGGACTTTTTAGGCATAGATGCATGTTGGATAGCGGTCTATGTACTTTGTCGTAATGCCCAATTAAATCTCACTATACTCATCATATCATGTATGTGCATGGTCATGCCCTCTCTATTTGTCAATTGCCCAACTGTAATTTGTTCACCCAACATGCTATTTACCTTATGGGAGAGACACCTCTAGTGAACTGTGGACCCCGGTCCATTCTTTTAATCGAATACAATCTACTGCAATACTTGTTCTACTGTTTCTGCAAACAATCATCATCCACACTATACATCTAATCCTTTGTTACAGCAAGCCGGTGACATTGACAACCTCACTGTTACGTTGGGGCAAAGTACTTTGGTTGTGTTGTGCAGTTCCACGTTGGCGCGGAATCCCTGGTGTTGCGCCGCACTACACTCGCCACCATCAACCTTCAACGTGCTTCTTGGCTCCTACTGGTTCGATAAACCTTGGTTTCTTACTGAGGGAAAACTTGCCGTTGTACGCATCACACCTTCCTCTTGGGGTTCCCAACGGTCGCGTGCTGTATGCGTATTAGGGTCCCAATTAGCAGCAGCGGTATCTCAGTTTGAGAAGCGGCAAGGGATCGAAAGAAAAAGGCAAGTGACCAAATATGAGGTGCCAAAAATAATCCAAGAAAAGAAAGTTTTATAGTACATAGAGGATGACATGCGGGTCCCATTTAGCAGCAGCGGTATCACCATTTGAGAGGCGGCAGGGGATCGAAAGAAAAAGGCAAGTGACTAAACATGAAAAACCCAAGAAAAGAAAGTTGATTGCTCATAGAGGATGACATGCGGGTCCCAATTAGCGAGCGGTCTCAACGTTTCCAAGGCGAAGGGATAAAAAGAAAAAGGAAGTAGCCAGAAATCACGGGGTCAAAAAAATCCAAGAATAGAAAGAATTTTGGTTCATAGAGGATGACATGCGGGACCCATGATCCTGCATCGTAAACAGCTCGATCGGAGAGCGTTGAACGAGATGGCGGGATCGAGAAAAAAAACAATGCCAGAGAGGCTTCCATCTGGGCCCTACATCCCTCGGCGGTGCGGATTTGTGTTGACTCGGCCAGCGAACCCGAGAATTCGAGATGCACCACATCCCGGGCCACCATACGCAACGTTTTGGCCGTTTTCGTCGGGCTAGGTGGCCTCAAAAACGAGAAAAAAACGTTTTGACATGCACAACGGAGAGACCCAAAATCGTCGGCCATGGTACACCAGCAACCACGGCGCGACTTCAACTTCGTCGGCCATGGAAACTTTTCTTGTAGTGTATGACCAAAAACCAGCCGAGCTGATCCACTCACAAGCACCAGGTACACACACACACTAGCTGCTCACACAGCTAGTGTGCATGCACAACAGCACCACACACATAGTGAGTCACCAATAGGTGCCAGGCCCTGTTGTCGACCAGAGAAGGATGGGCAGAGCATACTTAAGCTTTTCACAGCAAACCCTAGACATTTGCATCGACAAGGAACGTCACCAGGGTAAGAATAGCAAGAACACTTAGAACATGAAGAACAGCAAACCACCAGAAACCATCCAGGGACAGTTTCACCAAGAACTGTCAACTGTGAGCAAGCACCAGATGGAGTAGAGCAAGCTCAAGCTTGTAAGGAGGAGCAGGGCAAGCAAACCAAGCATCACAGAAGCAATCCTCTACACCAACACCAATTTCTAGGAGCTGGAGTGAGGTATACCCAGATGAACATGAGCAAACCATGGTTTTGCTCATAATTAAGCATGTGCATATGTCACAGAAGCAAAAAGGGTAGAAACCCTGTTTGTGTCATCATCTGGTTACTAAACCATTTGGTGCAAGCAAATATGGAAGAAGCCAATAGGTTAATCAACCAAGGGAACATTGGTTGGATCAAAACACTGACACCACCAAGGAAATCCAGCAAGGGTTGATCCTATCTAGTCAACCATGAACACTTAGCACCTATAGCTAGCTATACCATCAGACAAATAGACAAACCTTTGTCTATATAAATTCTCAGCATCAAAAGCCACTGGAAGTCCAGTCTTGGATCAACCAGTGAGCAATTATTCACTTACAGCAAGCATTCACCAACCACAGCAAG
Source organism: Lolium multiflorum (assembly GCA_030979885.1). Taxonomy (NCBI): domain Eukaryota; kingdom Viridiplantae; phylum Streptophyta; class Magnoliopsida; order Poales; family Poaceae; genus Lolium; species Lolium multiflorum. The sequence continues at coordinate 90,573,260 of CM061751.1, read as the reverse complement.
CCACAGAGAGGGGGAGCTACCCATGACAGCATCAAAGAGCTGCCAGGGCCACCTCAACCCACAGCCAACACCTTAAGCCACCACATCATCACCCAACAGGGTTCAGTAGTGGGCTAGGGTACCCAACCAGTGGTTGGCATCCATCTAGCCTTCCAAATTCATTGAAAGAATCATCACTGAATTACAGTTCATCTCATTTATCCAGTAAACAAGAACAAGCTACCCAGATAAATGAATCAAATAAGTCATCAGTAACTAGAACACTTGCAAATGATCCCAAGGATCACTGCAAACATCAGCAGATGCTTGATCAAGCAAAACCTGCACCAGCACAAGGAATGGTGATACACAGTCACCAAGATAAGCATCAGATAGGCACAAGCAATCAACAAGCATCTGATGATCATTTGATCACCAGAGCTTGCTAAAGCAAGCTAAAGGCTGCTAGAATCAATTCTAGCATCATCACAAGGCCCAGACAGTTAAATTCACCATATAATTGAACAATTGCATCACAGATAAGTGAATAAAGCATAATAATTGTATCCAGAAGCACTCCATCAAGGGATGGAGCTGTTAATGCAACAGATAGGCTCAATTGAGCATGTCCATGAATTAGAGCCCGATAATAGCACATCAGGGCACTGGCACTTGCAAAGGCAAGGATCATCACAGAATGATCAAGCCAGAAGCAAGCAATTGCATACACAGGAGAGGCATGGATACATAGCAACAGCAGGAGTCAAGAAAATTAAACAAAGCATCACAGTATGCTTATGAACAAGAGCTCATAAGCTAGAACAGCAGGTGCTAGAGAAGAACATCACAGCACAGTAGTTAGGATCCATGGCAGATGCACAACAGCAGCACAGCAGCACAGCAACACAGCACAGCAGCATACGCGCAAGCTAGCAAGGCGCAGCAGCAGCACATCGACACGGCAAGCATCTCCACATGGAGAAGCAGGCCAGTGGCCGAGCTAGATGAAGAGGATGAGGAAGGAAGAGAGTAGAACAGAGAGGGAGAGAAGGAGGCGATGGAGTACTCACAGGTGAGGATGAACGAGGAGCTCGACCATGGCGGCATGGCGGCACACGCCGGGTGAACGGCGGCGCCAGGCCAAGCCAAGCCAGGCACCACCTCGCCGCAACGCCAACACCACCACGGCAGGCGAGCAGAGGCGATGGGGATGAGTCGAGGAGGTGGCGAAACACAGATCAGCGGGGTGGATCTGAAGCGCCGTCGAACGGCGGTTCAGATGCGCCGTATCTCGCCGGCGGCGACGGCCGGAGTTGGCCGGAGTAAATCGGTGAAGGCGGCGGCGACGCAGGAGTCGCGAGAGCGAGGAGGTTAGGGTTCGCGAGGAAGAGAAGGGAAGGGGACGGGTGCGTCCGACCGAGCCCGACGTGCGGCTCGGGTTAGGGTTAACCCACTGGGCCACCCTGACATGTGGGCCCAGGGGCATTTTGGGTTTTTCACAATTCCAAATAAAGCAGAAATTTTGAAAATGCATAGAAAATTATAAATAGCTCTAAAAAAATAATTAAAAATACGAAAATTACTCAGGATAAAATTCTCTATCGTAATAAAATATGAAATGGAATTTTTTAAGACAAACAAGATTAAGTCCAAATTTGATGATTTAAATAATCATTTAAATCACACCTGATATTTTCAATAATGAAAATAAGTCCATAAATTCTTTTGGACTTTAAAAACACCTTGACAACATTTCAAGGTAGTATTTTACCCTAAACAGGATATCCCTAAGTCATTCTTAGTATTAACCTCTCACATGAAATGATAAAAACACCGGGGGGGAAACAACCCTAAAAGCTGAATCATGCATAATTGCTTCTTTAACCATTGCCCTTATCGGACAATGATGCTATTTTTCAGCAACAGAGGACAAGGGTCAGTCCACACCATCCAAATGCAACACTTTGCAGTGTTCAGGCAAGTTCATCACTTGCTCATGTCATTTGAGTATTTTTACCAAATTACTTGCAAAGTACTATGTTTATCACTATTGCATAAAAAGCAAAACCACTATTTTCATAACTATGAATATGACTAAGTGGTGGGCAATGGAACCATGGATTGTGTTGATATGGTGGAGGTTCCATTGCAAGGGTTTATATCCATCTAGGATTAAACAACAAATATCGTCCAGTGATTCTTGTGCCGTAATACCCGTGTTAACCATAAGATGGAGTGGGACGGAATAGTCAATCGTATTTCCACCTCTTGTACATCAACGATGCGCTTGCCGTAGACACTTGTATCCTGAGGGACAAGCGGTGGGCTGGGGAAGCCTAAAGTCCCCACGGTAATGCGGTCTATGATGGATTGTAAGGTGTCCGGAACGGTCTATCTATGGTTGATAGGGCAGGGCATACAAATTGTTCGGAACGGTCTACCTTATCGGTATAGGGGAGAACAAATGCCTGGGTCGGTCTCACCATAGATATAGGGGAAGACAATCTTACAAAAGGGTGGGTGTGCGAGGTAGCGGAGGAATATGATTGGCTATGAGCTTATACCGGGCCTCACACCGAAGGAAGTGTGGACGGGAAAGCTGCCCGGTTGGCACCAAGGTTAAGATCTCTTATGGGTAAAGCAACACACCTCTGCAGAGTGTAAAGAATCGTGACCTATCACTCCATGTTCCGGGATTTGGAACTGCGAACGCTGCCGAAAAGGAACTCCATGAAGTTCTAGTAAATCGGTGAAGGCTGACGGACATAGTTCTTTGGAATAAAAGCAACCTCTTGAAGAAATGTTTATCAAAACCTGCATTGGTATTAGACTTTCTGGTCTAATATCGTTGCTAGTGCATTAAACACCTCTTTTCTATAATGAACTTGTTGAGTACGCTCGTACTCATACCACTCTTAAATCCCCTGTTTAGATTGTCTGAACCATCTGGAGGAGGACAACGACAACCCTGAAGGAGCCGAAGTCATCGGCTATGAAGAACCAGACCTCTCTGGAGGTGTTGAAGGTGTAGACTATCTCATAGTCTACGGAACCGGGGAGGGTTCCGGAGGAGAGCAAGCCTAGACCGATCAAGTAGTAGTAGTATCCAAGCAGTACGAACTCTAAGTACTTAACTGCTCGAGGGAATAAATGAATCACCTAGTAAGACTCTTATATTGTAAGTTAAGTTCGGTTCTCCTCGAACCCAGGAGTATCCCTCTTAGGACCCAAGAGGAGCTCTGAGATGATATGTACATGTTGCTTGTAATAATAAATGAATGAGTTATGGACCTGCTATGTTCTGTTGTACTACTCTGAGGGATGTAATATTTGCGGATTGGTACTTCGTGAATGTTATATCAACGACTGGCATACTACAACATGCAGTGGTATGCAGGGTCACCACAGTTGGTATCAGAGCAAAAGCTTTGACCTTAGGTTGGAACCTAGTAAATGGGACCAAACGTTAGGAGTCAAATAGGATTATTAAAGAATTCTCTAAAAATATGGTGTATATTCACTTGAGAATAAAACAATCATATCTTTTAGTGCGATAATTCTTTATTATCTCTATTATGATGCATCATTACTAATATTATATTCTTTCTATTCTACAGCCAACTATGGCAAGTTCACATTCGGGACGTAACATGAAAGTGATGGAGTCAACATTGAGTGACTATGACGGAGGACTCGCGGACATTCTTCGTGCCATGTTACTTGAATTTGGGTGCGATCCCCAGATCCAAGTAATGAAATACATGTACTACGACGGTACAGTATTGGCCAAGTGTAGGGTAGGACTAAGGCTTCCAGAATCCCTAGGAATGAGTATAGTGATGCCAGCAGGTGAGGCTAGAACTATCAAACAGCCTACCACATAGCCATAATGAGAGCCATCACTGATATTCGGGAACATAAGACGAAGGAGCTTATTGGTTCCGAATTTTCACACATTCCTCATATGGAGGAGGAAGATGATCCTATGCTTAACCACTTCAAGCTTGCAAAACGTAAACCAGCAGAACTGCTAAGTACATGGACAATAGCCGCAACTTACTGTCATTGTTCTTTCAGTTGAACCGACATCTGTCGGGAGCAATTGATACAATGTTAGAAGAGTTCACTGAGCCCAAGGAGGAGGCGAAGGGGAAGGAACCAATGGAGAATGAGGTTCACACACCAGTTTATTCAGCTGGTGATTACATTAGTATTGACCATCCCGAACAACAAACCACACCCATTACACCTAGGTACTATCCTAGTAGTTCCCGTGGAGGATATGAGGGTGGAGAGGAATCCGGAAACCATCAGCGTTCCGAGACTCCTATAGAGAACTCAACGGGTTGGCGTTGGGGGTCAAACATGGGAAACTCTGGCGATCCAGTCAGAGGTAATTCTGAGATGAATGAGGATGCCACAACCCAGTTCCAGAACAATCAGTATAATAGGGGAGACTATGAGGAGTATCCTATACTGATTGAGTCAGATACTGATGGAGGAAATACTTATGGCGGAGTCACAGGGAGTACACCCGATGGGTGGATTATGATGTTTTGAATAATCAGTTCATGAACACAGATTTCTCCCTGGGATCATCCTCGATTCGACTACCACCAACGGGAAGACCCTCGTTCCAGTTCGTCAGGAGGACTACACGTTCGACCGGATGGAAGCCTGGGATGTCCGTGAGTGAACGACTAGAGAACACCAAGGGAGGCGAGACTACAATACAATAGTACCACATGTATTGTAGTGTGTAATATTTGTAGAAATTCGGGGAATCCAATGTCCCTGAAAGCATGGTGGAACTGAAGCGACGAGAATTTGAAAGTCTCGAGTAGAAAGATAAGGCCATCCTGACTTATGTCAGGGAGTTTTCCAAGTTGTCTCAGTATGCCGTTGAGGAGGTCAACACCAAGGACAAGAAGAAGAAGAGGTTCATGCGGGGATTAAATCCCCAGTTCAAGGTATAATTCAGAATGATGAGAGCGACCGAGTTCCAGGAGTTTGTGGATGCAGCCATCACTCTGGAAGATGATTTCAAGCAACAGGAAGAAGAAGGCCCTTGAGCCTAAGAGGTCACAACAACCCAACAACAACCAAGCCAACAACAACAACAACAACAACAACAACAACAACAACAACAACAACAACAACAACAACAACAACAACAACAACAACAACAACAACAACAACAACAACAACAACAACAACAACAACAACAACAACAACAACAACAACAACAACAACAACAACAACAACAACAACAACAACAACAACAACAACAACAACAACAACAACAACAACAACAACAACAACAACAACAACAACAACAACAACAACAACAACAACAACAACAACAACAACAACAACAACAACAACAACAACAACAACAACAACAACAACAACAACAACAACAACAACAACAACAACAACAACAACAACAACAACAACAACAACAACAACAACAACAACAACAACAACAACAACAACAACAACAACAACAACAACAACAACAACAACAACAACAACAACAACAACAACAACAACAACAACAACAACAACAACAACAACAACAACAACAACAACAACAACAACAACAACAACAACAACAACAACAACAACAACAACAACAACAACAACAACAACAACAACAACAACAACAACAACAACAACAACAACAACAACAACAACAACAACAACAACAACAACAACAACAACAACAACAACAACAACAACAACAACAACAACAACAACAACAACAACAACAACAACAACAACAACAACAACAACAACAACAACAACAACAACAACAACAACAACAACAACAACAACAACAACAACAACAACAACAACAACAACAACAACAACAACAACAACAACAACAACAACAACAACAACAACAACAACAACAACAACAACAACAACAACAACAACAACAACAACAACAACAACAACAACAACAACAACAACAACAACAACAACAACAACAACAACAACAACAACAACAACAACAACAACAACAACAACAACAACAACAACAACAACAACAACAACAACAACAACAACAACAACAACAACAACAACAACAACAACAACAACAACAACAACAACAACCGGCAAACCAGGTTGTTTGTCATAGCTGTGGAATTAGAGGGCATCTCTCGAAAGATTGCAAGAAGCCCAAGATAATATGCTTTGGGTGTCGCCAGGAGGGGCACATGATGAAGGATTGCCCCAATAAAAAGAATGGAGGAGGTCAGTCAGGAGGAGGAGGAAACCGAGGCGGAAACAACGGAGGGAATTGGAAGAACAAGAAACCCTTCGGCAAGTTGAACTGCACCAGCTTGGAGGAGGTGGTGAACTCCGATCAGGCAGTGATAGGTACGCTTCAGATACTTACTCATCCTGGCAAAGTACTTTTTGATACTGGTGCAACTACATCATTCATTTCTCAGCAATTCATCATCAAACATGAGATTAGTTGCACTAAGTTAGATACACCTATAACCATACTTTCCGCGGGGGGAACGATAGTAGTAACCCACACCAAACAAGGACAAGTCATTATGATCAATAAATGCGCGTTTGACGCAGACCTGTTCATTTTACCGATGAAGGACATTGATGTCATTCTTGGTATGAACTGGTTAGAGGCAAATGGAGCATTGATCGACTGTGTGAACAAGACAGTGTCTTTGAAAAGCCCCGATGGAAGTAGAATGATCTACCAAGGAGATAAACATACACAAATTGAAGTAGAGCTACAATTGAATAGCATGAAGGAAGTAAAGCTGGAGGACATACCTGTAGTGAATGAATTCCAGGATGTTTTTCCTAAGGAATTACCTGAAATGCCACCAGATAGGGAGATAGAGTTTACTATTGACCTAATTCCAGGAACAGCTCCGATTTCTAAAGCACCATACAAGATGGGGCCTAAGGAGTTGAAAGAACTTAAGGAGCAATTGGATGACCTAGAACAGAAAGGATTCATACAAGAGAGTATCTCACCATGGGGATCACATGTTATATTCGTGGATAAAAGAGATGGAGGCAGAAGGATGTGTGGAGACTACAGGAATTTGAATAATGTTACCATCAAGAACAAGTACCCACTTCCTAGAATACAAGATATATTTGATCAAGTTAGAGGCGAGGGAGTCTTTTCCAAGATTGATCTAAGATCTGGTTATCATCAGATAAAGATCAAGAAGGAAGACGTTCCGAAAACAGCCTTTGTCTCAAGGTATGGACATCATGAATACCTAGTAGTACCTTTTGGATTAACCAATGCCCCAGCAATCTTCATGAATCTTATGAATAAGATCTTCATGCCATGCCTAGACAAGTTTGTCATCGTATTCATCGATGATATCTTGATATATTCCAAAGATAAAGCTGAACATGCTGAACATCTGAGGATAGTGTTGCAAACACTAAGAGAACATCAACTCTATGCCAAATTCAGCAAGTGTGAATTTTGGCTAGATCAAGTAGAATTTCTTGGTCATGTTATTAGCAAGGATGGAATAGTTGTTAACCCGAGCAAGGTAGCAGCAGTTTTAGATTGGGAAGCACCCAAGACTGTCAAGAAAATCCGTGGATTCCTAGGAATGGCAGGATATTATCGGAGATTCATTGAAGGATTCTCCAAGATAGCAGGACCAATGACTAAGCTGTTAAGGAAGAACACACCGTTCGTGTGGTCTGATGAGTGTGAAAAGAGTTTTCAAACTCTGAAAGAGAAACTCACCACAGCACCGGTGTTAGCAGTTCCGGAAGTTGGCAAGGATTACACCGTGTACTGTGACGCATCCAAGCATGGATTGGGTTGCGTACTCATGCAAGATCGGAAAGTAATATCTTATGGATCAAGGCAACTCAGACCTCATGAAGTGAACTATCCAACACATGATTTAAAGTTAGCAGCAGTAGTTTTTGCACTCAAAACTTGGAGACATTTTCTTTATGTAGCCAAGTGTGAGCTCTATACGGATCATAAGAGTCTCATGTACTTCTTCACTCAGAAGGAACTCGATATGAGGCAGAAAAGATGGCTTGAACTAATCAAGGATTATGATTTGACCATCAATTATACTCCAGGAAAGGCTAATGTTGTAGCAGATGCCTTGAGTAGAAAGAGCACTGGAGGAGTGGAACAAGAATTATCACCGGAGTTGAGGAAGGAAATAAGCCAAGCCCAAATACAACTTTGGGAGAAAGAAGCTCATGAAGGACTATCGGCTTTACCAGTAGCCGATGAATTAAGTGTTAATCTGAAGAATGAGATAATCATGGGTCAATTGGACGATCCATTCATTGTGGAGGAGATGAGAAGGATTGATGAGGGAAGACCATTAGAATTTCACCTAGGAGAGTCGGGATCATTATGGTTCCAGAAAAGGATTTGCGTTCCGGATATTGATGAGACCAAGGAAGTTATACTCCGGGAAGCACATCAAACACCATACTCTACACATCCGGGAAGTACAAAGATGTATATGGATCTCAAGGAGTTATTCTGGTGGAATAACATGAAGAGAGAGATAGCACAATACGTGGCGGAATGCCATACCTGCCAAAGAGTGAAAGCTAAATATCAAAGTCCGGCAGGGAAGTTACAACCTTTACCAATCCCAGAATGGAAATGGGAGGAGATAGGAATGGATTTCATCACCGAACTACCCATGACTAATAAAAAGAAGGACATGATATGGGTAATCGTGGACCGGTTGACGAAAAGCGCACACTTCTTAGCAGTAAACCAGCAGGATAAAGGAGAGAAACTCATCGATCTTTACATCAAAGAGATCGTGAGTAAACATGGAGTGCCCAAGAAGATCGTGTCAGATCGAGGATCCGTGTTCACATCAGCATTTTGGAAGCAATTACATGAAGCTTTAGGATCCAAGTTAGACTATAGCACCTCCTATCATCCTCAGACGGGAGGACAAACAGAGAGAACAAACCAGATATTAGAAGATATGCTTAGGTCTTGTGCCCTAGATTTCGGAGGATCATGGGAGGAGCACTTACCACTAGCAGAGTTTTCATACAATAATAGCTATCAAAGCAGAATCAAGATGGCACCATTTGAAGCTCTGTATGGAAGGAAGTGTAGATCACCGATATGTTGGTATGAAGCAGGATCAAGCAAGGAGTTCAATCCAGATTATGTCAAGGAAAAGCAACAGATCATTGACATCATAAGAGATAGGTTGAAGATAGCTCAAAGTTGATGATGACCCACAAGTATAGGGGGTGTATCGTAGTATCTTCGATAAGTAAGAATGTCGATCCCAACGAGGAGCAGAAGGTGTTGACAAGCAGTTTCGATGAAGGATTCACTGTAAATGCTCACAGACAAGTATTCAGGGGGTTTTGATGTAACAGTTGAATAAAGTGCGAGTATGTAAAGTGCGAGAGTAACAATTGCAGCGAGTGGCCCAATCCTTTTTAGCACAAAGGACAAGCCGGTTTGTTTACTTATAAAGACCAAATGTTCTCGAGGACACACGGGATTTTAGTCTAGTGCTTTCGCTACATACGGCTAAATAATCTTCATTGTTATGATAAGTGTTGTGTGGGTGAACCTATGCTAATGTACCGCCCTTCCTAGGACTAATACATACTTGTGATTATACCCCTTGCAAGCATCCGCAACTACAAGAAAGTAATTAAGAATAAATCTAACCACAGCCTTAAACTCGAGATCCTGCGATCCCTCCTGCATCGATATACCAACGGGGTTTAGGTTTCTGTCACTCCGGCAACCCCGCAATTAGCAAACGAATACAAGATGCATTCCCCTAGGCCCATAAATGGTGAAGTGTCATGTAGTCGACGTTCACATGACACCACTAGAAGAATAACACCACAACTTAAATATCACACCATTGAATATTACTCAACCATAGTTCACTACTAACATTTAGACTTCACCCATGTCCTCAAGAACTAAACGAGCTACTCACGAGACATCATATGGAACATGATCAGAGGTGATATGATGATGAATAACAATCTGAACATAAACTTGGTTCAATGGTTTCACTCAATAGCATCAACAACAAGTAGAGATCGATACCGGGAGAGTTTCCCCTATCAAACAATCAAGATCAAACCCAAATTGCTACGGCGGTGACGGTGTCCAGCGGTGATGACGGCGGTGATGATGGTGGAGATGATGATGATGGTGATGGCGATGATGTCCAGCTCGATGACGGTGACGATGGCGTCGATTTCCCCCTCCGGAGGAATTTCCCCTGCCCGCCGGAGAGCTCTTTCTCTCTGGTGTTCTCCACCCCTGGAACTGTGTCTCGAGGTACCCTGTGGCTTAGGTTTTCGGGACGAAGGATTTCGCGAAGAAAAGGAGGCGAAAGGGTCGTGGCCCCCCAGACCACATGGCGCGGCCGGGGCCAGGTCGCGCCGCCCTAGGGTGTGGGCCCACCCTGGGTCCTCCTGGCCCCTCCTTCGGCTTCCTTCGTCATCTTGAAAAATAGGATTTTTGGTATAATTTCCTCCCACAGTTGATCTTCCGAAATATTGCGTTCGACGGTGCTTTTTCCAGCAGAATCCTGGCTCCGGTGCTTGATCCTCCAATAATGATGAAACATGCAAAATAGATGAAATAACATAAGTATTGTGTCCCAATATGAAATATATCAATGAATAACAGCAAATTATGATATAAAATAGTGATGCAAATTGGACGTATCAACTCCCCCAAGCTTAGACTTCGCTTGTCCCCAAGCGAAACTGAACTCGATAAACAGGACCACATGTTTATGGAGTGAAGAGTCGATAAATAAAATACGGACAAGAAGCATCATATTCATTCACACAGGACATTATAGTAAACAACCTCTTATAACTCATCTTGAAACAAGTATAAGGTAATCACAAGTAAAGGTGCATAAGAAATCATAATTGGTGATGGCAAACTTCGTTCTTGGTCAGAGAACAATTAACAGATTATATTTATCTCATTGAGCAGCGCTCTCATGTTAAAGTTTATAAGGCACAACTTGCATACTCAATCATAATGGTCTTCTCATGATCATTGATAACTTGCAAAGCTATATTCATTCAGATAAAACTTGTACTAAACAAGGAAGAATAAAAGACATGATGTAGCAAATCACAATATAATGGTTTGATCACAACTACTCAAATGCTTGCTTGAGATGGAGGGAAATAGGTTTTGACTCAACATAAAGTAAAAGACAGGCCCTTCGCAGAGGGAAGCAGGGATTAAATCATGTGCTAGAGCTTTTTCAGTTTTGCAATCATATAAAGAGAATAAAAGTAACATTTTGAGAGGTGTTTGTTGTTGTCAACGACTGGTAGCGGGTACTCTAACCCCCTTGCCAGACAACCTCCTAAGAGCGGCTCCCATATTATTTTCATTTTGTGTGGCACTCCTTCCAACCTTTCTTTCACAAACCATGGCTAACCGAATCCTCGGGTGCCTGCCAACAATCTCATACCATGAAGGAGTGCCCTTTTTATTTTAGTTTTATTATGATGATGACACTCCCCCAACCTTTGCTTACACAAGCCATGGCTAACCGAATCCTTCGGGTGCCGTCCATCAATCATATACCATGGAGGAGTGTCTATTTAGTTTAATTAATTTGGGACTGGGAATCCCATTGCCAGCTCTTTTTGCAAAATTATTGGATAAGTGGATGAAGCCACTAGTCCATTGATGGAAGTTGCCCAACAAGATTGAAAGATAAAACACCACATACTTCCTCATGAGCTATGAAACATTAACACAAATAAGAGATACTAAGTTTTGAATTGTTTAAAGGTAGCACATGAAGTATTTACTTGGAATGGCAGAAAATACCATGTAGTAGGTAGGTATGGTGGACACAAATGACATAGGTTTGAGTTAAGGTTTGGATGCACGAGAAGTATTCCCTCTCAGTACAGGTCTTTGGCTAGCAAGGTTAATTAGCAAGCATAAGAGTCGAGGGAAACAAACAAATATATATATGATAAAAACAATCATGCATCTTCCTTGTAAGCACAAACAATCTTAACTTCAGAATAGTAAGCTATGAGCTAACAAGAAAGACAATGAAACATCTACATGTATTTCTCTTTTCTACTTAAACCTCAAAGTGTTGTTGCTATTGACCAATGCTAAGTTTGCCAAAACCAAATAGATTTATTCAATGCTCCCAAAGTGATACCAATACTAACAACAAGGTGAATCATATAGTAGAGATTGCAAACTAAAATAAGATGTGCAATATGTAAATGATAAGACTTCTCATTAATATTCCATAACGATAACTCACACCAAGGGATACATAGATAACCAACTAAAGGAGAGATACTTCCAAACGCAACCCATCTTATATGATAACTTCCCTACTCATGATATGACACTACTTGACAATAAAAGTAAAAGGTAGTGATAATGTGATACCGCGGCACTCCCCCAAGCTTGGAACAAACCAAGGGGATGCCAATACCGATGATGAATTACTCCTGCGGCGATGGTGGTGATGAACTCCTCCCGCGCTTCTTAATAAGCTCCTTCAACTTTAGTTTCTCAGCTTGACAATTCTGCACTAAGATTCGAAGAGATTCATTGTTATCCGAAGTTGGCGATGACGACCTTGTGACGCGAATCGAGTGGTATTCAATCATTCTTCGGAGACGGCAATTCTCCTCCTGGAGTATCTCCACTTCTCTTCTTAGAGCCCGATATTGATCACAAAACTCATCGGTAATCCGTAGAACTTCTTCCATCATGGGGAAGGAGTCGAGGCTAAGAGCGGTGGTAAAGGTCCCTGCAGGTTATGAGAAAAAGAACGTCGAGTGTCAACAGATCCCACCAAGATTTGCTTGCTCCCTCCGGCTTGCTGCTCTTGTCTTGATGGCACCTCCTTCACTTCTTCCTCCGAAAGCCCCTTGCCCTTGTTGTTGGAGGCCATGGTGCTTCTAGACAAACAGATCCTGGCAGAAACAGCTCGAAACAAAACACGTCGAAAACACGATATAGGGACCTCCAGGGGTCCGGGGGATTATATAGCAAAATTTTTCACAACAAACGGAAAGTACCAGATCGAACGAGTCGGAAAGGCGACGGGCGGCGGACCATAGGTCGGCACGGGCCCAGCTTGGCCGGCCTATGGTGGCCCCCTCGTGCGTCCTTTCCACTCCGTTTCGAACTCGTAATTTCTCATATTTTCCAAAAACAGCGAAAATATTGTTCGGAAAGTAAATTGCGTACTTTTCATTACCAGTACTGTTACCTATTCAAAGTCGAGTTCTGGCGGACTGTCAATTTGCCCTTTGATGAAAGCTTCCGGTGTTTCCACTTGAATAATATCAACATCAACATTATAAGAATCACCCGAGATATAATGCTTGAGTCTTTGTCCATTCACCACTTGCGTAGCATTGCCTTGGAGAGAGCTAATTTTGATTGCTCCTGAACGATACACCTCCTCAACAACATACGGTCCTTCCCATTTCGAGAGTAATTTCCCTGCAAAGAATCTGAGACGAGACCGATACAATAGGACTTTATCCCCAATATTAAATTCTCTTTTGATAATCCTCCTATCATGCCATTTTTTAACTTTCTCTTTAAAGAGTTTAGCATTTTCATAAGCTTCACTTCTCCATTCATCTAGAGAACTCAATTGCAACAACCTCTTATCACCGGCAAGTTTAGGATCTTTATTTAATTCTTTAACAGCCCAATAAGCTTTGTGCTCTAGTTCTAAAGGTAAATGACAAGCTTTCCCATAAAACCATTTTATAAGGTGACATTCCCATGGGATTTTTATAAGCAGTTCTATAAGCCCAAAGTGCATCCTTCAATTTACTAGCCCAATTCTTTCTAGTTTTATTAACAGTCTTTCCCAAAATAGATTTAATCTCTCTATTTGATAATTCTACTTGACCACTAGTTTGAGGATGATAAGCGGAAGCAATTCTATGATTAATACCATACCTAGCAAGGGTTTTTCTAAAACCTCCATGAATAAAGTGAGAACTTCCATCAGTCATAATATATCTAGGTACTCCAAATCTAGGAAAAATAATATCTAAAAGCATTCTTAAAGAGGTCTCACCATCGGCACTTTTTGTAGGTATAGCTTCCACCCATTTAGTAACATAATCAACGCAACAAGTATATGAGTGTTACCTTCCGAAGACGGAAAAGGTCCCATGAAGTCAAATCCCCAACAATCAAACGGTTCAATAACAAGAGTATAATTCATTGGCATTTCATTACGTCTGGAGATATTACCAACCCTTTGGCATTCGTCACAAGATAAAATAAACTTTCTCGCATCCTTGAAGAGAGTTGGCCAATAAAAACCTGATTGTAGAACCTTTTGCGCGGTTCTTTCTCCGGCGTGATGTCCTCCATAAGCACTACCATGACATTTACTCAATATCTCCTGTTGTTCATATTCGGGACACATCTTCGCATAATACCATCCACTCCTTCTTTATATAAGTGTGGGTCATCCCAGAAATAATGCCTCAAATCATAAAAGAATTTCCTCCTTTGCTGAGCTGAAAAGGTTGGAGGCAAGTACTTGGAAACAATAAAGTTAGCATAATCAGCATACCAAGGACTATCTCGCGAGCTCACCTTTATTAAAGCCAATTGTTCATTTGGAAAACTATCATTAACAGGAACAGGATCATAAGCAATATTTTCCAATCTAGACAAATTATCAGCAGGATTATCAGCACCTTTCCTATCTACAATATGTAAATCAAATTCTTGCAAAAGAAGTACCCATCTAATAAGCCTCGGCTTAGCATCTTTCTTTGTCATAAGGTATCTAATTGCAGCATGATCAGTATGAATAGTAACTTTTGAATCAACAATATAAGATCTAAATTTATCACAAGCAAAGACTACAGCTAATAATTCTTTTTCAGTTGTAGCATAATTTCTTTGAGCAGCATCAAGAGTTTTACTAGCATAATGAATAACATTCAGTTTTTTATCTACTCGCTGTCCAAGAACAGGCCTACAGCAAAATCACTAGCATCACACATAATTTCAAAGGGTAAGTTCCAATCAGGAGGTTCAACTATAGGAGCAGTTGTTAAGGCTTTCTTAAGAGTTTCAAAAGCTTCCTTACAATCATCATCAAAAACAAATGGTACATCTTTTTGAAGAAGATTAGTAAGAGGCTTTGAAATCTTGGAGAAATCTTTAATAAATCTCCTATAAAACCCAGCATGACCAAGAACACTACGAATACCTTTTACATCCCTAGGATAGGGCATCTTCTCAATTGCTTCAACTTTAGCTCTATCAACTTCAATACCTCTCTCGGAAATTTTATGTCCCAATACAATTCCTTCATTAACCGTAAAGTGGCATTTCTCCCAATTAAGAACAAGGTTAGTTTCTTCACATCTCTGCAAAACTTTATCAAGGTTTCGCAAGCAACTATCAAAAGAATTCCCATAGACGGAAAAATCATCCATGAATACCTCTACAATACTCTCACAAAAACCATGAAAAATAGCAGACATGCATCTTTGAAAAGTAGCAGGAGCATTACATAAACCAAAAGGCATGCGTCTATAAGCATAAGTTCCATAGGGACAAGTAAAAGTGGTTTTCTCTTGATCTTTAGCTTTACAACAATTTGTGAAAACCCAGAATAACCATCAAGAAAACAAAAATGAGTATTTTTAGACAATCTTTCTAGCATTTGATCAATAAATGGTAAAGGGTAATGATCTTTCTTAGTAACTTTATTAACTTTTCGAAAATCAATGCACATTCTATACCCTACAACTACTCTTTGAGGGATGAGCTCATCATTATCATTAGGCACAACAGTCATTCCTCCTTTCTTGGGAACACAATGCACAGGACTAACCCATCTACTATCAGCAATAGGATATATAATACCAGCTTCAAGAAGTCGTAATACCTCATTCCTTACCACTTCCTTCATCTTTGGAATTAGACGACGTTGATGACCCACAAGTATAGGGGGTGTATCGTAGTATCTTCGATAAGTAAGAATGTCGATCCCAACGAGGAGCAGAAGGTGTTGACAAGCAGTTTCGATGAAGGATTCACTGTAAATGCTCACAGACAAGTATTCGGGGGTTTTGATGTAACAGTTGAATAAAGTGCGAGTATGTAAAGTGCGAGAGTAACAATTGCAGTGAGTGGCCCAATCCTTTTTAGCACAAAGGACAAGCCGGTTTGTTTACTTATAAAGACCAAACGTTCTCGAGGACACACGGGATTTTAGTCTAGTGCTTTCGCTACATACGGCTAAATAATCTTCATTGTTATGATAAGTGTTGTGTGGGTGAACCTATGCTAATGTACCGCCCTTCCTAGGACTAATACATACTTGTGATTATACCCCTTGCAAGCATCCGCAACTACAAGAAAGTAATTAAGAATAAATCTAACCACAGCCTTAAACTCTGAGATCCTGCGATCCCTCCTGCATCGATATACCAACGGGGGTTTAGGTTTCTGTCACTCCGGCAACCCCGCAATTAGCAAATGAATACAAGATGCATTCCCCTAGGCCCATAAATGGTGAAGTGTCATGTAGTCGACGTTCACATGACACCACTAGAAGAATAACACCACAACTTAAATATCACACCATTGAATATTACTCAACCATAGTTCACTACTAACATTTAGACTTCACCCATGTCCTCAAGAACTAAACGTGCTACTCACGAGACATCATATGGAACATGATCAGAGGTGATATGATGATGAATAACAATCTGAACATAAACTTGGTTCAATGGTTTCACTCAATAGCATCAACAACAAGTAGAGATCGATACCGGGAGAGTTTCCCCTATCAAACAATCAAGATCAAACCCAAATTGCTACGGTGGTGACGGTGTCCAGCGGTGATGACGGCGGTGATGATGGTGGAGATGATGATGATGGTGATGGCGATGATGTCCAGCTCGATGACGGTGACGATGGCGTCGATTTCCCCTCCGGGAATTCCCCGGCGGATTCCTGCCCGCCGGAGAGCTCTTCTCTCTGGTGTTCTCCGCCCCGCAGAGGCTGTAACTCTTCGCGAGGTACCCTCGTGGCTTAGGTTTTCGGGACGAAGGATTTCGCGAAGAAAAGGAGGCGAAAGGGGTCGTGGGCCCCCGACCACATGGCGGCGCGGCCGGGGCCGCCGCGCCGCCTAGGTGTGGGCCCCCCTGGGTCCCCTGGCCCCTCCTTCTGGCTTCCTTCGTCATCTTGAAAAATAGGATTTTTGGTATAATTTCCTCCCACAGTTGATCTTCCGAAATATTGCGTTCGACGGTGCTTTTTCCAGCAGAATCCTGGCTCCGGTGCTTGATCCTCCAATAATGATGAAACATGCAAAATAGATGAAATAACATAAGTATTGTGTCCTAATATGAAATATATCAATGAATAACAGCAAATTATGATATAAAATAGTGATGCAAATTGGACGTATCAGTCGACAGTAAAGCTATGCAGACCAAAAGAGAAGGACATGGGAGCCACAAGTTGGAGACATGGTATACCTTAAGGTAAGTCCGATGAAAGGTCTTCAGAGATTCAGACTAAAGGGAAGTTGAGCCCTAGATACATCGGACCTTTCAAGATACTAAGTCAAAACCGAGGGTTAGCCTTTGAATTGGATCTACCGGGAAGGTTAGCTCAAGTACACAATGTGTTCCATGTGTCACAACTCAGGAAAAGACCCCAGATGAGCCAGTATCACATGATGAGCTTGAGTTACAACCAGACTTGACCTACATCGAGAAGCCAGCTAAGATTCTCGAGGAGAACTAGAAACAACTCAGGAATAGAGCCATTAAGTACTGCAAGATTCAATGGAAGCATCACCCGAGAGGGAAGCCACCTGGGAAAAGGAAGAAGACCTGAGGAAAACATACCCCGAACTGTTCAGGTATTACAA
This sequence comes from Lolium multiflorum, assembly GCA_030979885.1. Taxonomy (NCBI): domain Eukaryota; kingdom Viridiplantae; phylum Streptophyta; class Magnoliopsida; order Poales; family Poaceae; genus Lolium; species Lolium multiflorum. The sequence goes on along the minus strand of CM061751.1, from coordinate 90,555,333 downwards.
CCACAACTTCGGGACGAAGTTTTCTTTAAGGGGGAAAGGCTGTAATGTCCCAGGATTAGAGACGATCGAGGGGTTGATTTTAGAAAGGGATGTGCACTGCATCGTAAATTCTTGGAAATTTCGCGCTTTTAAAACAAAACTGCATCGACGGGGGACAAGTTTCTCTCTCGACACCTTACAGGGTTAGGGTTTTGAGAGTGGGACAAACTTGCTTCTCACCTAACTAACTTAGGGCTCCTTTGATTCAAAGGATTTACATAGGAATTGTGTAGGATTTGGTTCGTATGGGAAAATTTCCTATACATGTTGTTTGATTCATAGGAACATAGCCTATAGGAAAAATTCCTATAGGAATCTTGTAGTGTAATTCCTATAGGAAAAAAACATTAGCTCATACCTCATGGAAAAATTCCTTTGCTACAATCAAACAAACTTCATATTTCTATAGGATTCAAGTAGACATGCCATTCCAATCCTATACATTTCCTATTCCTATGTTTTTCCTATCCTTCAAATCAAAGGAGCCCTTAGGGTTTTGAGAAGAGAGGAGAGATAGTGCATTACAACTTAAGTTGCATGATTGAATTCAAACACAAGTTGCATTTGAATTTCAAATTCAAACACCATATGAATATCTCATCATTCAATATTGAGGTAATTCTTTAAACAAATTATAAATAATAAAGAATATGAACAATACAAATATTAAGTAAAGATCATTAGAGAAAATTAGAGCTTTATTGATAATCACACAAGATACATTGTCTTTACAATATTCAGAATTGAAATATAAAATATTACAACACATTACAAGAATTGACAAAAAGGAAAAAGAAAAAGAAATATTACAACCTAATGAAATTTCCTAAACTACAAGTTGATCTTCTTGAAATCCTTGACCAACTTGCACTTCATCTTGATCATCTCCAAGTCTCTGCAAACACACAAAGAAGAGAAACAAGTTATGCCAAGTGGCAAAGCCACTTGGCAGATTAGCAAAAAGAAAGTAAAATGTGAGGATATGACCAAGAACCAGCCGAGTTGATCCACTCACAAGCACCAGGTACACACACACACTAGCTGCTCACACAGCTAGTGTGCATGCACAACAGCACCACACACACAGTGAGTCACCAACAGGTGCCAGGCCCTGTTGTCGACCAGAGAAGGATGGGCAGAGCATACTTAAGCTTTTCACAGCAAACCCTAGACATTTGCATCGACAATGAACTTCACCAGGGTAAGAATAGCAAGAACACTTAGAACAGGAAGAACAGCAAACCACCAGAAACCATCCAGGGACAGTTTCACCAAGAACTGTCAACTGTGAGCAAGCACCAGATGGAGTAGAGCAAGCTCAAGCTTGTAAGGAGGAGCAGGGCAAGCAAACCAAGCATCACAGAAGCAATCCTCTACACCAACACCAATTTCTAGGAGCTGGAGTGAGGTATACCCAGATGAACATGAGCAAACCATGGTTTTGCTCATAATTAAGCATGTGCATATGTCACAGAAGCAAAAAGGGTAGAAACCTTGTTTGTGTCATCATCTGGTTACTAAACCATTTGGTGCAAGCAAATATGGAAGAAGCCAATAGGTTAATCAACCAAGGGAACATTGGTTGGATCAAAACACTGACACCACCAAGGAAATCCAGCAAGGGTTGATCCTATCTAGTCAACCATGAACACTTAGCACCTATAGCTAGCTATACCATCAGACAAATAGACAAACCTTTGTCTATATAAATTATCAGCATCAAAAGCCACTGGAAGTCCAGTCTTGGATCAACCAGTGAGCAATTATTCACTTACAGCAAGCATTCACCAACCACAGCAAGCCACAGAGAGGGGGAGCTACCCATGACAGCATCAAAGAGCTGTCAGGGCCACCTCAACCCACAGCCAACACCTTAAGCCACCACATCATCACCCAATAGGGTTCAGTAGTGGGCTAGGGTACCCAACCAGTGGTTGGCATCCATCTAGCCTTGCCAAATTCATTGAAAGAATCATCACTGAATTACAGTTCATCTCATTTATCCAGTAAACAAGCACAAGCTACCCAGATAAATGAATCAAATAAGTCATCAGTAACTAGAACACTTGCAAATGATCCCAAGGATCACTGCAAGCATCAACAGATGCTTGATCAAGCAAAACCTGCACCATCACAAGGCATGGTAATACACAGTCACCAAGATAAGCATCAGATAGGCACAAGCAGGGAATAAGCAAGCAATCAACAAGCATCTGATGATCATTTGATCACCAGAGCTTGCTAAAGCAAGCTAAAGCCTGCTAGAATCAATTCTAGCATCATCACAAGGCCCAGACAATTAAATTCACCATATAATTGAACAATTGCATCACAGATAAGTGAATAAAGCATAATAATTGTATCCAGAAGCACTCCATCAAGGGATGGAGCTGTTAATGTAACAGATAGGCTCAATTGAGCATGTCCATGAATTAGAGCCCAGATAATAGCACATCAGGAGCACTGGCACTTGCCAAAGGCAAGGATCATCACAGAATGATCAAGACAGAAGCAAGCAATTGCATACACAGGAGAGGCATGGATACAGAGCAACAACAGGAGTCAAGAAAATTAAATAAAGCATCACAGTATGCTTATGAACAAGAGCTCATAAGCTAGAACAGCAGGTGCTAGAGAAGAACAACACAACACAGTAGTTAGGATCCATGGCAGATGCACATCAGCAGCACAGCAGCACAGCAGCACAGCAACATAGCACAGCAGCATACGCGCAAGCTAGGAAGGCGCAGTAGCAGCACATCGACACGGCAAGCATCTCCACATGGAGAAGCAGGCCAGTGGCCGAGCTAGATAAAGAGGAGGAGGAAGGAAGAGAGTAGAACAGAGAGGGAGAGAAGGAGGCGATGGAGTACTCACAGGTGAGGATGAACGAGGAGCTCGACCATGGCGGCACGGCAGCACACGCCGGGCGAACGGCGGTGCCAGGCCAAGCCGAGCCAGGCACGACCTCGCCGCAACGCCAGCACCACCACGGCGAGGCACACGGCCGCGCCACGGCGCCAGGAGCGTCGGCGGCAACGAAATCGCCGCGGCACACCACGGCAGGCGAGCAGAGGCGATGGGGATGAGTCGAGGAGGCGGCGAAACACAGATCGGCGCGGTGGATCTGAAGTGCCGTCGAACGGAGGTTTAGATGCGCCGTATCTCGCCGGCGGCGACGGCCCGAGTTGGCCGGAGTAAATCGGCGAAGGCGGCAGCGACGCTGGAGTCGCGAGAGCGAGGAGGTTAGGGTTCGCGAGGAAGAGAAGGGAAGGGGACGGGTGCATCCGACCGAGCCCAACGTGCGGCTCGGGTTAGGGTTAACCCACTGGGCCACCCTGACAGGTGCGCCCAGGGGCATTTTGGGTTTTTCACAATTCCAAATAAAGTAGAAACTTTGAAAATGCATAGAAAATTATAAATAGCTCTAAAAAAATTAAGAATATGAAAATTACTCAGGATAACATTCTCTATCATAATAAAATATGAAATGGAATTTTTGAAGACAAACAAGATTAAGTCCAAATTTGATGATTTAAATAATCATTTAAATCACACCTGATATTTTCAATAATGAAAATAAGTCCATAAATTCTTTTGGACTTTAAAAACACATTGACAACATTTCAAGGTAGTATTTTAACATAAACAGGATATCCCTAAATCATTCTTAGTATTAACCTCTCACATGAAATGATAAAAACACCGGAAGGGGGGAAACAACCCTAAAAGCTGAATCATGCATAATTGCTTCTTTAACCATTGCCCTTATCGGACAATGATGCTACTTTTTAGCAACAGAGGACAAGGGTCAGTCCACACCATCCAACTGCAACACTTTGCAGTGTTCAGCAAGTTCATCACTTGCTCATGTCATTTGAGTATTTTTACCAAATTACTTGCAAAGTACTATGTTTATCACTATTGCATAAAAAGCAAAACCACTATTTTCTTAACTATGAATATGACTAAGTGGTGGGCAATGGAACCATGGATTGTGTTGATATGGTGGAGGTTCCATTGCAAGGGTTTATATCCATCTAGGATTAAACAACAAATGTCGTCCAGTGATTCTTGTGCCGTAATACCCGTGTTAACCATAAGATCTGGAGTGGGACGGAATAGTCAATCGTATTTCCACCTCTTGTACATCAACGGATGCGCTTGCCGTAGACACTTGTATCCTGAGGGACAAGCGGTGGGCTGGGGAAGCCTAAAGTCCCCACGGTAATGCGGTCTATGATGGATTGTAAGGTGTCCGGAACGGTCTATCTATGTTGATAGGGCAGGGCATACAAATTGTTCGGAACGGTCTACCTTATCGGTATAGGGGAGAACAAATGCCTGGGTCGGTCTCACCATAGATATAGGGGAAGACAATCTTACAAAAGGGTGGGTGTGCGAGGTAGCGGAGGAATATGATTGGCTATGACCTTATACCGGGCCTCACACCGAAGGAAGTGTGGACGGGAAAGCTGCCCGGTTGGCACCAAGGTTAAGATCTCTTATGGGTAAAGCAACACACCTCTGCAGTGTAAAGAATCGTGACTGTCACTCCTGTTCGGGATTTGGAACTACGAACGCGCCGGAAAGGAACTCCATGAAGTTCTAGTAAACCGGTGAAGGCTGACGGACATAGTTCTTTGGAATAAAAGCAACCTCTTGAAGAAATGTTTATCAAAACCTGCATTGTATTAGACTTTCTGGTCTGATATCGTAGCTAGTGCATTAAACACCTCTTTTCTATAATGAACTTGTTGAGTACGCTCGTACTCATACCACTCTTAAATCCCCTGCTTAGATTGTCTGAACCATGGAGGAGGACAACGACAACCCTGAAGGAGCCGAAGTCATCGGCTATGAAGAACCAGGCCTCTCTGGAGGTGTTGAACGTGTAGACTATCTCATAGTCTACGGAACCGGGAGGGTTCCGGAGGAGAGCAAGCCTAGACCGATCAAGTAGTAGTAGTATCCGAGCAGTACGAACTCTAAGTACTTAACTGCTCGAGGGAATAAATGTATCACCTAGTAAGACTCTTATATTGTAAGTTAAGTTGGGTTCGCCTCGAACCCAGGAGTATCCCTCTTAGGACCCAAGAGGAGCTCCGAGATGATATGTATATGTTGCTTGTAATAATAAATGAATGAGTTATGGACCTGCTATGTTCTGTTGTACTACTCTGAGGGATGCAATATTTGCGGATTGGTACTTCGTGAATGTTATATCAACGACTGGCATACTACAACATGCAGTGGTATGCAGGGTCACCACATGTCTGCACCGTTTTGCTGCTCTAATAGGCTCTGGTCTTTTGGGAATTGGGAGAATGGCTGGGTGCGGAGCTAGCGATCGCTACGTCAGTGTGACATCGACCACGATGAAAGTTACCAGTGAGGGGCCAGAGGCAAGTCGACGCTGCTCCTTCATCTCATCCTCTGGTGGCACGGCGAGTCTGCTAATACGGCGGCAGTATCGCATGGTATCTCCCAAAATTAAATTCCCACTCACTCTCCATACGAGTTTGCTCTCCTTTCAATAGTGCACTCTAATTATTTTTAATTGTTACCAAGATTTGATTTGCAGCATTGCTCGGTGTGGCTAGAGTAGAGGACGGGCAGCCAAACCAAGATTTGTTGGAAATAGTGCTGCAGTGTCCATGGCCTCAGGTATATTTGTGATGTCCGTCCAACTAATGACATCATCATAATGTGTGCGATTGAGAAAATAAGATTTCGGTTAAGTGCCGGGTGTGTTGCCTCTTTCACTGGCCAAATCTTCACGTGAACTCATCTGCACATAGTTAATGGATTACTATAAATAGGTGTGGCTTCATCTTGAGCCTCACATGCGGTTTGGGCATTCCAGCATCATATCATTAGGAAATAAATTAAAGCTCCCAGACAAGCATGAGCAAAGCCCAACTCTTTCTTTCATGTATGGCACGGTATGTTTAGGATTCCAGCAAATACATTAGTTTTTTATGGCAAAAAAGAGATAAAACCCGAAAGGAGAGCAAGCCACATTACTGTGCAATACAGAAGAACGTTTCCATTTTTTATACCAGATCTTCCTTAGATTTTAGGTTCTACTATGATTCTCAAGCAGTACTAAATCATTCCCTACCATGATCTCCCAGTATATGTGCCGAGGTTGACAGAGAATTTCCTATACCATTGTACCAACTGACAATCAAGTGACTACATATATGATGATCTCTTCTTGATTCATTTAAATTGAAAGAGTCAACTCATTCCATGTTATCAATGCATGATTTTTTTTATAAACATGTAAATGCATGATATCTCCGTGAAACGTTTCTTCTTTATAAGATCCAACCAGATTTAATAAGTAGTTTTGATTGTGTGTATTCAACATTGTGTTGGTATTTTAACTGCAATATATGATATTTCTTCTTGCTCGATTGTCCATGTAGATTTTATATCTGAAATTTTCCTACTATGTCACGGTAATGCGCGGTGCTTCAGCCCTAGAGGACAAAACCCTCAACATCATTATTATGTAACGATTATGATGAGCTCTTATGTGTTCTCCATGTCGAACGCTTTACCAATTACTGTTCTCCAACAGTGAAAGTAAACCGCCAACAATAACGACATGAATATTGGATGGTACTCCATAGGTTGAGGCCACACAATAACTTCACATCAAAAGTGAATCCAATGTACTTTGCAAGATTCTCTTCAATGTGTGTACAAAACGAGTTAGCCGGTTGACAATCAAGAGTTGAATGAACAAAGCAACCATATCTAAGTAAATAGCAATATGCATAAGAGAACTTTTTTCACAATTGTTCATGCTGAAAAAAATCATCCCTAATGCCCGCAGCAACGCGCGGGGTATCAACTAGTGTTTATAGACAAGCTAACCTTATCCCTATTCTCCAGGTCAGCTCCTGGGCTTTTCAAATTCTTATATCAAGACCTGAGTGAAAAAAGTTAGCTTTGAAACAAGAGATAACAAATAAATCTTGTTCAGTTCATATGAACAAATATAATATGAGTTTAATTGCAAAATTTTAGATGTACCATGATCTTAGCTTCCTCTTGGAGGTAGCGTTCTATTGGAATGTATATATCATTTTTCTGACTTGCTGCTAGCACTTCTAAAGACATATAGGAGACTGGGTGAGTATAGGATGCATAACCTTTAGCATTTCAATATACCAAAATTGCACGCAGACGAACCTTGTTTATGGCTATAAATCTAAAAGTACAATTCTTTGATGAATGGAGTTCTCATCATCCTTTGGTTCACCTGGATTCGACAGTAAGAAGAGCAAGTTAGGCTATAAAAACACCCTGTTAAGTTTCACGATCTGAAATATGAATGGATTATTCAAAGAGAAAACAAAGATATGTCTTCCCCATATTTTTTGCATGAATTTTTAAAATAGCCAGCTATAGCCCCTCAGAGAGGTGTGGCTAAGTGCATTGGCCCGCTAAAAGGTGGCTATAGCGGGTCTAGCCGTTTTCGCAGGCTGCTGCTATAGTCTATAGCCGGCTATTTAAAACCCTTAGCCATTTTCTCACTTGGAATGATTTTTCGTCGATTTTCATCGAGAAGTTTTTTCCTAGAAGTTTCCGGAGTCCGGTTAACACATTTTTTAGTACAAGATGCCTTGGAATCAGTCCTGTTAAGGACATGTTTTGTTGTTCATATGTCAAGGGCTAAAGGTGCATAATCGTGTGTGCCCATGTCACTGCAATTTTCTCCAGTTTGTATTGCGTTAACTCTTCTGGCCGATGGAAAACAAGCTTATGACCATTATTGTTAGGTTGACTTGGAAACTGTGTTATTAGTGTTATGTAAGGCTTCCTGATATGCTAATATTTCTTCCAAGAAATATACATAAGCCTATATTTAGCAATAATGCAAATCTTGGTTTTCCCTTTCCAATGAATCTCGCATTGATCTTGTCAGTTGCTATCTCTGAAACGAATAGATAGGGTAACATTAAGCTCTTTCTGCCAAGTATTTGTTAGAATAACTGCACCCAGGAGAATGCCCTTAGAGTTAGCTTTATATGACATGTTCAGAGTAATCAACTAGAGCTTTGATAACACGACCATGTGTCAGGAAAATGTTGTTAATCTCCCCAACCTCTATATAGTCTATACTCTGCTCTGCCATGCAATGTCAATTGAATAGGTTCAGAAGTGCTTTGCACTTCAAATATCTGATGGTAACTGAATGTATGTTGCATGCATAGAAAAGTTTCCTTCAAATGTAAAGATCATGGCTGTGATACTAAAGGCAACTGTTGTTTTGAAAAAGAACAAGGGAAAGAAGATAAGTGAAAATGATGAAGTTGATTCAGGCAAATGGACAGAGGTGCCCAAAGCAAACCTTATTACAAACTAACAAAAATCTTTCGAGAGCTCCAAGCTCCTGATCGCGGCGAGCCACTTCACGGCATTGTTTCTGTCTTTTTTTTGATAAAGGGAATATATTAATATCAAGAAGATACCAATTACACCCAGCCTCTGCAACAACACCTTAATGGCACTACGGATGCACACAGCCAAAAACAAGAAAAGAAAACTAAGAAATAAAAGTCCCGCTACAGTATCTCGGGCCTAACAACAGCAATACATCCACCGCCAAGACAACACCTGAATTACAGACTAGTCTCCGCTCTCAAAACAAATGCCTCCACCAAGGACATTGCCAGGCACAACCAATTAAGGCCAGACCTTGGGTTTTCACCCTGAAAGGTAGGACTCTGCACTTCCCTGTGTTGTCGCCCCCACTTTCATACCGCAGCTGTGAAGCCCGAAACACCAAGGAAGTCCCTCAACATCACAAAGACTTGAACCTCCCTTAGCTAGTCCTCCCCTCTGGCCTCATGAAATTCTCTTCTTCCGACTTTCATCATGGATCCATAGTCACTTGATGTCAATCAAAGAAAAAGAGCTTCGCGCCGCTCCCTCAGAACCAATCGGTCGGAATAAAAACATGGGTGCGCACGACCGAATACCTCCGATCCAACAAACTCCAGGCAAAAGCACTGTTACATTCATCGGCAGAGCCTTCCGGAACTCAACAATCCGGCCAGATCACGAGTCCAGGCCTCCGGTAGGTCCTCCTCTTCACGCAAGAGAGGCCCTAGGACCGCCGCCTTTATTCAGGTCGGACCCCACGTCGGCGACCATCCTGGGCTGGCCACTCCAACCCACCACCGGCGACACCGACGCCGGCTTCCAAGCTCCTCCATCATGCCGCCGGAAAGCGGTGATAGATCGATGGATCCACCACCACCAACCGCAGGCCGACCCTCTCCGACGAAGAAGATGGCCACCTCCACCGTCGTACCCAAGGCTGCTGCCCCGGGCGACCTCGTGGCGCGAGAGAAACCCGAGATCGCCTCCACACACGGCCGAGAGGCGGGGGGAAAGTGGCGCAGATCATGGCCTGGCCGCTGCCCGCCACCAGCCCCTCCGGCGTGCTGCGGTGAAGATCCGGCGGAAGGCAAGGGGCTGCCGCTTCTGGCCGTCGCGCAGAGGTCTGGCCGCCGCCGCCCATCACCAAATCCGACCGGCCGCAGCGAGCGTCGAGGGATCCCGGTCGCCGTCCCAGCGCGGCAACAAGGAGAGGCCGCCGCCGCTGCCACGCCCCGCGGCCTTTGCCCGGAGGCGCTACCGGCGGCGGCGGCAGCGGCGGTGTGTGTTTAGGGTTTGGGAGGGGTGCGGGAGGAGGAGTCCAAGGAGGGGTTTGGGAGCACATTGACTTTCTATCTAACCATTGACCCCTTTATGTTACAGCTCCCTGATGAAGCCAAGGAGCTGGACAAAAAACTTTGCCAGATAACAAAGGACAAGAATGAGGCTTTGCGTGGCCAAGATTTTGAGAAGGTATACAATTATTTTGTAGATATGCTCTGAGTTTTATATGAAGGTTCCTAAATGGTCTGCTTTAGTAAGATTGTTTTACATGCAACGTATGAGTTGATTTGGCTGTTTGTACATTGTATTGTATGATACCTCGCAATCTAGTAGAAGCCAGCCTTTTCTTCCTTTTTCTATTGTATTGTAACAAGAAATAACTGTTGCTGTTTCTTCCATGTTATCTTAATGTTGTTGTTTCTTAACAGGCTGGGAAATTAAGAGATGAGGAGATGGAGATGAAGGCTCGATCAAGTAACTACTAGTATTGACAAGAGCAAGGAAATGATTAAATCTGTAAACAAAATAAGGTGTTCAAGGAATAATTTCCAGTTAGATGCTTCGATTTGGGTCACTCCTGGTTAGAGTCTGCAATGTGATTGCAGGTCGCAGACAAATGTTGGATTCTGCAAGTTAGTTTCTATAAGTTAGATTTTGCTTGCAAATGTTGGTTCCCCCGCCAGGGGCGAAACCTAGCGCCGCCAAAGCTCCGCCCCACCTGGGCCTCCCCTGCCACTGCCACAGGCGGCCTCCTCCGCGGCGGTTGCGGCACCCCGCTGCCAAAGGTGGTCGGGGAGTTCCTGGGCGCGCGGTGGAGGACCAGCTCGTGGGGGCGATGGCGGTCGGGGCTGGAGGATGCCGAGCCGATGGGCTCGGGCGGGGGGCTGCGGTGGTGGCTGCTCGTCGGCGCTGCCAAGGTCGCGGCTGCTCTGGCGGCGGTTGCCCTCGGCGCGGGGCCTGCGGGGCGGCCTGGTCGGCGTCCTCCCAGATCGAGATCCGCTCGATTTGGGGGATTGCATGTCGGCCTCGCTCAAGGAGGCCAGGGCGGCAGCCCTGGGACGCCTTAATGGCGTTGGTGGTGTCGGGGCCATGCCCCCGACAGTAGGCAGCCGGCAGGGGAGGCCGGTCTGCATCTTCGGCGCCGGCGGCTGGCCGGAGAAGAGGATGCCGGGGCAGCGGCCCCGGGGACGCGGTGGTGACGGGGATGTGCCGTCCCGGTGGCTGGTGGTCTGTGCTCGTCCGGCATTTTGGGTTGTCCCCGCGATAGCCCAGTGGAGGTGGCTATCTTGGGTCTCCGGATGAAAATCTTGCCCGACTTGGTCGGTGCCGACAACGGCGTCGCCTTCGGGCGTCGCTTTCCTACTTGAAGGCGTTGTCGTGGAGTCCAGGCACCCCTCCGCCCATCATTCCAGGGTGAATACCCAAATTCGGCTTGCCAGATTGGATGACGGTGGCGTCTTTGGATGTCGTGACCTCGTTGGAGGCGTCATTTTTTGGAGTCTTGGAAGCCTCTTGTTGTCGATGCTTGCACCACTGGTTTGGGTCGAGGTCTTCGGGTACCGTCGGGTGCGAGTGCCGCTGGCTTGCTTCTTGCGGCCTGCCTCTCCCCGCGAAGCTTGAAAGGCCTAGCCGTTCCTTTCGGCTCTGACTTCCTTTCCAGGGACGTGGACCGGGCCGTCGTGGTGCTTGCCGTTGCCGTCGTGCTGGTGTCATTCGACGACGCTCCATACCTAGTTGAGCTAGGTCGTGTGGCCAAGTGTGGTTTTCGCCGGTTTTCCTTAAAACTGTGCCGTGTAGGTTTTTCTTTGTCCGGTCTTCCTTATAAAACACGGGTGTCGAATTTGTATCGGTTTTCGGTCGGTTTTCCTTATAAACCGGCTAAATTTTCCTCTTCTTAATGAATAGGCAGAGCTTCTGCCGATTGCTTAAAAAAAAGACCATGGTGCTTGCGAATGATGGTTCCAGACCATGCTGGTTACAAATACTTTTGATTTCGGGTACCAATAAATAATGTCCACATCACTAGGGCCTGACGCAGTGGTACCCCGTACGTGTTTTGTGTTCTAGTAGGAATCTGCTTGCATAGCAGGCCTAGTTTTTGAGGACAATTAGGACTGCCGTGTGTCCGTGTCCTAGTAGTGGTGTAGGTTGTCTAGTACGAATCGGTTCTTCCGAGTCGGCTGCTGCGCCTGTATAAGCAGCGCGGTGGTTCATCGAGGTGTTGGTCTAGTTTCATGCCATCAATCGGTGGACGAAATCCATCAATATTGCAGCTACACACGTACGTAACGACTCGAGAAGACGAGAATGGCTGAGCTTGCCGCCGGCAATTGCATCCCCGTCACCGACATCACCAACGTCGATGATGGATCCAAGGGCACGCAGCCTGTCGATCTACATGCATCTGAGGGAAATCACTGCCACGCCATCGACATCGACATCGACATCGACGTCGATGATGGGTCCGACGGCACGCAGCCTCTTGATCAACATGCAGCTGAGGCAAATCACCGCCACGCCATCGACATCAATGGCGGTATGATCGACCACCCACCAGAGTCTATCGAATGCGCGGTTTGCATGGAGCGTGCCGAATGGGTGGCAGTCGGTCCGTGCGGCCACCGCGAGATCTGCTCCCAATGCGCAGTTCGAATTCGCTTGGTCGAGGGCAATCGTCGGTGCTGCATCTGTAGAGCGCTCTGTCCCACGGTGATCGTTACCGGGGCCGGCGGCGAGAGGCACATCCACAGTAAGCTTGCTGCCGCTTCCGACGGGCGGGTTGGCAAGTACTGGTACCACGAGGCCTCGGCGGCCTACTTCGAAAGCAAGGAGCAGTACAGGGCAGCGAAGAGAGCTTGCTCGGAGCAAGCAGCTGAGGAGGACATTGCAGACGAGAACGACGATGTCGACCCATCTTCGCCTTTCCGTCTTTTCCTAGTTTATCTAGTCATCAATTTTTTTGGTGGCACGATGCTTTGCGCCGGTCTCGCTGCGGCTGACATCCATTGGGGTCATAAACTTGCAATGTTACTAGGGGGCGGCTTTGGCTGCGCAGCGATAGCAACCATTTTTTGGTTTTTGGTTGACTGGTTTAGAGGCGGGCAGTAGTAGGCCCAACATTACAACAGTGGCTTTATTTCAGTACTGGAGTGCCGTGGAGTCTGTATCTGACGAAGCTGTGTGTCTTACCCAAAGTCATACAGTATTTGGGAGTGCCGTGGAATACTCTTGTAGGCTGAATATGTGAGTATAAATTTACATGGATGCAACTGGCCGCCCTCTCTGCGCATGGGGTTTGCTCCTCGAAAATATCTTTTTACAGTGAACGGTACCTACAGCAGTGACGTCAGTAATGATGTCAGCCATGTGCTGACCAATTTTATCACAAATTTGTGAAACAAATTTGAAACATAATTGAAACATAACTGAAACACTAATATTTTTGTGAAACAAACCGTAGTGACGTCAGCAATGATGTCATCAGTTTCACTTTTTGTCAGACTGTTTCACAATATTTTCCATGTATCACTTTAGTTTCAAAAAAGTTTCACTTATGTTTCAATTATTAGTTTTATATTAGACAAATATTAAAAGCCTCACCAATCTCAAAGCAGAGAGTGGATGGTAGATGTGACACCTACACCTACCGGCTCCTTTAAAATCACTGCTCTCGTTTGCTCCTCTGCTCAATCTATTTTCCACTCCCTAGTGCGGCGCCTTGTAGACCAAGTTACATGTAACTCGTTTAGAAATAAATAAATAATGGCACTTTAAGTTAAAAAAAATATGAAAACGATCCTAGATATAGATAATGATGTATTCTATAAACGCGAAAAAGTTTCAACCCGAAAAAATAACAAGAGTGGAAATGAAGTAGTAGTGAGCGGTGCAAAGTTTGAAACATCAAAAAACTGTCAGATTTTTCATTTTTGTGTACCCCAAAATATAAGGTGTTTTGAGATGAGATTTGGCACGTTGGTATAATGCATCATTATCAACTTCTACGATTTTTTTTTCAGATTTCTTTGAAACTTTAAAATACAATTTTTTATTTTATTTTAAAAGGCTTACACGTAGTAGAAGCTACATTTGTAGTTGGGTAAAGTCTGAAAAAAACCTTGAACTTGTTGGGGGTGTCCGAATCAAACCTCGAACTTCCAATACCGGAAATCAGCACCCTCAACTCATAAATCCCGGTCACTTCTCGTGAGGCGCTCGTTTTAGGCGGGATTCGCTGACGTGCCCACGATCAACGCTGGGATTGTTGACTTCTTCTTAATTATTAGCATATGATCTGAAGAGGGAAACATAGGCGTTCTTGTTGCCGTCCTTGAACCTTGATCTATCCAATATATCTCTCACACGCACATACCAGCAAATACCGAGCAGCTTGCACATAGCAGCAACTAAGCGCTACCCAGTAGCTAGCTTAACATGCAGCAGAAACGAGAACGCAGAGCAGCTGCGCCTAGCATCAGAACGGGAAGTCGCGCGGTGCACGGCGAGCTGCATGGCCACGGCGGGGGAAATGGAACCTTCGATTCAAGCTGAGCAGACGCCATGGGATGAGCTCCGCCAGGCGCCTCGTGGGCGGAGAGGATCGACCGCAGTGTGAGCCGAGGCAGTTTTGGGCAATCCATGGCGATGCGGACGAACTCGATCGGGCAGACTGCGAGGTGAGGAGCGGTCGCAGTAGCACCATCACCGGCACCTGCTCGCCAAGCTGCTCTTCGCGGTGTCCCTCCTCTCGTCGCAGCTCCGTGCACCACCTCTTCTTGCCAAAGTACACCACGCCCAAGGCACCCACTGACCATTACGTACACGGTTCTCTCTGTTGATTAAGCAGGTGCGGGCGAGAATTGGCGGAGGCGCTATGACAGCATGTCTGGGCGCTGGTGGCGGCTGCAGAGTGCAGAGCACGTCGTGGCAAGGTGGCTGGAGCCACCGGCGTCCGATCCACCCGGAGGTGGCGAAGAGGTTGCGTGTGGGGCGGTAGGAGTGGTCTGCGGGCACGAAGCCACGGTGCCTCGCCGTGCCTCACCGACGCGCCCGTGCCTGATGTCAAGCAGCTTCTGCTCGCTGCTCTCAGCCTAAGCCATCTTGTCTGTGTGACTGTTCGGCGGAATCGGCGATTCTGGCTCCCAAGAAAGGGCCAGCGGAGACTGCTCGCACTGCAGCGAGGATCTCACATACCACGAGATCCAGATCAGGGGAGAAGAAAAGGGGAGTGGAGGAAGATGATAGATATGACATGTGGTCCGGAGTTGTCATTGAGAGAGATGTCCCAAGTCTGCAATCCTTGTTTGGTAATGATCTAGATGTAAATTATGACCGGGAATTAAGAGTTTAGGGTGCTGATTTTAAGGATTGAGAGTTTTGGGTTTGATTTCAACTCCCTCTACCAGTTCAAGGTGTGGCGCCGGAGGAGGGCCCTACGGCGTCTGCGGACCCAGAGGGGGTAGGCCCTTCGTCACGAAGCAAGCCCAAGCGTGCGTGCGCAAAGCGGCCAATGCTGTCAATCCGTAAGGGACGGGGTAAGCGCGCCGGGTAGTGATGAGAGGCCTCATTTATAATATCCGGGGCTTTGGGGCGTCTGGGAGACGGTCCCAAATGCTTGATTATCTGCGATCTGAGAAAGTAGATTTTGTGGGCCTCCAAGAGACGACCAGGCAGGAGTTTTCGGCCTCTGAGCTACGCCGGCTAGAGGTCGGTGGCCAATTTAACTGGAATTGGCTGCCAGCAACAGGGCACTCGGGGGGGCTGCTGTTGGGTTTCCGGGATGAGACTCTTGAGGTTGGGGTGTGGAGGAAGGGCACCTTCTACCTCAGCGCTCATATCCTCCAGCGGAGGTCGAACAAGAAGTGGTGGTTTGTGCTGGTTTACGGACCTGCAGATCACCGGCGTACCGAGGAGTTCTTGGGAGAGCTTACAAGGGAAGTTAGCTCTTATCAGGACCCGGTGGTTCTGGGTGGGGACTTTAATCTTATTCGCCGGGCTGGGGATAAGAATAACGCCAACATTAACTGGCCCAAGGTCCATAGGTTTAACGACGCCATTGCTAACCTGTCGCTTAGGGAGGTGGCGAGGGTAGGGGCGCGGTACACCTGGACGAACAAGCAATTGTCGCCGGTGAGATGCGTGCTGGACAGAGTCTTCGTGTCCCCTGCCTGGGAGGCTTGGTTCCCACTCTGCTCCTTGACGGCGATCACCCGCATTGGCTCGGATCACACCCCCTCCTTCTTAAAAGCGGAGAGGACGAGCGATGCGGGCCCGCTAGGTTCATGTTCCAGACTTGGTGGTTTGGGACCTCATAGGGGATCGATTGAGCTTTGGATGTGTGTGGCCAGGTTGTCGCGTCAGTTCCTCAAGGGATGGGGGGCCAACCTAGGGAAGGAGAAGCGGGACCGTAAGGCTGGGCTCTTGGCGCAGGTCGAGGCGCTTGATGCGCTGGCTGACTCATCTGGTTTGGACGAGGAAGGATGGGCCTTCCGATATCACCTGGAGGACCAGGTGGTTTTGCTTGACTCCTTAGAGGAGGAGTATTGGCACCAGCGGAGCCGCATTCAATGGCTGCTCAAAGGGGACGCGTGTACGGCGTATTTCCACGCCATTGCCAACGGGCGCCGTCGAAAGTGCGGGATTCCCCGCCTGATTTCGGAACAGGGCGAGCTTTCGGACCAGAAGGCTATCATGGGACACGTGTATGACTATTACCGCCAGCTGATGGGCACAGCCGGTGAGGCTAGGGCTTTCACCCTTGCTCATGACCTTTGGCCATCTTCCAGACGTATCTCTGATGCAGAAAACTGGGAGTTGGAAAGATCGTTTACCTTAGAGGAGCTTGATGCCGTCCTTCATGATATGAAAGTGGACTTGGCTCCTGGACCGGATGGCCTGCCTGTGGCCTTCTTTCTGAGGTTCTGGGGAACCCTGCGACCCCTTGTTTTCCAGATTCTGAATGATTTTGCCCTAGGGAGGGTGGACATCTCACGCTTGAATTTTGGGATACTATCCTTGATCCCCAAAGTTAAAGGGGCTGACTCTATTAAGCAATTCCGTCCGATCGCCCTTATCAATGTTATTTTTAAGTTTGTCTCTAAGGCTTATGCGTCTCGTCTCACGCCGTTAGCACATAGGACGATTGACCGCTCACAGACTTCTTTTATCAGGGGCAGGGCCCTTCATGAGGGAGTGTTGGCCTTGCACGAGATTGGTCACGAGCTGCGGGTTAAAAGGCTAGGGGGCCTCTTCCTGAAGCTTGACTTTGAGAAGGCTTATGACCGGGTGGATTGGGACTTCCTGCGCGAAGTCCTAGGTCGGAAAGGGTTCTCCGCCACTATGATTCACCGCTTGATGCAGCTGGTCTCGGGTGGCCAAACGGCGGTGAATGTCAATGGGGAAATCGGCCCTTTCTTCCGCAACGCGCGTGGGGTCAGGCAGGGAGACCCGCTGTCTCCCATCCTCTTTGACTTCATGGTCGACGCCTTGGCGGCCATGTTGTCGCGGGCTAAGGAGGCTGGACACATATTGGGGCTGGTGCGGCATTTGATTCCTGGGGGAGTCACTCACCTGCAGTATGCCGACGACACTATGGTGATGATTGAGCCGTTAGATGAGGGTATTGCCAATCTAAAGCTCGTTCTGATTAGTTTTGAGCTGATGTCTGGCCTTAAGATCAATCTTGCTAAAAGTGAGGTTCTCGTGGTTGGGACCACGCCTCTGGAACAGGAGCGGGTGGCTCGGCTCCTTAACTGCCGTTTGGGGAAATTTCCCATTAAGTACATGGGGTTGCCTTTGAGCAACAAAACGCTTCGCGCCTCGGACTGGGATTTCCTGACGGCGAAAGTGGCCAAACGGGTGGATCCTTGGCAGGGTATCTTTTTGGCTTCAGCGGGATGTCTGGAGCTGACGAATTCTTGCTTGTCAAGCCTTCCGTTGTTTGCAATGAGCTTGTTCATGCTCTTTGACTCAACGCATGCGTCCTTTGACAAGGTGCGCTCCCGCTTCTTTTGGGAAGGGGTGGGGGATAAGCGCAAATACCACATGGTCGACTGGGCAATGGTGTGCCGGCCTAAGGAGGTTGGGGGTTTGGGTATCCTCAACACTAGGCATATGAACATTGCGATCATGCTTAAATGGGTTTGGAAGCTCTACCACAATGTAGATGGGCTTTTTGCTGATCTGATTAGAGCTAAGTACCTTGGGGAGCATGACCTCTTCTCGCCGCTGGTGCCTACCAAGGGATCGCAATTCTGGAACTCGATCCAGAGTGTCAAGTGGTATTTTAAACTTGGCGCGAAGCATTGCGTCCGTAACGGGAAACGGACGTTCTTCTGGCTGGATTGGTGGTTGGGCACCGCTCTGCTCAGGGACAGGTATCCGGTGCTTTTCAGTTGTTGTGACTCACCGTTCATTATGGTGTTGGGGGCCAGGGATGGCCCGGGTTGGCGCTTGCGGTTTAGGCGTCCTTTTTCCCTCGCGGAGTCGGTGGAATGGGACAATCTCACTAGGGAGCTAGACTTCACCCAGGCCAGCGCTGATGACGACATGGTTTCTTGGTGCTTGGAGACTTCAGGCGACTTCTCTGCTAAGTCTCTGTACTGTCGGTTGTCGCAGGGCGCGGCGGTTACGCACTTTAGGGAGGTCTGGCGGACGAGGGTGCCACCGAGGATAAGGGTATTCTTGTGGCAACTCCTCTAGGGCAAACTGCCTTGCTCTATGCAGGTGGCCAAACGGAGAGGTCCGTCTAATGGGCTTTGCTCTCTTTGTGGTGAGCCTGAGGACTGTGAACATATCTTCTTCACATGTCCACTGGCTCGCTTCCTATGGGCGGGAGTTAGGGAGCTCCTGCATTGCTCCTGGAACCCTGCAGGGGCAGGCGATTTCCTTGCTATCTCTCATGGTTTGACCGGGGTGAATAGACGAGTAGTTTGGTTCTCCTTCGCGGCGTTAGCTTGGGCTTTATGGAATATTCGTAATAAGCTAACTTTGGAAAAAGTCCTTATTGGCAAACCAGCTGATGCCTTGTTCAAAATGACCATCTACATGCAGCAGTGGAGGATGCTGGTGAAGTGGAAGGATAGAGGACTCGTGGATGCGGCGATGGACTCTCTTCGGCGGATGCATGCGGACCTGGCGGTGTCGATGGGCTCCTGTTGCCGTCTTGTTTTTCTTTTCTGCCTTGTACCAGGGGGATGGTGCCGGATGTTGTGCTGAACGTTGTTTTATCTTCTGTTGTGGTCATCTTGAACCTTAGCTATGGTTAGGTCTGGGGACCTGATTATCGTTCTGTGCGGCGTGGGAGCGTTTGCTCGTTATGTATCCCGACTTTGTATGGTTATGTTGGTGCTTTATTAATTTAAAGCAGGGCTGAGGCCTTCAGTTTAAATAAAAACAGACTTTACTCTTTGTAGTTTCCGCTCCCGGCTGATGTTTCAATCGAAAATGAAACCCACCCAAACTCAAACACAACAACACCTTAGATCACTCGATACTCCTTCACAATTAAGGACATGATGATGTTTTGTGCCTAATTAACGAATAGCTAATTTGTATGTTAGACATGAAGAAACATGCACGGCGGTGGTGGTCATGCCCACAAGTGTTGGGATCATTGGAATCTTCGTTGGGAAGTGATAATCAAATTTATAGTTCAACACGATGGGAGCACAAGAATAACAATAAGACATTACAAATTGAGACGTCACTCTGATCTACACATGTGTATCTGTTGAGTAACATATTGTATATTGTATAGGTATAGGTCCCAGTGTTTTTTCAGGGTTGTACCTGTAATTGTACATGTGTCCGCCTATATATATGAGCAGCCGGCCCTATTGGTGTTGTGCAATCTCCAATAACTATTCTACATGGTATCAGAGACCCTTCGGGTCTTGACCTAGCCGCCGCCCTCTTCCCCTAGGGGCGCCGCCGGACACCTCTTCCCACCCCAACCCTAGCCCTAGCCGCTTCTGCCTCCTAACACCACCACCGCTTCCGCCATGGACCGCTTCGACTCCTCCGGCTCCGGCTTCAACTCCTCCGACTCCGGCAGCAGCAACCCCTTCGTCGGCCCCTCCTTCGCCGTCATCCGCGACATCCCCATCGCCGAGCGCGTGCCGGTGAAGCTCTCCACCACCGCTGCCAACTTCTTCCCGTGGAAGACGTACTTCGGGCTGCTCTTCCGCGAGTATGATCTCCTCGATCACGTCGACGACACCATCGACCTCCTCGCCATGCCGCACGACCCTGAGTGGCTCGCCATCGACGCCACCATCATCCGCTGGTTCTACCAGACCGTCTCCAATGACATCTTTCGCACCGTCGTCCGCGACGGCGACTCCGCCCACACGGTCTGGGCTCAGATCACCGGCCCCTTCACCGACAACAAAATCCAGCGGGTCACCTTCCTCCAGCAGGAGTTCTTCGGCACCCACCAGAACGACTTGTCTCTCGACGACTACGCCCTCAAGCTGAAGAGTCTCTCCGACGAGCTCCGTGAGTTGGAGTTTCCGATCGATGACAAGATCATGCTCTCCACCCTGTCGGCGGGTCTCGGCGAGGATCTCAGCAACGCCGCCTCCAACCTCACGCTCCTCACCACGCCCACCTTCGAGCAGGTCGTGGCCTACCTACGCCTCGAGGAGGGCCGCCTCAAGCATCTCCGGGCTCGGGCGGCTCACACCGCCTTCGTAGCCGGCTTCTCCCACGGCGCTTCGACTCCCGCGCCTCGCGCACCCGCGCCTCGCCCCACGGGTCCGCCGTCGGGCTTCCCTGCAGCCGGTCACCAGGCCAGTCAGACCGCCCCCTGGACCGGCCCGTCCAGCCAACAGGCCGGCCAGACCGGGCCGTGGACCGGTGCCCAGGCCGGTCAGACCGGCACCTGGACCGGGCAGGCGGCTGCTTCTGGTGGTGGTCGCCGCGGCTGTCGTCGCTGTGGCGGTGGTGGCAACGGCGGTGGAAATGCTAGTGCCAACATCCCTGCGCCTCATCCACCTCAGCACACAGCTCCTCCGCCATGGACCGCCGGTCACAATCCGTGGACCGGGGTCGTTCACGCCTACTCCATGCCCGTGCCGCGCCCCCTACCCAGGCATCATGGGGCCGCGTCCAGCCACCCACCAGGCGTTCTACGCGGCGCCCCAGCCCACCTCGGCCTACGCCGCCCCCCAGGGCGCGACCCCGTGGGATCCCGCGCTCCTGACCGCCCTCCAGAGCGCCCCCTCCGCTGGGGCGTATGGTGGCGGCGGCGACTTGTTCATGGACACCGGCGCTTCCGCGCATATGGCTGCGCACCCCGGTAACCTCTCATTTTCTACACCTGCTTCCACTTCATCTCGCATCATCGTTGGCAACAGTCATGCTCTTCCCATTACTCACACTAGTTATGTCTCTTTTCCTTCCACTTCCACTCCTCTCTCTCTCCATAACGTTCTTGTTTCTCCTGACTTGATAAAAAATCTTGTTTCTTTTAAATCTTTCTGTCGTGATAACCCTGTGATTGTGGAATTTGATGCTTTTGGTTTCTCTGTCAAGGATGGTCGTACCCGGATGCTCCTCCACCGATGTGACAGCCCCGACGATCTCTACCCTGTTGGCGCGGCCTCCACCACCATCGGCCGCCCACTCGCCCTCTCCTCCGGTGTCGACCTTTGGCACGCCCGTCTTGGCCATCCTAGCTCCGCCACTCTGCGTCAAATAATGCAAGGTTTCTGCTTTCCTTGTAATAAAATGGATGCCCAGTCTTGTGAGGCATGTCGTCTAGGCAAACATGTTCGCCTTCCATTTAGTTCCTCCTCCACAGTCGCATCTTTTCCGTTTCAACTTATTCATAGTGATGTTTGGACCTCGCCGGTTCCGAGTAATTCTGGTTATAATTTCTATCTTGTGATTCTTGATGATTACTCGCATTTTGTATGGACTTTTCCCCTTCGTCGTAAATCAGATGTTGCCGCCACCCTCACCGCCTTCTTCACTTTCGTCTCCACTCAGTTCGGTCGCCCCATCCACGCCTTACAAACGGACAATGGCAAGGAGTTCGACAACATCACCATTCGCTCACTTCTCGCCACCCACGGCACCGTCTTCCGCCTCACGTGTCCATACACTTCTTCACAGAACGGTCGTGCTGAACGGATGCTTCGTACCCTCAACGACTGCGTCCACACCCTTCTGTTCCACGCCTCCATGCCCCCGCGATTCTGGCCGGATGCCCTCGCCATGGCGAATCTCCTCGTCAACATCCGCCCGTGTCGTGTGCGTTGGTCCTACACGCCGCATCACCTTCTCTATGGTGCGCCGCCTGCCTATGATGACCTTCGCATCTTCGGCTGCCGGTGTTATCCTAACACTGCTGTCACCGCCACGCATAAGCTTGCGCCTCGCTCTCTCCCTTGTGTGTTTCTCGGCTACCCCACCAACACCAAGGCCTACCGCTGTTACGACCCAGTCTCCCATCGTGTCCTCACTTCCCGGCATGTGTACTTTGACGAGTTGGTTTTTCCGTTTCAGCAGGGACTCTTGGCGACACCTTCGACGACTCCCCCGGCGCCCGCTGGCCCTCTTGCGGCCGCGCGCCGACGACTGACCGCGGCGGCCCCCTCTGCGCCGGCCCCGCCTGGTCCCTCGGCGTCTCCGTCGCACGCGGCGCCCCCGCCCGCGATGCCCCACGCGCTTCTAGGGATGCCTGCGCGCACCTACTCTGTCGACACGAAGGCCAAGCTCTCCGCCAGTGATGGGTCGCTGGCGTCCGACGCGCCGTTCTACCGCTCCATCGTCGGTGCTCTCCAGTATTTGACGTTGACGCGCCCGGAGCTCCAGTACGCTGTGCGGCAGGTGTGCTTGCATATGCATGCTCCTCGAGATGCTCATTGGGCCGCGGTGAAGCGGATTCTACGCTACGTTTGCGGTACCATTGGCTACGGCTTGTCGTTGCATGCTTCGCCCTCGACGTCGACCGACCTCGTCGCCTACTCGGACGTGGATTGGGTGGAATGCCCGGACACGCGGCGCTCCACCAGCGGTTATTGCGTCTACCTCGGGTCGTCGCTTGTCTCCTGGTCTTCCAAGAGGCAGCCTACCGTGTCGCGCTCCAGTGCTGAGGCTGAGTACCGCGCTCTGGCCAACGCTCTGGCCGAGTGCACGTGGCTTCGCCAGCTTCTGTCTGAGCTCTCTTGTCATGTTGACAAGGCTACGGTGGTCTTCTGCGATAACGTGTCGGCCGTCTACCTCTCCGCCAACCCCGTTCATCATCGGCGAACCAAGCACATCGAATTAGACATCCACTTCGTTCGTGAGCAAGTTGCCCTCGGTCGCGTTCGAGTTCTTCACGTACCGACGTCTCAGCAGTTTGTTGCCGTCCACGACTTTTCCGGAGTTTCGCTCCAGTCTATGTGTCGGTACCGACCCTTCGACTGCGGGGGGTATTGAGTAACATATTGTATAGGTATAGGTCCCCGTGTTTTCTCAGGGTTGTACCTGTAATTATACATGTGTCCGTCTCTCTCTCTATATATATATATATGAATGAGCAGCCGGCCCTATTGGTGCTGTGCAATCTCCAATAACTATTCTACAGTATCAATATTCTTATAAGCAAAGGTTGTGAAGTGCAGTTGTTGTAACAAAACAGTAAAACAAAGTAAAAGACAACAATATCAAATTTTTAGTTTTCACCGAAAAGCTTTAAAAAGTATAACTTTCGGAAATTAAAAACGTAGGCATGAGGTGAAATAGGGATGTTGCATGGATGAAATCATGCATAACTACTATATTAATCCTTAACAAACATCTTTTTTCTCCTAATTTTGGTTTTTTTTTGGGATTAACCTGCAGCTGACACGTGGTGATTTTGTGGTTGATTTTCCTCAGTTTTTGCGTATGTACATTCCGGGTGGCATGTAGAAATTAAGTAAAGGTGATTACTGATGTGTTGTTTTTGCACTGGTGAAGTTCCAGGTGCATGTAGCAAGTTGTTTCTGATAACACCACCGCTTTGACTACTTCAGCCAGATACGATGAACTTTTCTCGCCCTTCCGGAAGGCTCTATGTCCTCTTCCCAACCTTTTTTGCCGTTTCATCTCTCCTCCCCGCCTACCAATGCCTTCGCCGCCGGCCGGTGCACCGCCTGTGCTAGCAGAATCCCCATCCGTCATACCAACCCCGTGTCGGCCGTGTCCACAATCACGATGTTGTGTTGGAAGTCTGGAACCCTAGCGCCGCTTCTCCTGCCTGCGTCCCTCGGCCGCTGGTCTGCCTCCGTCCGCTCCTACTCGCCGGCGGCAAGGTTCGTCAATACTCGGGAGCGGCATCTCTTCGTTTGTGATGGTCAGGGGATCTACGCCTGGGCGTAGTTCGCTTGGTGGTTATCCAGGAAAAAGTAGAGGAGAGGCGGCGGCCGGAAGCACTCTCAGCGACAACAAGACATCACTGGCGGGGCGGCCGTCCGCCACCGTGGAGGATATGCACCTCCACCGGCCTCCCTGCCCCCATATGAGCTCCTCTCTGCTCGACCACCCTCTGCCCGAGCTCTCCCCGGCCGACCCCTTCCCTGCCGCGGGATGCCCTTTCCAAGCTCCTCTGTGCGCGGCGGCTGTGGCGGTGGTCAATCCTCCTCCAGTGTTGCGCCCATCTCAGAGATGCTCCGGCTCCCCGTACACATCCTAACCTGGGCGGCGGCCCACCCTCTCCATGGTCTCCGTGCACGGCTCTTCACGCCGGCGCGAGTTGCAGCAAGCCGCCGACCCGGTTCTGGAGCTTGACGATGTAGACATCATATGGGGCGCAGGAGGGGCGGTGGCATACCGTGGGGGTGCTGTTGGAGCTATGCCTGCTTGCCATCTTGCCGACGCTAGACGAAGACGACATCGATTGGATCGACCAAGGTTCCGTACTCCATCCCCTCCCAGGTCCAGCAACGGGCATGTTCTTTACTTCCTACTAGAGGCGAGGTAACTCAATTTTCTCATATTTTACATTGATGATTTAAACTGAAATCGAATGCACATCTATGTGCTGTGCTGCTGCTACGATTTTTTTGACCACTTCAACTTTTAGTTCCCAAGTCAATATTGAGAGAGACTAACAAATAATCTGTCTCAGTTACGTACACTGACGAAGGGCTGATACAGATATATATATACTGTATTTAGGTTCTGGACAGTATAATTTTCAGTCTTATGTACATGCAATTTCTTGGACCTCAGAAGTGCGGCCATGTATGCACATTCTCATTAACAATGCTCTCAGAATTATGATGCAAAAAATGTTTTTTTTGTATTAGTTTACGCCATGACATGCTTTCCTTTGACAAATGACATGCTTTTCTTTGGTTAATTGGTCTCGATGCCGATCAAATCTTGGGCACGGGATGTGATGCATACATTGCTCTTCAGTGTTTTTTATGAGAAAGAGGATGCCACATTATGTGCCCGTATGTTGTTGTTTGCACTTTGCAGGACATGACTTCATTTGGTCTGAACTAGAGATGCACTTTGGAATTGGTCGACAGCTATGTATAATATATACAGCCTAAGTACATTTCTTAATTTTTAAATCTGGCCACATGCTGATGGTCCATACAGTTCAGTACTCCTGCGGTCCTGCCATATTAAATATTTCAATTTTCCTTTATTTCCTAGACTTCTTCTGCCATGTTATTTTCGAACTGTTTACTTCATTTCAAACAATTGCTTGCTTAGTATATATTAGGATGAAGCTGTGGAGGTAGGTTTATTATCATGCTATTTAAATAGGCTTCTTTCTTGATATATTTGTTCCTACATAATGGAGGATATGCGGAGCTAGCTTGATATTGCAGGTATATAAGGAGCACAATCAGTTTGATGGTGTAAAAGTTAAAGCAGGTTACCTCTGTATTTCTGTGTCCTGATAGGTCCTGAGTTCGAATCGTGGCTGTTATTTTTAGGAAACATGCTAATAGAGGTATGCTAATCAGGGCTTCTCACTTTTAAGCAGCGATTTTTGCGGCGCTCATCTGCTATTTTATCCGGTGCCCGATTGTAGTAATATAATAGGGTGTTGAGTGCAAATTGATAGATATTTCCGGTCTGAAGTTTATTTTAGACCTGTTTGCTAATATTTCTGTTTCGTCATTAACTCATTTTTTTGGAGCTAGGAAATGTGAGCCCAGATACAAGTTTTGCTTGCTTCCATGAATACTGTTGTGCGGGTGAGTACAACTGCAGTCAGGTATACTGCATACCATGCCTCCTCTTTTTCCGATTATACTTCTACTTGGTTATAAATTAAAGGTATATAGTTCATTTGTTTTGCTGCTATTCGGATCTTAATTAAAGGATAAATAGTGCACTCAAATTCTTATTCTGATTTTTGTGTTTAAGAATTGGCAATTTTACATAATTGAGATCAGAGTGATTGTCCTTTGATAACTACCAATGTTCTGGGCTTCATCTAACCAACATGTCCTTTTTTTTTTACTTGGTTCCTCGCTTTATGTTGGATTCTTCCTACCACATGAGCTTGCTAATTCTCAATACACATTTTTCCTGAAATGGGTACTTAGTGCAAAATTGAAGATTAAAGTATGTTTCTAATCTTGGCATTTCTGGCAAATTGCCACTCTGCCACTCTGCTTTTAAGTTAACCAAGTAATCTGGCAACCTGCCACTCCTCTTACGAGTTGTATGTTCAAAAACCAGCCTACTGTCTTTTAAGATAATGCTTGCATCCAACTGCACGTGAAGTAGACAAACATAATACACAATTTCTTTTATGCACGTTTGTTCAAAAGAAAGTTTATATGCTTCAGAGAAAATAAAATAAGGTACTCAAAAAGTGAATGGGGCATGCATTAGGACCAAATCGTAGATTGATTATACATAGGTCTTCAGGTTATTATTACGTCTCTAATTGCACAATTGTATGTACTGTTTTTGTTGACTTCATGTCCATTCTTTCTTACCACAGGGTCCATTCACATCAAAGGTGGGATATTAGGATCGATGAATATTGGTCTTTCCGGCAAAGTTTGTATACTTTATAAATTGCTTAGGTTAAAGGATAATGCCAACTAAGATCATCAGGTACCATTATCAGCAACTGCAAATGCAACAAAATGGAAATTACATGATTGCTCTCACAGTCTCACTTGAACACAAGAAAATGTAAGGCAAATAAGATGAAATGTGTAGTTTGTCCACTGTACCATGAATATTTCTGATTGCTTTGTTTATTTTTCTACACTAGGCATGGGTGTCTAGGTGAAAAGAGAGTCCGTATTTGAGTCATAGTTGAAGTGAAATTTGTTCATTGTTCCACTAAGTACATTTGTTTACTTTAGTGTCGTGGGCCAGCTAGGTATTGTTAGTGTCTGCACATAAAGTGTCGGCTTAGAGGAGAGTGCGATAATTCAACTGTTGGCATCTTCTTCAGCAATGGAGATCCGGATTGAGCCGAGTAACAATAGATGAAGCCTCTGTCCGGATTATATACTAGGAATGCTCCGCCACCTGTAGAGATATACACTGCAATTTACAGTTTCAAGTAGGAGTATGTTATATTAAGTGCCATGCCATGCTTCCATTATATGTATGTTGCACATCCAGTTAGTTACTGATGCTTTATGCTTAATTTTTTTGAGGATGCATTTTCGTATTGCTGAGATCAGATAGTCCAGGTCTTCTTTTGCTATTTATTTGTGGCTTGCACTGAACCTTAATGTGATAGCGATGGTTGATGTAGAGTTATCAGTGGTATTAGATGAAGCCTCTGTCCAGATTATACAATAGAAATGCTCCGCCACCTGTAGAGATATACAATGCAATTTACAGCGTCAAGTAGGAGTATGTTATATTAAGTGTCATGCCATGCTTCCAGTATATGTATGTTGCACATCCAGTTAGTTACTGATGCTTTATGCTTAATTGTTTTCAGGGTGCATTTTCGTATTGCGGAGATCAGATGGTCCAGGTCTTCTTTTGCTATTTATTTGTGGCTTGCACTGAACCTTAATGTGATAGCGATGGTTGATGTAGAGTTATCGGTGGTATATGATGGAAGCTAGCTTCGGAACACACACACTTTGTACTCTGTACCGAAGGTTTTTGTAATGGCATGTTTAGTTTGTACATGCATAACATCATGTAATGAGTTTGTGTTGTTTAATCGTTCATTACTGCACAGACGGTGCAACCAATGGAGCTAACTTGAAGAATAATGATGTTTGCTTCCAATTATTACGTCTACAGGATGAACCGCCTTCTTTTCCGTAAAGTTTGCAGCCGCCTCTTCCCCAAGTTCGTGCTGGATGGCCGTGCTTGCCTATCCCCTGCGTCACACTCGCCTACCACCCTACTGCGGGTCTAGCTTGACCACAAGCTAGAGCGGCAAGTTGTAGGGGCTCAACGACGACTATGAGGGGTGAGCTACCTCTCCCCTGATATGCATATTCAACAGCAAACATGAATCATCGGCCACCGGGTGAGTACGGTGGTCGGTGGATGTCGACGGCCATCGGTGCTCTACTGACATTATTTATTCTCTTTCCCTCTTTATTGCAGGTATCACAAAGGGGTCATGCCCTCACACTTTGCCAAGGCGGGACACCAGGCACGTGGAGGGAGATGGCCAGTTTCCATGGGAAGCAACACCACCACCATTGCATCACATGCTAAAACACCTGCAAGTGTCAGAATTTTCATTGATTACTTTCACAAGAAACATTACAGACATTGATTGCAAAAGTTATAGTAAATAACTACATATGGTGGTAGGCCTAGGTAAAAGTGGTTTCTACATTTACACTGAAAATTTATAACTAGGCCATGTATTCGATCTTATGTTTCTTGCTAAAACATCAGCTCCATAGTTTATCTACCATTGGACATGCTTGAACATCAAGTTTCCGCCTCTTGTATCTTCTTTGGTCAGCAACTCCGTAGGACTGATCTGCCAGTATACATTTGCATTCTGTGTTATGGAAGTTGAGATCTTGGATGGCATTCATTGTTAGATATGAACATTCAGTGTCATAGCTGAAGCATGGTTATAGGATTTAACTACTAAAACAGGGTCTACAGGCCTCATCGTCAGCTAATAAATAATATACCTCATTTTTCAGTTTGCAGTGAAGGAAGGGAAAGTTTGCATGTATGTATATGAAACAGGAGGCATCGGAGAAGCAGAAATTAGAGGGTTGATTGTCCCGGTCATAGTTCTCGAAGAAATGTATTCTCATGTGGGGATTTGATACCCTGCAATACACAATTTAGTTACGAGTTTTTAACACGACCAGACGTAGTTTTCTTCTTAGTATTTTGTTTATATATAGATTACTCACCTAGAAGTTACAAGTGAATTTTTTATCATCCTAACTGTCTTATTGGACCATGTCGCACCTGGTTTTAGGTACTACTGTATGGACTCTCATAACTCTCATAATTGCATCAGAACACAAAATAAATTAGCAGGAGTTATTTTTGAGTGTCAGACATATCTTTAAAGATAACTCTTTGAGCATTACAAAGTTTCTTCTATATTATCTATGCTCTTTTCTTCAGTGCATATTCTCCTTCAGGTGCCAAAGGAATTTTTGTCTCACTTTACGCTAATCTATTCAGTTAAAGTTGACGATGATAAACTTCTGTAGGTTTGAAACAGATAATCTACGGAGAAGTAGAAACAACTAAGTGAATGTATGTTCTATGTAAATTGTAGACAATCCCCTTTGGGATCTGAGTGCTTAGTATAAATTTCAATCAGTATAGATGTGGTGTGATGATCCAATAATAATATGAGCTAAACTGGCGTCATTGCGATTTGGAGTCGTTGGTGTCTGTTGCCGGTTACCAAGTGTGTGTCGAGTTCTTGAATCCAGGATTTTTATCATTTCGTTTAGGTTCAATGGTATAATGAAATTTGACAAAGATCACCCATACATGTACAACGTGTATCTACTCTTGGTAGATTATTTCTCTGGCAATTACATCCGAATGATACCGAGAACAACAAATAAGCCTTGAGGAGGCAGCTGTTCTTCAAGTCAATGTACCCATACTGTACCACATCCACAACTACATGTATATGCACTTTTGCCGTATAGATGATTTCGCTGAAAATCACGTCCAAGTTATATTGGCTAGGCGCGGCGTGCCGCCGCGCCATATCTTGCTAGTGCATATAATAGCAGCATAATTTGCAGCAATACTTGGCTCTAACTCAGGTGCATTTAGGTGTGAGTTTCTATTATAGTCGTAAACGCCAACAAGATAACTTGCACAATATGTTTTTTTAAATGAATTGTGAGGCAAAAGCCCCATGGCTTTAAAGTTTATTAATCAAAATGATATGTACAAAAAGGGTATATACAAGTGACTAAGGCATATGATTTAGCCAAAGCTTAACACTATCTGCCACGAGGGAGATAAACTCTTCCTTTCTTCCTCTCCTCTTTTCGTCCTACCACCGCTTCGTTCCTTGAGAGTCGCACCACTGCCCCCGGGCCAAGCCGAGGTCGCCGCCAGCGGCGATGCCGTCTGGAGGAGGCTGAGGTGCGGCGCCGGCATCTGTACAGTAGTTTCTTGTTGGAGTCTTAGGTTGTTTGCCTTGATGGCGTCTGGGAATAGGTCACCGGATTTTCTTGGCCAGATCTAGCGCGCTCCTGCCGGCGTCCACGTCGTGGTGCTGCTCTGGTGGGGATGGCGGCTTTCGGCGTGGAAGCCCCGGGACATTTCCGTCAATAAGGCCTCTCTTGCAAGCCTATCCTTGGCGCTTCCGAGCAGCGGTCGAGGCATGCTCTACTCTCTCCTCTCGGCCACGATTTAGAGGACGAATTAGTCGGGGAGCAGAGGGTCTAGCGGTCTGCTCCATAAGCTCGAAGGTAATCGGAGGTCCAAGTTCTTGTGGTTGGAGCGACTCCTTCCTTGCCTCTCATGTCGTCTTGGTGGCGGTACGAAGGCGTGGGGAGTAGATGCTCGACTCCATCGACGGTGGACTTCGCAGGATGATGGTGGGTGTGCGGGTTCGTGCACCCCGGAAGCACAGCTCTGTGGAGTTCCCAAGCAAAGGCATGCTTGCCGATGCTATCATGGGCTGACGAGGCCACTCCACGCTCGGAATCATCCGAGCCTTTTCTTCCTCCAGGCCACGATGCCAAGTCGGAGGATCTTCGACCTCGGTGCCGGGAGCTTCGTCGGCGTCACTCCAAGTGGTTTTGTACCCGGTGGTGGCGTGGGTGCTGGCGCTGCAAGGTCTCCAGCAACCGGTGGTGTAGACGAAGGACTTGATTGCTCTTGCAAATTTTTAGTTTGGGTCATGTATGCAAAGTCCGAGGACTATGTTGTATTTTCTGTTTTTCTTTGGGTCCTCCGTGTAACTTGTTCACCGCTTTAGGGCCATCCTGGTTCAAAAAAAACACTATCTGCCACCATCTTTGGGAAACTATACAACCTCGGCACCCCAAAGCTGATCTTAGCATTAGAAGCCATCAGCCAGATCCCATCACCCGACTTCTATTCAATCTGCAAATAGTTCCACGCACGCTGACTGAAATTACACTCGAAGAAAAGTGTTGACCATCTTCGTAATCCTTGCCCATACAAAGCTGGCAATGCTAATCCTTAGTCACTTTCCATTTACACTGCTTTAACATATCACAAGTATTTAGCCGTATAGATGGAATCTAAGATTCAGATTTTCTATTGTGTGAAGAAAAGGTCTAGACGGAATCTAAGATAAGAACCTAACAGAAGTTTTGCGACTCCTTCTAGGCGAAGAAAGCCGGGTCCCTGGCTCACCCGAAGTCAGTTCGAATCTGACGAGTCGTCTTACTCGTGTCTATTTTCGTTTGGCCAGCTTAGTTCTACTATCCATCGGTCCAATGCACAGGCTCATCTTATGAAGAGAAAAAGCAAATGTAGTTAGTTGTCTTGTTGTTGTTCGCCGCCTCGACACATTCCCCAGCATCGTCCCACACATAAAGATAGAGCGTGGAGCCCCAGGCTTCCTTCTCGCACTCGAAGCGACAGCGGTACTGGAATGAGTTATTCCCTAAAAAACCAATGAGATATGGTTTAATTCCACCAGTCCCCTAACATAGATAGCACTCGGTCAAAGGGCTGAACTTCGGAACCTTTTATTGCCTTCCATCTCATTTCTTGTGCCTTTTTGGCTGAAGGCTATCGATTCCACGACTTTTAGGGAGGGCCGTCCTACGTACCCGTGGCTAGTAATCGCCTTCTTGTGGCTTGTTCTTTTGCTCTCGCCTGCACTTAGAGAGATAAGATTTCTCTTCATACGCGCGCGATTCTTTACTCACAGAATAGATGGAGCTCAATTAGTTTCTGCTAGATGGGTGGGTTGACTCAGCATCGAGAGTAGACTGGATCTTTTTCAGATAGGGGTGCGGGGGACATGAAGGAGTGCCAACGGAAAAAGCACGGATTGATTCTCCTCTATATCTAAAGCTTTCACTATCAATGGTCGGCTGCTCCATCTATTGGATCTTCGAGCGAAGCTCAGTTGTTTTCACATGGGGGTAGGGGACAGGAAGACACCTCTTAGGTTGACTGTTTCGGTTTCAGCTTGAGGAAAGTGCTTTAAATCGATTCAATGTCATTCTTCTTTCCGGATCAACCGTGAAATTGAATCAAAATATGAGGGAGGTTGCTTTTTTGCTTTCGACTCTCCTCATCAGCACAACAGGTGCTATAGCAAAACTGATTGCAAAAGAGGGTAAATCAGCCACTTTAAGATTACCATCTGGGAGGTCCGTTTAGTATCCCAAGACTGCTTAGCAATGATGATCCACAAGTATAGGGGTGTATCGTAGTACTTTCAATAAATAAGAGTGTCGAATCCAACGAGGAGCAGAAGGTGTTGACGAGCAGTTTTGATCGAGGATGCACTGTAAACACTAGCAAACAGGTTTGTAGGGGTATTTGGTATTGCAGATAAATAAAGTACGAGTAAATAAAATGCAGTAATAATAATTGCAGCGAGCATCTCAATCCTTTCTATAGAAAAGGACAAGTTGGTTGTTTTACTTATAATGACCAAACGTTCCTGAGGACACATGGGAATTACATCAAGTGCGTTCGCTTCACATAGTTCAATAATCTTCAATGGTTTGATAAGTGTTGTGTGGGTGAATCTATGCTAATGCACTACCCCATACTTGGACTAATAGATACTGGTGACTATACCTCTGGCAAGCATCCGCAACTACAAGAAAGTAATTAAGATAAATCTAACTGCATCGTTAAACTTTGAGGTCCTACACTCCCTCGTGCACCGGTTTCCTAACAGGGCTTTGGGTTTCTGTCGCTCCCGCAACCCCACAATTAGTAGCCAAATGCACGATGCATTCCCCTAGGCCCATAAAGGTGAAGTATCATGTAGTCGACATTCACATGACACCACTAGAAGAATAGCACCATAACTTAAATATCAAATCATTGCATATTACTCAACATAGTTCCACTACTAACAGCATGACTTCACCCATGTACGTCCTTAAGAACTAAAACGAACTACTCACGAGACATCATATGGATCCTAATCAGAGGTGATATAATGATGAATAACAATCTGGACATAAACCTTAATTCAATGGTTTCACTCAATAGCAGCAACTACAAGGATTAATCAACACCAAGAAAGTAATTAGACAAGTATCAAACCCAAGATGTTACAGCCGGACGGCGTGGAGATGGTGGTGATGATGGTGATGATGGTGGAGATGATGGAGATGATGATCCTGATGAAGTCCAGCTCGATAGCGGTGACGATGGCGACTATATCCCCTCTCCGGGAAGGAATTGCCCCGGCAGAATTCTGCCTACCGGAGAGCTTTTCTCTCTCTCTCTGTGGTTCTCCGCCCCTTAGAGGCGGCGGAATATTTCTCTCGTCATGCCCCAGATCTTAGGTTTCCCGAGAGGTTAAAATGCGCGAG
This sequence comes from Lolium multiflorum, assembly GCA_030979885.1. Taxonomy (NCBI): domain Eukaryota; kingdom Viridiplantae; phylum Streptophyta; class Magnoliopsida; order Poales; family Poaceae; genus Lolium; species Lolium multiflorum. The sequence continues at coordinate 90,521,680 of CM061751.1, read as the reverse complement.
GGGCATCATCAGAAGTGGTCCAGGCCGGCGCCCAGACCATGCCTAGGCGCGGCCTAGGATGGGCCCGCGCCTAGGGGTGGTTTGGAGCCCCCTTGGCCCATCTCGGCCTCCCCTTCTGGCTTCCTCCGTCATTTGGAAAAATATAATTTTATGTATCTTTGTTGGGAATTGTTGGTCTTCAGAAATATGGTGCCTTAACGGTCCTTTTTTCAGCAGATTCCTGGCTCCGGTGGTTAATTCGCCAATAATCATCAAACATGCAAAAATAGATGGAATGGTATAAGTATCAAAATATATCAATGAATAACAGTAAATTATGATATAAAATAGTGATGCAAATTGGACGTATCAACTCCCCCAAGCTTAGACCTCGCTTGTCCCCAAGCGAAACTGAACTTGGTAAACCAGACCACGGGTTTATGGAGTGAAGTGTCGATAAACAAAATATGGACAAGAAGCATCATATTTACCAATACACAAGTCATTATAGACTGCAACTTCTTCTTATATAATTCAATTTGCAATGTGTAAGGAATCACTAAATAGAAGTGCATAGAGGAAATCAAAATTGATGATGGCAAACTTTTGTTCTTGGTCAGAGAACAATTAACAAATTGTACTTGTCTTTCGAGCAGAGTCTTTATATTAGAGATTACTAAAGAAATCACATGCTCAATCATTTCAATCTTTTTTCAATCATAGATAGCTTTCAGAGTTATATTCATTCAGATAAAAGTATTGTGCTATACAAGGAAGAATAGAGAGAGGATTGAATGGATCAACATATAAAATTGGTTGGATCACAACAACTCAAATGCTTGCTTGAGGTAGAGGGAAATAGGTTTACTGACTCAACATAAAAGTAATAGAAAGGCCCTGCACAGAGGGAAGCAAAATTACTCATGTGCTAGAGCTTTTTGTTTTAAATGCAATAGGAGTGTTGAAAAAAAAAATTGAGAGGTATGCATGTCTATGTCAATGGTAGTGATAATAATTATGATTCATCATATAAGTTGCGTGCCTTATGCCCATATACTATTAGCGTCCACAACTTTGTCTTACTTTAATGATTACCAAAGATCTTCAACATATGCATATAGTTTCAACCAAGTATCCCAAAGGGGTACCTCCATGCCGCCTGTACAAAGGTCCAAGGAGATAAATCACATTTGATTTCTCGATTTTGATAATTCTCAACTTTAGACATCCATACCAGGACAACATGGAAAACATATGGTTGGACTCCTCGTATTAATGCTTTAAACATTCAACAGTAATATTATCTCGCTTGAGATTTGAGGATTTAATTGTCTGGCTGAAACTTCCACCATGTGAACATGAATTTGGTTGGTGACCCTTTGCTCTTCTCTAACAAACATGCATACTCCAATCTAAACATGGCAACCCCAATTATTTCACAAAAGATGGACATTCATAGCATGGTAAAACATGATATTCAACAAAAAGAGACACGTTGCTGGCGTTTGCTTGTGATGGTAAAGCACTCGTCCGTTGGGAACCCCAAGAGGAAGGTATGATGCGTACAACAGCGAGTTTCCCCTCAGTAAGAAACCAAGGTTATCGAACCAGTAGGAGTCAAGAAGCACGTCGAAGGTTGATGGTGGCGGAGTGGTGCGGTGCAACACCGGGATTCGGCGCCAACGTGGAACTGCACAACACAACCAAAATACTTTGTCCCAACGTATAGTGAGGTTGTCAATCTCACCGGCTTGCTGTAACAAAGGATTAGATGTATAGTATGGATGATGATGTTTGCAAAGAACAGTAAGAACAAGTATTGCAGTAGATTGTATTCGATGTAAAAGAATGGACCGGGGTCCACAGTTCACTAGTGGTGTCTCTCCAATAAGAAATAGCATGTTGGGTGAACAAATTACAGTTGGGCAATTGACAAATAAAGATGGCATGACAATGCACATACATATTATGATGAGTAGTGTGAAATTCAATTGGGCATTACGACAAAGTACATAGACCGCTATCTAGCATGCATCTATGCCTAAAAAGTCCACCTTCGGGTTAGCATCCGCACCCTTCCAGTATTAAGTTGCAGACAACAAACAATTGCATTAAGTATGGTGCGTAATGTAATCAACACAAATATCCTTAGACATAGCATTGATGTTTTATCCCTAGTGGCAACAACACATCTACAACCTTAGAACTGTCTGTCACTGTCCCAGATTTAATGGAGGCATGAACCCACTATCGAGCATAAATACTCCCTCTTGGAGTTACAAGTATCAACTTGGCCAGAGCCTCTACTAGCAACGGAGAGCATGAAAGATCATAAACAACACATAGATGATAGATTGATAATCAACATAACATAGTATTCCATATTCATTGGATCCCAACAAACGCAACATGTAGCATTGCAAATAGATGATCTTGATCATGATAGGCAGCTCACAAGATCTAACAATGATAGCACAATGAGGAGAAGACGACCATCTAGCTACTGCTATGGACCCATAGTCCAGGTGTGAACTACTCACACATCACTCCGGAGGCGATCATGGCGATGAAGAGTCCTCCGGGAGATGATTCCCCTCTCGGCAGGGTGCCGGAGCGATCTCCTGAATCCCCGAGATGGGATTGGCGGCGGCGGCGTCTCTGGAAGGTTTTCCGTATCGTGGCTCTCGGTACTGGGGTATTCGCGACGAAGGCTTTAAGTAGGCGGAAGGGTAGGCCAGGGGCGATGATGTCTACGGGTGCTTCTATTCTTGTAGACAGTGTTGGGCCTCCAAGAGCAGAGGTTTGTAGAACAGCAGCAAGTTTCCCTTAAGTGGATCACCCAAGGTTTATCGATCTCGGGGAGGAAGAGGTCAAAGATATCCCTCTCATGCAACCTGCAACCACAAAGCAAGAAGTCTCTTGTGTCCCCAACACACCTAATAGGTGCACTAGTTCGCGAAGAGATAGTGAAATACAGGTGGTATGAATGAGTATGAGCAGTAAGTGTGCGGAAAAGTGCTTTGCCCGGGTGGCGTGTGATGGATGGTGGTAATATTGCAGACAGTACAGATGCAGTAGAACAGTAAACAAGCAGCGATAGCAGTATTTAGGAACAAGGCCTAGGGATCATACTTTCACTAGTGGACATTCTCAACATTGATCACATAAATAAATAGATAGATGCTAGACTCTACACCCTCTTGTTGGATGATGAACACCACTAATTGTGTAGGATTACACGAACCCTCAATGCCGGAGTTAACAAGCTCCACAATATTCGATGTTCATAAAATAACCTTAGAGTGCAAGATAGATCAACATAACCAAATAGATCACATCAATACCATCATAGTAATAGTTAACTTCATAATCTACAAGAGATCACAATCATAAACTATGCCAAGTACTACATGATGCACACACTGCCACCTTTACACCATGCGGGAGGAATAGAGTACTTTAATAACATCACTAGAGTAGCACATAGATGAATAGTGATACAAAGCTCATATGAATCTCAATCATGTAAGGCAGCTCATGAGATCATTGTATTGAAGTACATAGGAGAGATTAACCACATAGCTACCGGTACAGCCCCGAGCCTCGATGGAGAACTACTCCTCCTCATGGGAGACAACAGCGTTGATGAAGATGGCGGTGTCGATGGAGGAGCCTTCGGGGCACTTCCCCGTCCGGCGGCGTGCCGGAACAGAGACTCCTGTCCCCCATAACTTGGCTTCGCGATGGCAGCGGCTCTGAAAGGTTTCTCGTACCGTGGCTTTTTCGTATCGAGGTTTTAGGTCGAGGTGCTTCTTATAGGCGAAGAGGTGGCATCGGAGGGTCAACGAGGCGGTGTCACCACAGGGGGGCGCGGGCCACCCCTGGGCCGTGCCGGCCTATCACCTGGGGGGCCTGTGTCCCCTCTCTGGTGGCTCTCGGGTGTTCGGATGCTTCCGGGATTCTAAGATGTTGGGCGTTGATTTCGTCCGATTGAGAATATTTCCTTACTAGGATTTGAAACCAAAAACAGCAGAAAGAGGACTTCGGCATCTCGTCAATAGGTTAGTTCCGGGCATAAATATGACATAAAGTATGCATAAATCATGTAGATATCATCAATAATGTGGCATGGAACATAAGAAATTATCGATACATCGGAGACGTATCGCATCCCCAAGCTTAGTTTTTGCTCGTCCCGAGCGGTAAACGATAACAAAGATAATTTCTGGAGTGACATGCCATCATAATCTTGATCATACTATTGTAAGCACATGTAATGAATGCAGCGATCAAAGCAATGGTAAATGACATGAGTAAACAAATGAATCATATAGCAAAGACTTTTCATGAATAGTACTTTCAAGACAAGCATCAATAAGTCTTGCATAAGAGTTAACTCATAAAGCAATAATTCAAAGTAAAGGTATTGAAGCAACACAAAGGAAGATTAAGTTTCAGCGGTTGCTTTCAACTTGTAACATGTATATCTCATGGATAATTGTCAATGCAAAGTAATATAACAAGTGCAATATGCAAGTATGTAGGAATCAATGCACAGTTCACACAAGTGTTTGCTTCTTGAGATGGAGAAGATATAGGTGAACTGACTCAACATAAAAGTAAAAGAATGGCCCTTCGCGGAGGGAAGCATTGATTGCTATATTTCTGCTAGAGCTTTGATTTTGAAAACATATAGAGAGCATAAAAGTAAAGTTTTGAGAGGTGTTTGTTGTTGTCAATGAATGGTAGCGGGTACTCTAACCCCCTTGCCAGACAAACCTTCAAAGAGCGGCTCCCATTTTATTTTTATTTTTGTTTGGCACTCCTTCCAACCTTTCTTTCACAAACCATGGCTAACCGAATCCTCGGGTGCAATCTCATACCATGAAGGAGTGCCTTTTTATTTTAGTTTTATTATGATGACACTCCCCACCTTTGCTTTCTCAAGCCATGGCTAACCGAATCCTTCGGGTGCCGTCCAACAATCACATACCATGGAGGAGAGTCTATTTTTTTTAATTAATTTGGGACTGGGAATCCCATTGCCAGCTCTTTTTGCAAAATTATTGGATAAGTGGATGAAGCCACTAGTCCATTGGTGAAAGTTGCCCAACAAGATTGAAAGATAAACACCACATACTTCCTCATGAGCTATAAAACATTGACACAAATCAGAGGTGATAAATTTTGAATTGTTTAAAGGTAGCACTCAAGCAATTTACTTTGGAATGGCGGAGAAATACCATGTAGTAGGTAGGTATGGTGGACACAAATGGCATAGTGGTTGGCTCAAGGATTTGGATGCATGAGAAGTATTCCCTCTCGATACAAGGCTTAGGCTAGCAAGGTTATTTGAAACAAACACAAGTATGAAGCGGTACAGCAAAACTCACATAAAAGACATATTGTAAACATTATAAGACTTCTACACCATCTTCCTTGTTGTTCAAACACTTTACTAGAAATTATCTAGACCTTAGAGAGACCAATTATGCAAACCAAATTTTAGCAAGCTCTATGTATTTCTTCATTAATAGGTGCAAAGTATATGATGCAAGAGCTTAAACATGAGCACAACAATTGCCAAGTATCACATTATCCAAGACATTTTACCAATTACTACATGTAGCATTTCCGTTCCCAACCATATAACAATTAACAAAGCAGTTTCAACCTTCGCCATGAAAATTAAAGGCTAAGAACACATGTGTTCATATGAACCAGCGGAGCGTGTCTCTCTCCCACACAAGCATTTATTCAAACAAAAACAAAAACAAGAAACATACAAACGCTCCAAGTAAAGTACATAAGATGTGACCGAATAAAAATATAGTTTCAAGAGAAGAACCTGATAATTTGTCGATGAAGAAGGGGATGCCTTGGGCATCCCCAAGCTTAGATGCTTGAGTCTTCTTGAAATATGCAGGGATGAACCACCGGGCATCCCCAAGCTTAGAGCTTTCACTCTCCTTGATCATATTGTATCATCTCCCTCTCTTGACCCTTGAAAACTTCCTCCGCACCAAACTCGAAACAAACACATTAGAGGGTTTGTGCATAATCAAAAACTCACATGTTCAGAGGTGACACAATCATTCTTAACACTTCTGGACATTGCTCAAAGCTACTGGAAGTCAATGGAACAAAGAAATCCATCCCACATAGCAAAAGAGGCAATGCGAAATAAAAGGCAGAATCTGTCAAAACAGAACAGTCCGTACAGATGAATTTTAAAGAGGCACCAGACTTGCTCAAATGAAAATGCTCAAATTGAATGAAAGTTGAGTACATATCTGAGGATCACTCACGTAAAGTGGCATAATTTTCTGAGTTACCTACAGAGAATTTTGCCCAGATTCGTGACAGCAAAGAAATCTGTTTCTGTGCATCCAAATCTAGTATGAACCTTACTATCAACGACTTTACTTGGCACAACAATGCACAAAACTAAGATAAGGAGAGGTTGCTACAGTAGTAACAACTTTCAAGACACAAATTTAAAACAAAATTACTGTAGCAAAATAAACACATGGGTTATCTCCCAAGAAGTTCTTTTTTTATAGCCATTAAGATGGGCTCAGCAGTTTTAATGATGCACTCGTAAGAAATAGTATTTGAAGCAAAAGAGAGCATCAAGAGGCAAATTCAAAACACATTTAAGTCTAACATGCTTCCTATGCATAGGAATCTTGTAAATAAACAAGTTCATGAAGCATAATGCAACAAGCATAGAAAGATAAAACAAGTGTAACTTCAAGATTTTAAGCATGTAGAGAGGTGTTTTAGTAACATGAAAATTTCTACAACCATATTTTCCTCTCTCATAATAACTTTCAGTAGCATCATGAGCAAACTCAACAATATAACTATCACATAAAGCATTCTTATCATGAGTCTCATGCATAAAATTATTACTCTCCACATAAGCATAATCAATTTTATTAGTTGTAGTGGGAGCAAATTCAACAAAGTAGCTATTGATGACGCGTAAAGCACACGCTGGTTGGGAACCCCAAGTGGAAGGTGTGATGCGTACAGCAGCAAGTTTCCCTCAGTAAGAAACCAAGGTTTATCGAACCAGTAGGAGTCAAGAAGCACGTTGAAGGTTGATGGCGGCGGGATGTAGTGCGGCGCAACACCAGGGATTCCGGCGCCAACGTGGAACCTGCACAACACAACCAAAGTACTTTGCCCCAACGAAACAGTGAGGTTGTCAATCTCACCGGCTTGCTGTAACAAAGGATTAACCATATTATGTGGAAGATGATTGTTTGCAGAAAACAGTAGAACAAGTATTTGAGATTGTATTTGAAGAGAATTGGACCGGGGTCCACAGTTCACTAGAGGTGTCTCTCCCATAAGATAAACGGCATGTTGGGTGAACAAATTACAGTTGGGCAATTGACAAATAAGAGAGCATGACCATGCACATACATATCATGATGAGTATAGTGAGATTTAATTGGGCATTACGACAAAGTACATAGACCGCCATCCAACTGCATCTATGCCTAAAAAGTCCACCTTCAGGTTATCATCCGAACCCCCTCCGGTATTAAGTTGCAAAGCAACAGACAATTGCATTAAGTATGGTGCGTAATGTAATCAACAACTACATCCTTAGACATAGCATCAATGTTTTATCCCTAGTGGCAACAGCACAACACAACCTTAGAACTTTCTGTCACTGTCCCAGGTGTCAATGGCATGAACCCACTATCGAGCATAAGTACTCCCTCTTGGAGTTAAAAGCATCTACTTGGCCAGAGCATCTACTAGTAACGGAGAGCATGCAAGATCATAAACAACACGTAGATATAACTTTGATAATCAACATAACAAGTATTCTCTATTCATCGGATCCCAACAAACGCAACATATAGAATTACAGATAGATGATCTTGATCATGTTAGGCAGCTCACAAGATCCGACAATGATAGCACAATGGGGAGAAGACAACCATCTAGCTGCTATGGACCCATAGTCCAGGGGTAGACTACTCACACATCACACCGGAGGCGACCATGGCGGCGTAGAGTCCTCCGGGAGATGATTCCCCTCTCGGCGGGTGCCGGAGGCGATCTCCGGATCCCCGAGATGGGATCGGCGTTGGCGGCGTCTGGAAGGTTTTCCGTATCGTGGCTCTCGACGGGGGTTTCGTCACGGAGGCTTTAAGTAGGCGGAAGGGTAGGTCAAGGGCGGCGCGAGGGCCCGGACCATAGGCGGCGCGGCCGGGGTGGGGCCGCGTCGCCCTAGGGTTTGGCCACCCCGTGGCCCCTCTTCATTTCGTCTTCGGACTTGGAAGCTTCGTGGAAAAATAGGCCCCTGGGCGTTGATTTCGTCAATTCCGAGAATATTTCCTTACTAGGATTTCTGAAACCAAAAACAGCAGAAAACAGCAACGGCACTTCGGCATCTTGTTAATAGGTTAGTTCCGGAAAATGCACGAATATGACATAAAGTGTGCATAAAACATGTAGATAACATCAATAATGTGGCATGGAACATAAGAAATTATCGATACGTTGGAGACGTATCAGCATCCCCAAGCTTAGTTCTGCTCGTCCCGAGCAGGTAAAACGATAACACAGATAATTTCTAGAGTGACATGCCATCATAATCTTGATAATACTATTTGTAAAGCATATGTAGTGAATGCAGCGATCAAAACAATGTATATGACATGAGTAAACAAGTGAATCATAAAGCAAAGACTTTTCATGAATAGCACTTCAAGACAAGCATCAATAAGTCTTGCATAAGAGTTAACTCATAAAGCAATAATTCAAAGTAAAAGCATTGAAGCAACACAAAAGAAGATTAAGTTTCAGCGGTTGCTTTCAACTTGTAACATGTATATCTCATGGATATTGTCAACATAGAGTAATATAATAAGTGCAATAAGCAAGTATGTAGGAATCAATGCACAGTTCACACAAGTGTTTGCTTCTTGAGGTGGAGAGACATAGGTGAACTGACTCAACATTGAAAGTAAAAGAATTGTCCTCCATAGAGGAAAAGCATCGATTGCTATATTTGTGCTAGAGCTTTGATTTTGAAAACATGAAACAATTTTGTCAACGGTAGTAATAAAGCATATGCATCATGTAAATTATATCTTATAAGTTGCAAGCCTCATGCATAGTGTACTAATAGTGCCCGCACCTTGTCCTAATTAGCTTGGACTACCGGATCATCACAATGCACATGTTTTTACCAAGTGTCACAAAGGGGTACCTCTATGCCGCCTGTACAAAGGTCTAAGGAGAAAGCTCGCATTGGATTTCTCGCTATTGATTATTCTTCAACTTAGACATCCATACCGGGACAACATAGACAACAGATAATGGACTCCTCTTTTATGCATAAGCATGTAGCAACAATTAATAATTTTCTCATTTGAGATTGAGGATATATGTCCAAAACTGAAACTTCCACCATGGATCATGGCTTTAGTTAGCGGCCCAATGTTCTTCTCTAACATTATGCATGCTTAACCATAAGGTGGTAGATCGCTCTTACTTCAGACAAGACGGACATGCATAGCAACTCACATGAAATTCAACAATGAATAGTTGATGGCGTCCCCAGTGAACATGGTTATCGCACAACAAGCAACTTAATAAGAGATAAAGTGCATAATTACATATTCAATACCACAATAGTTTTTAAGCTATTTGTCCCATGAGCTATATATTGCAAAGGTGAATGATGGAATTTTAAAGGTAGCACTCAAGCAATTTACTTTGGAATGGCGGAAAATACCATGTAGTAGGTAGGTATGGTGGACACAAATGGCATAGTGGTTGGCTCAAGTATTTTGGATGCATGAGAAGTATTCCCTCTCGATACAAGGTTTAGGCTAGCAAGACTTATTTGAAACAAACACAAGGATGAACCGGTGCAGCAAAACTCACATAAAAGACATATTGAAAACATTATAAGACTCTACACCATCTTCCTTGTTGTTCAAACTCAATACTAGAAATTATCTAGACCTTAGAGAAACCAAATATGCAAACCAAATTTTAGCATGCTCTATGTATTTCTTCATTAATGGGTACAAAGCATATGATGCAAGAGCTTAATCATGAGCACAACAATTGCCAAGTATCACATTACCCAAGACATTAATAGCAATTACTACATGTATCATTTTCCAATTCCAACCATATAACAATTTAACGAAGGAGAAACTTCGCCATGAATACTATGAGTAGAAACCAAGGACATACTTGTCCATATGCTACAGCGGAGCGTGTCTCTCTCCCATAAAGTGAATGCTAGGATCCATTTTATTCAAACAAAACAAAAAACAAAAACAAACCGACGCTCCAAGAAAAAGCACATAAGATGTGATGGAATAAAAATATAGTTTTAGGGGAGGAACCTGATAATGTTGTCGATGAAGAAGGGGATGCCTTGGGCATCCCCAAGCTTAACGCTTGAGTCTTCTTAATATATGCAGGGGTGAACCACGGGGCATCCCCAAGCTTAGAGCTTTCACTCTCCTTGATCATGTTGCATCATACTCCTCTCTTGATCCTTGAAAACTTCCTCCACACCAAACTCGAAACAACTCATTAGAGGGTTAGTGCACAATAAAAATTAACATATTCAGAGGTGACACAATCATTCTTAACACTTCTGGACATTGCATAATGCTACTGGACATTAGTGGATCAAAGAAATTCATCCAACATAGCAAAAGAGGCAATGCGAAATAAAAGGCAGAATCTGTCAAAACAGAACAGTTCGTATTAACGAATTTTAAAATGGCACCAGACTTGCTCATATGAAAATGCTCAAATTGAATGAAAGTTGCGTACATATCTGAGGATCATGCACGTAAATTGGCTTAATTTTCTGAGATACCTACAGGGAGGTGGACCCAGATTCGTGACAGCAAAGAAATCTGGAACTGCGCAGTAATCCAAATCTAGTACTTACTTTTCTATCAACGGCTTAACTTGGCACAAAAACAAAACTAAGATAAGGAGAGGTTGCTACAGTAGTGAACAACTTCCAAGACACAAAATAAAAACAAAGTACTGTAGGTAAAAACGTGGGTTGTCTCCCATAAGCGCTTTTCTTTAACGCCTTTCAGCTAGGCGCAGAAAGTGTGTATCAAGTATTATCGAAGGTTGGTGCATTCTCAGCGGGGTGTGGAGTTTTCTCAACCAGGCATAATATATTTGATACATAAGTTTTAGCATCTCCCTTTTCATTAGTCTTAGGCGTGCTACTCTCATCAAACAAATTTTCAGGAACAAGCCAAGCATAGTTATTTTCTAGTGCATCATTCATGGCTAAGAGTTTACATGGTATTGGTGCTTTGATCTCCCCACCATCATCAATATTATTCGTGTATCTTATTCTATCCATGTCCATCTTTTCAAGGAGACTAACAAAATTAGTATGAGAACCAAGTATATTAAATTTAGCAAAGACCTTTCTAGCTTCTCTTGCTAGACCACCAAATTCTCTAAGAAGGGTTTCTAAAACAAAATCTTTCTTTTCCCCTTCTTCCATATCACCAAGTGTGAGAAACATGTGTTGGATTATAGGATTAAGATTAACAAATTTAGTTTCCAACATGCGAACTAAATGCGCAGCAGCAATTTCATAAGTAGGCGCAAGGTCTACCAAGTGTCTATCTTCAAAATTTTCAATGGTACTAACATGATTGAAAAATTCTTCTATATTATTTCTCCCAACTATAGACCCATGTCCTACCGGTATGTCTTTCATGGTAAAATTAAAAGGAAACATGATGAAATAAGTAAAGTAAATGCAAGTAGACTAATTTTTTTGTGTTTTTGATATAGCAAACAAGATAGCAAATAAAGTAAAACTAGCAACTAATATTTTTTTGTATTTTGATTTAGTGCAGCAAACAAAGTAGTAAATAAAACTAAGCAAGACAAAAACAAAGTAAAGAGATTGAGAAGTGGAGACTCCCCTTGCAGCGTGTCTTGATCTCCCCGACAACGGCGCCAGAAATTTAGCTTGATGACGCGTAAAGCACACGCTCGTTGGGAACCCCAAGTGGAAGGTGTGATGCGTACAGCAAGTTTCCCTCGTAAAACCAAGGTTTATCGAACCAGTGGGAGTCAAGAAGCACGTTGAAGGTTGATGGTGGCGGGATGTAGTGCGGCGCAACGCCAGGGATTCCGGCGCCAACGTGGAACCTGCACAACACAACCAAAGTACTTTGCCCCAACGAAGCGGTGAGGTTGTGAATCTCACCGGCTTGCTGTAACAAAGGATTAACCGTATTGTGTGGAAGATGATTGTTTGCGAAAACAGTAGAACAAGTATTGCGAGATTGTATTTCAGTAAAGAGAATTGGACCGGGGTCCACAGTTCACTAGAGGTGTCTCTCCCATAAGATAAACAGCATGTTGGGTGAACAAATTACAGTTGGTCAATTGACAAATAAAGAGAGCATGACCATGCACATACATATCATGATGAGTATAGTGAGATTTAATTGGGCATTACGACAAAGTACATAGACCGCCATCCAACTGCATCTATGCCTAAAAAGTCCACCTTCAGGTTATCATCCGAACCCCCTCCGTATTAAGTTGCAAAGCAACAGACAATTGCCTTAAGTATGGTGCGTAATGTAATCAACAACTACATCCTTAGACATAGCATCAATGTTTTATCCCTAGTGGCAACAGCACAACACAACCTTAGAACTGTCACTGTCCCAGGTGTCAATGCAGGCATGAACCCACTATCGAGCATAAGTACTCCCTCTTGGAGTTAAAAGCATCTACTTGGCCAGAGCATCTACTAGTAACGGAGAGCATGCAAGATCATAAACAACACGTAGATATAACTTTGATAATCAACATAACAAGTATTCTCTATTCATCGGATCCCAACAAACGCAACATATAGAATTACAGATAGATGATCTTGATCATGTTAGGCAGCTCACAAGATCCGACAATGATAGCACAATGGGGAGAAGACAACCATCTAGCTACTGCTATGGACCCATAGTCCGGGGGTAGACTACTCACACATCACACCGGAGGCGACCATGGCGGCGTAAAGTCCTCGGAGATGATTCCCCTCTCGGCGGGGTGCGAGGCGATCTCCTGGATCCCGAGATGGGATCGGCATTGGCGGCTCTCTGGAAGGTTTCCGTATCGTGGCTCTACTGGGGGTTTCGTCACGGAGGCTTTAAGTAGGCGGAAGGGTAGGTCAAGGGCGGCGCGAGGGGCCACCATGGCGGCGCGGCCGGGGGGGGCCGCGCCGCCCTGGGTTTGGCCACCGTGGCCCTCTTCGTTCGTCTTCGGACTTGGAAGCTTCGTGGAAAAATAGGCCCCTGGGCGTTGATTTCGTCCGATTCCGAGAATATTTCCTTACTAGGATTTCTGAAACCAACAGAAAACAACAATGGCACTTGGCATCTTGTTAATAGGTTAGTTCCAGAAAATGCACGAATATGACATAAAGTGTGCATAAAACATATAGATAACATCAATAATGTGGCATGGAACATAAGAAATTATCGATACGTTGGAGACGTATCAGCTATCATCAAATATAGGAGGCATATTGTAATCATAATCAAATTTATCCTCCATAACAGGTGGTACCAAAAGGCTACTATCATTATAATCATCATATATAGGAGGCAAAGTATCATCAAAGTAAATTTTGTCCTCCATGCCCGGGGGACTAAAAAGATCATGCTCATCAAAACCAGCTTCCCCAAGCTTAGAATTTTCCATATCATTAGCAACAATAGTGTTCAAAGTGTTCATACTAATATATTCCATGGGTTTTTTAATTTTCGCATCAAACCATCCATGTCTTAAATCAGGAAATAGAATAAGAAGCTCATTGTTGTCCATTATGCCTTACTAGTGTAAACAAGAAACAAAAAGATGCAATTGCAGGATCTAAAGGAAATAGCTTCGAGCACAAACACAATGGCGCCGGAAAAGTACTGTTACCTGGAACCGGAGTATGAGTGCCTTTACCTTTCCTCCGGCAACGGCGCAGAAAAATGCTTGATGTCTACTGGTGCTTCTATTCTTGTAGGCAGTGTTGGGCCTCCAAGAGCAGAGGTTTGTAGAACAGCAGCAAGTTTCCCTTAAGTGGATCACCCAAGGTTTATCGATCTCAGGGAGGAAGAGGTCAAAGATATCCCTCTCATGCAACCTTCAACCACAAAGCAAGAAGTCTCTTGTGTCCCCAACACACCTAATAGGTGCACTAGTTCGGCGAAGAGATAGTGAAATACAGGTGGTATGAATGAGTATGAGCAGTAGTAACGGTGCCAGAAAAGTGCTTTGCCCAGGACTGGCGTGTGATGGATGGTGGTAATATTGCAGACAGTACAGATGCAGTAGAACAGTAAACAAGCAGCGATAGCAGTATTTAGGAACAAGGCCTAGGGATCATACTTTCACTAGTGGACACTCTCAACATTGATCACATAAATAAATAGATAGATGCTAGACTCTACACCCTCTTGTTGGATGATGAACACCACTAATTGTGTAGGATTACACGAACCCTCAATGCCGGAGTTAACAAGCTCCACAATATTCGATGTTCATATTTAAATAACCTTAGAGTGCAAGATAGATCAACATAACCAAATAGATCACATCAATACCATCATAGTAATAGTTAACTTCATAATCTACAAGAGATCACAATCATAAACTATGCCAAGTACTACATGATGCACACACTGCCACCTTTACACCATGCAGAGGAATAGAGTACTTTAATAACATCACTAGAGTAGCACATAGATGAATAGTGATACAAAGCTCATATGAATCTCAATCATGTAAGGCAGCTCATGAGATCATTGTATTGAAGTACATAGGAGAGAGATTAACCACATAGCTACAGCCCGAGCCTCGATGGAGAACTACTCCCTCCTCATGGGAGACAGCAGCGTTGATGAAGATGGCGGTGGTGTCGATGGAGGAGCCTTCGGGGCACTTCCCGTCGCGGCGTGTCGGAACAGAGACTCCTCCCCCATCTTGGCGCGATGGCGGCGGCTCTGGAAGGTTTCTCATACCGTGGCTTTTTCGTATCGAGGTTTTAGGTCGAGGGGCTTCTTATAGGCGAAGAGGCGGCGTCGGAGGGTCAACGAGGCGGTGTCACCACAGGGGGGCGCGGGCCACCTGGACCGCGCCGGCCTATCACCTGGGGGGTCTGTGTCCCCTCTCTGGCGGCTCTCGGGTGTTCTGGATGCTTCCGGGGATTCTAAGATGCTGGGCGTTGATTTCGTCCGATTCCGAATATTTCCTTACTAGGATTTGAAACCAAAACAGCAAAACAGCTGGCTTCGGCATCTCGTAAATAGGTTAGTTCCGAAAACGCATAAATATGACATAAAGTATGCATAAATCATGTAGATATCATCAATAATGTGGCATGGAACATAAGAAATTATCGATACGTCGGAGACGTATCAGCGCGGCCCCACACACTAGGGCGGCGCGGCCCCCTTGGGCGGCCCGGCGTGGGGCGCCTCGTCACCCCACTTCGTTTCCCTTTCGGTCTTACGGAAGCTTCGTGGAAAAATAAGATCCTGGGCGTTGATTTCGTCCAATTCGAGAATATTTCCTTTGTAGCATTTCTGAAACCAAAAACAGACAACAGCGGCTCTTCGGCATCTTGTTAATAGGTTAGTGCCAAAAAATGCATAAATATGACATAAAGTGTGTATAAAACATGTGAGTATCATCAATAAAGTAGCATGGAACATAAGAAATTATAGATACGTTTGAGATGTATCAAGCGTCCCCAAGCTTAGTTCCTACTCGTCCTCGAGTAGGTAAACGATAACAAAGATAATTTCTGAAGTGACATGCTATCATAATCTTGATCAATACTATTGTAAGCATATGTAATGAATGCAGCGATTCGAAGCAATGGTAAAGACAATGATTAAACAACTGAATCATATAGCAAAGACTTTTCATGAATAGTAATTTCAAGACAAGCATCAATAAGTCTTGCATAAGAGTTAACTCATAAAGCAATAGATTCTAAGTAAAGGCATTGAAGCAACACAAAGGAAGATATAAGTTTCAGCGGTTGCTTTCAACTTGTAACATGTATATCTCATGGATAATTGTCAATATAAAGTAATATAACAAGTGCCATAGGTAAACATGTAAGAATCAATGCACAGTTAACACAAGTGTTTGCTTCTGGGATAGAAAGAAATAGGTAAACTGACTCAACATGAAAGTAGAAGAATGGCCCTTCGAAGAGGGAAGCATGGATTGCTATATTTGTGCTAGAGCTTTTATTTTGAAAACAAGAAACAATTTGTCAACGGTAGTAATAAAGCATATGTGTTATGTATAAGATATCCTATAAGTTGCAAGCCTCATGCATAGATTACCAATAGTGCCCGCACCTTGTCCTAATTAGCTTGGATTTTCATGGATTATCATTTCATAACATATGTTTTAACCAAGTGTCACAAAGGGGTACCTCTATGCCGCATGTACAAAGGTCTAAGGAGAAAGCTCGCATTGGATTTCTCGCTTTTGATTATTCTCAACTTAGACATCCATACCGGGACAACATAGACAACAGATAATGGACTCCTCTTTAATGCATAAGCATTCAACAACAAATAATATTCTCATAAGAGATTGAGGATTGTTGTCCAAACTGAAACTGCCACCATGGATCATGGCTTTAGTTAGCGGCCCAATGTTCTTCTCTAACAATATGCATGCCCAAACCATTCAACTCATGATAAATCACCCTTACTTCAGACAAGACGAACATGCATCGCAACTCACATGATATTCAACAAAGATAGTTGATGGCGTCCCCAGAAACATGGTTATCGCTCAACAAGCAACTTATTAGGAAATAAGATACATAAGTACATATTCAATACCACAATAGTTTTTAAGCTATTTTTCCCATGAGCTATATATTGCAAAGACAAAGAATGGAATTTTAAAGGTAGCACTCAAGCAATTTACTTTGGAATGTCGGAGAAATACCATGTAGTAGGTAGGTATGGTGGACAAAAATGGCATAGTTTTTGGCTCAAGGATTTTGGATGCATGAGAAGTAATCCCTCTCAATACAAGGCTTAGGCTAGCAAGGTTGTTTGAAGCAAACACAAGTATGAACCGGTACAGCAAAACTTACATAAGAACATATTGCAAGCATTATAAGACTCTACACTGTCTTCCTTGTTGTTCAAACCCTTACTAGAAAATATCTAGACCTTAGAGAGACCAATCATGCAAACCAAATTTTAGCAAGCTCTATGTATTTCTTCACTAATAGGTGCAAAGTACAATATGCAAGAGCTTAAA
Organism: Lolium multiflorum; assembly: GCA_030979885.1. Classification (NCBI taxonomy): domain Eukaryota; kingdom Viridiplantae; phylum Streptophyta; class Magnoliopsida; order Poales; family Poaceae; genus Lolium; species Lolium multiflorum. The sequence continues at coordinate 90,504,358 of CM061751.1, read as the reverse complement.
CATGATCCATATGAGCACTACAATTGCCAAGTATCAAATTATTCAAGACATTATACCAATTACCACATGTAGCATTTTCTGTTTCCAACCATATAACCATTAACGAAGCAGTTTCAACCGTCGCCATGAACATTAAGAATAAAGCTAAGAACATATACGTTCATATGCAATAGTGGAGCGTGTGTCTCTCCCACACAATGAATGCTAGGATCCAATTTTATTCAAACAAACAAAAACAAAAGCAAACAGACGTTCCAAGTAAAGCACATAAGATGTGATGGAATAAAAATATAGTTTCACTAGAGGTGACCTGATAATTTGTCGATGAAGAAGGGGATGCCTTGGGCATCCCCAAGCTTAGATGCTTGAGTCTTCTTGAAATATGCAGGGATGAACCACGGGGCATCCCCAAGCTTAGAGCTTTCACTCTCCTTGATCATATTGTATCATCCTCCTCTCTCTTGATCCTTGAAAACTTCCTCCACACCAAACTCAAAACAAACTCCTTAGAGGGTTAGTGCATAATCAAAAATTCACATGTTCAGAGGTGACATAATCATTCTTAACACTTATGGACATTGCACAAAGTTACTGAAAGTTAATGGAATAAAGAAATCCATCAAACATAGCAAAACAGGCAATGCGAAATAAAAGGCAGAATCTATCAAAACAGAACAGTGCGTAAAGACAAATTTTTCTGGGGCACTAAACTTGCTCAGATGAAAATGCTCAAATTGAACGAAAGTAGCGTACATATCTGAGGATTTCTCACGTAAATTGGCACATTTTTCTGAGTTACCTACGGAGAATACTACTCAAATTTGTGACAGTAAGAAATATGTTTCTGCGCAGTAATCCAAATCTAGTATGAACCTTACTATCAAAGACTTTACTTGGCACAACAATGCAATAAAATAAAGATAAGGAGAGGTTGCTACAGTAGTAACAACTTCCAAGACTCAAATATCAAACAAAAAGTAGAAATAAAATCATGGGTTGTCTCCCATAAGCGCTTTCTTTAACGCCTTTCAGCTAGGCGCAGAAAGTGTGTATCAAGTATTATCAAGAGATGAAGCATTAGCATTCTTACCAGGGGCTTTGCGCCTACCCTTCTTACTCTTATTCTTACTCTTTGGTTTAGGGAATATATGACCACATCCAGGTATGGAGGAATTTAGAGTGCCTTTCCCCACATCTATGGTTGCTCCCAAGAGTTTCAGCAGGGATCTTCCAAGTGTGATTTGTCCTGTCCCTACACATTCAATAACGAGATAATCAGTGGATAATGTGTAGGATAACGTTGCATAGAAAACAAAAAATTTCCTACCGCGAACACGCAATCCAAGCCAAGATGCACTCTAGAAGACGGTAGCAACGAGGGGATTATCAAGTCTCACCCTTGAAGAGATTCCAAAGCCTACAAGAGGAGGCTCTTGTTGCTGCGGTAGACGTTCACTTGCCGCTTGCAAAAGCGCGTAGAAGATCTTGATCACGATCCCTCCGGCGCCACGAACGGGCAGCACCTCCGTACTCGGTCACACATTCGGTTGTTGATGAAGACGACGTCCACCTCCCGTTCCAGCGGGCAGCGGAAGTAGTAGCTCCTCTTGAATCCGACAGCACGACGGCGTGGTGCCGGTGGTGGTGGAGAACTCCGGCGGAGCTTCGCTAAAGCACGCGGGAGCTATGGAGGAGAGGGGGCGGCTAGGGTTTGGGAGGGGGTGGCCGGCCACTTGAGGGGTGCGGCCAGCTTGTGGTCTTGAGGTGGCCGGCCCCCTCCCCTTGTCCCTCATTATATAGGTGGAAGCCCCAAGGGTTGGACTACAAGTCTCCGAATAAGACCCGAACCCAAAACCTTCCATATGATAGGGAAACCTACCCAAGCTAGGACTCCCACTAGAGGTGGGAGTTCCACCTTCCATGGAGGGGGTGGCCGGCCCCCCTTGGGGAAGTCCACTTGGGACTCCACCCCCTCTAGGGTTGGCCGGCCATGGAGGGACTCCACCTTCATTGGTGGTTTCTTCAGAACTTTTCTAGAACCTTCTAGAACCTTCCATAGAACCTTCCGCATCATTTTAGTTCACATAAAATGACATCCTATATATGAATCTTATTCTTCGGACCATTCCGGAACTCCTCGTGATGTCCGGGATCTCATCCGGACTCCGAACAAATATTCGAACTCCATTCCATATTCAAGTTCTACCATTTCAACATCCAACTTTAAGTGTGTCACCCTACGGTTCGTGAACTATGCGGACATGGTTGAGTACTCACTCCGACCAATAACCAATAGCGGGATCTGGAGATCCATAATGGCTCCCACATGTTCAACGATGACTTTAGTGATCGAATGAACCATTCATACGATAACAATTCCCTTTGTCACGATATTTTACTTGTCCGAGGTTTGATCTTCGGTATCACTCTATACCTTGTTCAACCTCGTCTCCTGACAAGTACTCTTTACTCACCGTGGTATGTGGTCTCTTATGAACTTATTCATATGCTTGCAAGACATTAGACGATATTCCACCGAGAGGGCCTAGAGTATATCTATCCATCATCGGGATGGACAAATCCCACTGTTGATCCATATGCCTCAAGTCATACTTTCCGGATACTTAATCCCACCTTTATAACCACCCATTTACGCGGTGGCGTTTGATGTAATCAAAGTACCTTTCGTTATAAGTGATTTACATGATCTCATGGTCATAAGGACTAGGTAACTATGTATCGAAAGCTTATAGCAAATAACTTAATGACGAGATCTTATGCTACGCTTAATTGGGTGTGTCCATCACATCATTCATACAATGATATAACCTTGTTATTAATAACATCCAATGTTCATGATTATGAAACTAATCATCCATTAATCAACAAGCTTGTTAAGAGGCATATTAGGGACTTCTTGTTTGTCTACATATCACACATGTACTAATGTTTCGGTTAATACAATTATAGCATGATATATAAACATTTATCATAAACATAAAGATATAAATAATAACCACTTTATTATTGCCTCTAGGGCATATCTCCTTCAGTCTCACTTGCACTAGAGTCAATAATCTAGATTACATTGTAATATACCTAACACCCATGGCATTCTGGTGTTGGTCATGCTTTGCCCTAGGGAGAGCTTTTGTAACACCCCAAATTTCAATAAAAAGAAAGTTAGAGATTTCCAGAATACAAAATTTCAAACCAACAAAAACTTTTCTTTTGCATATAGTACCATGCATAGGACTTGTGCATTTGAGTGATATGCCATGATGATTGTTATTACTTGTATTTGATATGCTCTAAAACCCTAGTGTGATCATATGAAGATCACCAACCAAATAAATCAAAGAGGAAGAAAATCCATAAATGCAAAACCCTAAAAACCCTCACATATGCCCTATGGCATTTTTATAAATTTTGACCCTAGACCTATTTGGTCTTCACCATTAGTTGAATAATGTTATTAAACACTTATTACAACTTTTGGAATCAAGGGATCACCATTCAAATGAATTGCCAACACTTTTCCCACTCACATGTGATGATGGCCAAATCTGCCAATTTTAGTCTGATCACCACTTTGAGCCCCTGCAATTCAATTTTCCCAAATCCATTCTTGCTAACTCTTTGCACCATTTCAAAGTCAACATCAAGGTGAACAACTTTGATGAAGACCACCCTGCCAAATTCATCTTTGATCACTAGCTATGCTCATCCAAAGTTGCAACTTTATAACAAGTTCAACAATCTTCACTTAGCCATTTTGGCCAAATTTTGAAATCTAATTTTTCCACCACCACCTCAATTCATCTCTGGTCATTTACAACTAATCCCAACACTCACATTTCAAAAAGGTTCACCATTTGAATTATTTCGAATTTGGACATTTTTGTGAATTCCAAAATTTGGCACTATTTGCAACTATTGCAAATAGTGATCTACCTCACCTAAATTAACCAAACCTATACCATTGTCCCTGGTCCCCTTAAACCCTCAAGGCCACATAGTGGAGCTAAGGAGAGAGAGAGAGCAAGCATGGCATGGCCATGCCGGCCACATGCCGGCCATGCCGCACCACCCCCTCTCCCCTTGCTTCCCCAACCCTGGCCCCTGCGCCACACCACAGCACGCCACCACTCTCCTACGCCGCCCTAGCACAGCCCTGGTCGCGGTGAGCCGACATTGGCCGGACGACGCGCGCCCACACACGCCCTGGACGCCGCTCGCGTCGCGCGTGTGCCCGACGCGGACACACACTGGCCACGTGCCGCGCCACCACCACGAGCACGCCCTGGCCTCCCTGACTAGCCGTTGAGCACGCACGCGCCACCAGGACGTCGCCAGACATGGCCAAGACCCGACCCGTGCCCGCCGCCGCCGGAGACGGCGACGCGCCCCGCGACCAGCACGGCAGACACGGAAGCAATGCGTCGCCTACGACGCCGCCGACCACGCCGTTGCCACCTACAGATTCGCCTGGACGAGGAGAACACCGTAGCACCCTTGCCTAGCCCAACACCTCGCCGGAACCGCCGCACCTCGGTCGACTTTTTCACGGCCACGCCGCACCCTTGGCCATCTATAAATACGGCGTTCCCTGGACGAAGCTGAGCACACCACTCCTCACCATCCTCCACTGCTTCTCCTCCACCCAACCACTCGCTCGATTGTCGCCGGAGCTGCTCCAATTTGAGGATCAAGCCCGCATACCGCACCTCGCCGCGTCGATTGGAGCCGATCCAGTCGCCGCCGGTACCGGAGAACCGCCGTCGTCCACATCTACATCACGCACACTGCCAGCCACCGCGGGAGCCCTGTTAGCTCTCCCACCCCCTGTCGCCGCCAGAACCTCTTTCTCGCCGGAGAAGACGATGGCTCGAGCCGTCGATCTACTCTCTAATCCTACGCTCCACGTCACCCCGTACCGTTTCGGGTTTAAACGACAGACGGTGGCCCCCACCCTGTCAGTAGGCCCGCGCGCACTGGATGCGCTGCTGGGCCGTTTTCCTCTGTTTAAACCATTTCGGCCCACGTTGGTTTCCCGCCGGCCTGTTTAATTCAAATTCGTTTTAAACATTTTCCAAACAATCCAATACTGCCCAAACTTTGAATTTAAATAGTTTCAAATTGGCTAAACCAAATTTAGTGAATTTGATATTGTTGGAAAGCCACTGAAATTCTCTATCCAATGCCACTGGCCTCATGGTCAATTTCTTTGTAGAATTAATGTGACAAAAATAACAAGGCAGGGACTTTTCCCTATTCAAATAATTCTTAAAAATCAACCAAAATAGATATTAAGTTAATTCCAACTCTAATAGCTCACTTTTGACTTACACTAATTGTTTATGCAATAAAATGGTGTGGTCACCTTGTATGATCATGCCATGGTTTAGTGAATGGATATTTTGACTAGTTTAACTAGTTGATATTGTCCAAAACTATTAAAGTTAAATTGTGTGAAGTCTTATACTTCATTTAAACTTGCCTCACCTGAATTCATGGGATGTTTGGACCCCTGGTTCCAAACTCTCTTATATGAATTTCTTGAGATTTAAATCAAAGGTAGTGTTATTTAAATGGTATGAGGTGATCCACCTCATTTAAATCATTCTCCCAAATGATGATGATGATGAACATTTGACTTAGGTCAAGATGAGTTCATCCATGATTGTTGGAGAAATTAAATCTTAAGAAGATTTCAATGAGAGGAAACTATTTCTCAAGAACCCTATGGAAACTATCATCTACATATAGAATCCAAATTCTATTTTAAATCCCACCACCCATGCACCCTAGTTTATTTATGTGTGTGCATAGAATAGTTTGTGTGTTGATTTGTGATGTGTGGAATAGCCATTGAATTAGTGAGTAATTATACTCGTATTCAAATTTAGACGGTAGCACCGGAGAGTACGCCGAAGAAGAAGGTTGCTACCAGGAGGAGGAGGAGGAACAGTTTGAGAACTACCAAGGCAAGCTAAAATACTATGCAAGCTTTTATTCTTGCAAAGTGCAAAGCCCCTTGGGGCATGGCACATGTTTCTGATCCATTTCTTATGTGAACCCATCCCAAGTTTTTACTTGTTTTCTAAATGGTTTACTTTTATAGTTAACTTTGGTCAAAGTACAAGTTGGATACTAGAGTAGTGAGTTAGTCTCTTCCAAGCAAAGCAAGGTAGCACCCCTCATGACATAGAGCTAGTGCTAATCAACTAAACTTGACTACTCTAGATGGGAATCTTGTGATTTTGAAGGATTTTGAAACCTTGGAATGAAGATGCATTCCATTGAATGATTTTTGAAGGTGAATATGACCAAGAGAAGATGGTGATTTTTGATAAAACATGATGTTGGTTTGAATGCGATACCTTTCCAATTATTAAGTACCCCACAATACCTGATTATGGGTAGGGCTTAACTGGAAGTTTATGTGTCTTAGTATGGGTTCCCTCTAAACAAGCGTCATCGGGGTTATGCCGAAAGCTGCCTCTACCACAAAAGAAACGTACGATATGATGCGAAACGAGGTGAATGTCCGGCCCAAGCCCTGTGCAGTTCCAACGGTTGTCTTCTTGGGAGGCCAAGCTCATGGGGAGAGGTGCTCATACTAGGGTTCGTAAGTGAAAGGTTAGGGTTGATGATCCGCGTACTGTGTTACGATTATTCGGGGAAATCCCGAAGCGGATGAAATCAAATGTTGTGGCACAAGTGTGCAACCTCTGCAGAGTAAACCTATTCGAATAGCCGCGTCCACGGTTAAGGACGGTTGGAAAGGCCATACAGTTTCCAATGTCATATCTTTGAAAATGATGTTGAAAGGTGATGGTGAAATGACTTGTGGTGGATTGAATTGAAATCACCACTTGAATGGTGGGAATGACACTAATGTTCCCACTTGAGTTAGTTAGCACTTGAGTAAGCTTTTTCTCAAAACTTTGTGAACTAAAACTAGCTTTATGCAAATAAACTAGAGCTTAGCAAACCCTGCTAGAATGTCTAGCACTTACATTAGTATTACTTTGCGAGTACTCAACGTACTCACGGCTTAGTCCCTGGCTATTCAAATGGCCAGAGTATGAAGATGAACAAGGAGATGACCAGCAGGATGCCTACGACAACTAAGCGCCTTCCGACGTCAAGCGTTGGCCTGTGGACTCGAGAGTCCTTGTATCTTACGCTTCCGCTATGTTGAACTATGAACTTGTGTTGTCCGTTGATCAATAGATCAACTATTCGTGTAATATGGATCATGTGATTCCAATTTGTAAGACTTATGGTTTGTAATGAATGATGACTGTGATACTTAACTATTATGCCTCGCAACAACACTATTCCTGGGATTGCGATGTATGACATAATAGGCATTAGGACTTAAAAATCCGGGTGTTGACAAGTTGGTATCAGAGCCATTGTTTGACCTTAGAAGACCTTAGTTAGAATGGGCGTTCTGAAAAATTTAACTTTGAAATCAAATGAAAGAACTTATTTGTGAAAATTTACTACACTCTTGTCTTTGAGACTTTGCCAAAATTTGATGAATCATGTTCTATCTTATTTGAATCAACTTAAAACTTTGCCACACTTTGCACTCTCTAACTTACTCATCCAATTCTCTTTCAGATGGAGCCGAATGAACCCCTCAACACCAAGTTTTATCAGCTTGGAAACGGAGGAAGCTTGATCTTCGAGCATGACCTCGACTCCCTGTCGGATCACCTTGGCCGCCCACACCCCGAGTTTCACGGGATTCAGGTGGACGACCAGCCGGGAGGGGAACTGCAGTGGATTATCACTGGACTTGAGGGGCAAGATGGAGCCTCCCACCTCGGAGAGGATCCTTTTCTCTTTCAGGGAAAGCAACTGGCTCGACGGGCTTGCACGTGCTCTTCAGGAAGCACTTGCTCGTCTGTGCGGACAGAATACAGAAGCCCTTCGTGAGGAACGCTTTGCGCATCTCGCAAGGCGTAACTCTGACGGAAGACCCATGGATGTGCCACTCCACCCCCAGTTGAGGCACCATGTGGATCACTTGGACTTCATGCTCTACCAGACTCAGAAGGACCTCGACGCCTCTCGCGCTTACGCGAACCAGACCCATGCTCACATCATCGAGCAGGGTGAGGCGATCAAGCTACTCAACAACGACCGCAGGAACCTTCGCCAGCAGCGTGCCAAGAAGGACGCTACGATTCGCCGCCTTCGCGCCCGGATCGCGTCACTTGAGGCCACTGTCAAGGCCCAGGAGGATCAGATTCGTCAGCTGGAGGATGACGATGGAGGCATCGACATTCAGGGAGGAGACGCCTTTCTGAGCGATGACGATGACTTTGAGGAGGACGAGAACACCGAGGAGGAGGACTACGAGTTCCTGGAGGCCGGACAGGATGACTACGTCCCGATTGATATCGATGATGAGGAGTAGTTGCACTAGTCTCACTTATAGTAGGTGTGAGTTGTATCCCGTCCTTTGTATCGTAGCATGAGAATGGTTCTTAAAACCATTGGAGTATGTGTGTAGTTTGTACTATGTGTTGCATGAATGAATGAATGTTATGTTTGTCATGAAAAGATTACAAGTTTTCAAATGTTTTCAAACTTAACCAAAATGAACCATAGAATGTTCCCTCTTATCTCATGATCTTCTATATCTTCAGATGGCCCCTCCGAATCGCACCAACGACGCGATGATGCAACTTCTGCAAACCCTGCTTGCAGACCGGGAAACCGAGAGAGCCGAGCGACAAGCCAACATCATCGCCTTGCAGAACATCGCCAACCAAGGCCATGGAAATCATGACCACCCCGGATCCAAGCTCAAGAACTTCCAGAACACCAACCCTCCGGTGTTTAGCAAGACCGAGGAGCCCCTCGACGCCGACGATTGGCTCCAGACTATGGAGAACAATCTGGAAGTAGCCGGAGTGGAAGCCAACGAGAAGGTGTTGTTCGCCACTCACTATCTCGCTGGACCAGCTCGCGCTTGGTGGACAAGTACCCGTGCCATGAACGGAGGTCAATTCATGACTTGGGAGGATTTCAAACTCAAGTTCAGCAAGTACCATGTACCCCCGGGTCTTATCAAGAAGATGAGGGATGAATTCCGTGAGCTGAAACAAGGTCGCATGACGGTGGTTGAATACCGCGACAAGTTTCTCACTTTGTCAAGGTATGCCCCTGATGAGACCGACACCGTTGAGAAGAGGAAGGAGAGATTCCTGAACGGACTGCATGATGAGATGCAGACTGTCCTCGTCAACATCCCCTTCGCCGACCTCGAAGCCCTTGTTGACTCCGCCATCCAGATGGAGGGCAAGTTAAACCAAGCCAATGAGAACCGCAAACGCCGCATGGCAAATCAAAGTGGATCAAGCCACCCCCAAAAGTTTCGCCCTAGCTCAAGCGGAGGATTCACTCCGAGACACAACAAACCCCCGATGCAGAACTCTCGCCCCGGTTATCAGAACCGGAGTGGAGGAAACTCCAAGCCGGGAGGCTACAACAACAACAACAACAACAACTACAACCGCGCTCCACCCCGAGCCCCGAACACCAACAACACCAACACCAACACCAACCCCAGAACCGGAAGCAATGCCATTCCCGTTGCGAACAAGCAGGACAAGAGCACTATCACTTGTTATGAGTGTGGTGTAGTGGGGCACTACTCCAACGAGTGTCCCAAGCGTCTTGCCAAGCTCGCCGGCAACACCGCTGCACCTGCTCAGCAACAACGCCGTGTCTCCACCGGCAAGAAGTTCGTCCCCAACAACCCCAACAACCGCAACGGCCGCCTCTACCACATGAACGCCGAAGAAGCCCAGGAAGCACCAGATGTTGTGCTGGGTATGTTTTCTGTCAACCACACCCCTGCTAGAGTGTTGTTTGATTCCGGAGCATCGCATTCCTTTGTCACCGAAGATTTTGCATCAACAAGTAAAATTCAACCCCTCAGTTTGAAGCATGTTATGATAGTTCAAATCCCCGGATCAACCACCAAGGCCAGAAAATTTTGCAAAAATGTGCCAATCAAAATCCATGATGTAGATTTCTTTGCAAATCTAATTCTGGGAACCAAAGGTTTGGAAGTTGTCCTAGGAATGGACTGGATGTCCAAGCACAATGGGTTGATAGACTGCGCCAAGAAAGCCATAACCATGACTAGCAGCACCGGTATCGTAGTTGAGCACGTCTCTGAAAAACTACCCAGAAAATTTACCTGCAACCAAAGTGTATCCAAGCCAACTCTGGATCAAATCAGGGTCGTTTGTCGCTACCCTGATGTGTTTCCGGATGATCTACCCGGTATGCCCCCGGACCGGGATATCGAGTTTATCATCGAGTTAATCCCCGGAACTGGACCCATCGCCCAGAGAGCCTACAGCATGAACGCAGCCGAACTTGTGGAGCTGAAGAAGCAAATAGATGACATGTTAGCCAAAGGTTTGATTAGACCAAGTGCATCCCCCTGGAGATCCCCCGTCTTGTTTGTCGACAAGAAGGATGGTGCAAATCGTTTATGCACGGACTATCGTAAGCTTAACGATGTCACCA